>JAJJWW010004852.1:0-20707 GCA_023531295.1 Papaver armeniacum
CTTCATGAACTTCGAAGTGTGCTTAAAAGAGTAACCAATATTTTTCGAATGACTTTCCTATTAAGCTCGTTACCCTATCGGCCTTGTTCTAGTCAAAATTTTAAGGCTTAGGTTCGCGTAGGTTACGTGTTCCTAAGGCGGGCAAGAAGAGAACGGTGATGAAATCCGAACCCTTATCTTGTATGGCCAGGCCTTGCCCTTTACTAGAAAATTAAAGCAGCCGTATTCAAGTCCTCAGCATATATGCAAACGAAGGAAGACATATAGACTAACGGGGGATTCGCGAGTGTTCGAATCTTACCTCCCGGTTCCGGACGGGGATGAATCGGTTGTAGTCGACTCGGGCCACTGACTCCTATGTCAGTGTACGAACCCAAGGTGCATAGATAATATCGTAATTGTCCTCCTTCTCTGCAAACAGTTTATATTTAAAGTACCCTTCCGTAGGGTAAAAATAAAAATAATGTCCAAAGTCCAAAAAGAAAAAAAATTACAAAAATAAACCCTAATACAATTTTTTTTTTCCTAAAAATAAACAAACCCTAAAAACAAAATAACTAAAATAAAATTGTCTTCTTTTCCGTTCTTTTCGCTTTAATCTTTTGCTCCAAGTCTTTACGAAATCACCAAACTCCTTGGCTCAATTTTCTTTATGATCCGTAACCCGTAGACAAAAGATAAATACCCAAACAAGTCCGCGTCGGCGGCGCCAAAAATTGATGTGGTTGTAGAAGTGGTAAATAAAGTGATTCGATTCTCGAACTTGTGAATGATTTTTTTAGACTTAAATTCAAAACTAAAATAGAAAACACACTAAAAATTATAGCAAACTTAGACAAAGATGATATCAATATTAAAAGAAACACTGAGGCTAAGATTCCACTATTTTCCAAGTTCAAAGCGATTTAACCCAATATTTATATTCATGCAATTTTCTCGTTCAATTTTGATTCTAAACTATTGCGACAAGTAGATTCTCAAAATAACAAGTGTAAATCCCAAGCATAGAACATCAAAACCTAGGGCCAAGTATGCTCTATCAAAAGAAATAACAATTGCTTAACAAAAATCATTCAATCAATTTCCGATCAAGGCAAATAATCATATAATAATTGCAAATAAATAGATAAATAAGGATATACCACTTCTTGTTGGAAAAATAGCTTCCTCTATCGCCTTAAATGGGGTTTAGCTCCTCATATTAATCATGACCTCAAAATACATGTTTGTTGCTCAAAAGTTGATTAAAAGAGTGAAAAGTAATAACAGGAGGCACGCTTGCAACGGTGTCTGGCATTACAAAAGCGGATGTTACAAAGGTCGAAATGTTACGGAGAAGTGTTGTAAACACTTTTGTTGCTTTGTCGCTGATTTTAAGACTCCAAAAAGTGTCTTCAATGGCCTTTTGTTCTTCGTGTTCTTCCTTTGCACCAAGAGAAAAACAATTTCCCGCAACTCTTGATTTCGTTCTGTGGTGTTCTAAACTTCCCCTACTTCTTCTAAACTTCAATACCCTTCCACTCGGAACTCGAGCACACCTTTTATACACCTCCAAACCCTCTAAAACCCGATTAAATCTCTCTTTTTTTCTTTGCTGCCAAGGTACGAAATTTCCTGTCCAAGACTTCTTTATGCGTTTCTGAGACGTGCAGGTCACTCCAATCCCTTTATTAGATTGATATGAATCTCAGGAAAGATTATCTTGCCTCAAATCTCCTAGAATCGCCAAATATAATCAAACAATATCCCGTGAAAAACTTCACCTCCCCTGTTTTGCTCCAACTCGAGTTCTAGCCAATTTGGATTCAAACAAATGACTATACCAGGCCCGTTAGGCTCTAACGGGTCCATTCCACCAAAACTCGCGATTGAATCTCCTTAAATCCTCCAAAACGCGAACCCTAATCTGTTTCCCCTCTGCAAAGGGTTTTCCAATTTGATTTTGAATTTGGGAAGAAAGGTGGGCTCCACTATCCACAAGTGGAGGTGCGAATAGCAACTGCCTTGGGGTGTCCCGAGGGTGCCCCTTAGTAATTTGGGTACCCCTTATCCATAGTGAGAGTCCAGAATAGTAGGTGTCCTCAGGGTGCAACTTTTCGAGCCGATTTTTCCAAAAATGTTTATTGGCCAAAAATACCTACACACACATAAAACACCATAATAAGTACAAAAATGAGCACTATCAATATAAAGAATCGAGACAAATTAGACACAAGAATGTGTCTATCACAGTACTATGAAGGCTACTCATTTCCCAGATCAGGAAGTTATTAGAATGGAAACAAAACCAAAGAACACTCGATTCTGGATTTGGAAAGGTATTCTAGAAGGCATCACATGCATACAAAAAGTATTATATTTGGAGAATAGGAGATGGCAACAACATTCATATACGGGAAGATAGATGGGTAGAAAATCTACACGACATAATTCAAAAACCATCTCAATGCCCACCCAACCCAAAAGCGTCAATCAACTCTTCAATACCTATGGGGAATGGGATCACAACATTCTCTCCCTCTGGTTCCCTCAACATATCCAACATATCATTCTACAAACAAATTATCACCCTAACTCTGTGGACACCATCCAATGGAGCTTAACTCGCACCAGAAAATTCACTGTTAAATCCCTCTATGATAAGCATATTGAAGATAAATATGCTGGTGATACCCAAATAGCTCCCTGGAAAGACATTTGGAAACTTGATACAAACCCAACTATTCAACTATTCATATGGAAATGTTTCATGGCATTTTTGCAACTAATGCCAAGTCTGCTAGCATCCTAACCTATATTGATCCTATCATACTATCTCAAGTTTGCAAAAGAAGACATTACTCATGTGCTTTTGGCCATCCCTGCCGCTTCATATGTTTGGAGGAAACCCTTTGGGGAGAATCATCACCGTTCACTAACCACAGATCCTTCCATGATTGGTTTAATAGTTGGATTTTACCCAACAACACCACTTCCACCGGAATGCTTCTTATGCTACTATATGTTGGTTCATCTGGAAGGCTAGATGTGACAAAATTTCCAGAAATACTGATCTTAATGCTGCTGAAACTTCCTTGAAAATCACTCAACACCTTTGCTCCCATGACAGAGTTCTTCACAATCCTGGTCATATATTAAACAATGTCTACTACCAAGCTAGCAAGATGTGAGGGAAACCTTGAATACTCACACTAGAGACGACCGAGTCTCATGAAAAATTTGGAATCACTATTAGCATACATATTATGGAAGAGAATAATAATTTGGCTAATGGTGATAAACTTGATATACTAACATTGATTTGGTGGCTCTTTCTTTCTCGGGACAATGCATGGGAGCTAGGTATGTTAAAGACCCAACAATTGGACTCGACGAGACCATAACAGAGCCAAGCGAGAGGAGCTCAACTAGCTTTGTCTTGGAGCAAAGAGATGAAAAAATCCAACATAAACTTTGAAGCGAAGAGGATGCTCTTTTACAAGCTCTACTTTGACTTACAAATTAGTAGTGCAACAAAGGTTTCAAGGAAACTATAACAATGATGATAGGAATTTAGGAGTCATTGATTTTGTTTTAGAAAGTCTCACTATATTAGAGTGTCGGCAACACAACAATGTCGCTAAGCTTCTTTAGGTCACTAGCACTTCTCCCATCTTCCGGAACTCGAATCGGAAAGGTTCCAACTTAAAGTTATTTTGGCAAACTGTCTAGTCCCCAACTCATTCGGGATTACGTAATAACTTTTCTATTCTAAATGGGAATCCTCTTGGTGCTATCCTTAGCGATTGATTACCCAACTTCTCGATGTAATTTTGGAGTAGGCTGCTCCCTTTGAGTCGCTTTTCTCTTTATTATAAAAAAAAAAGTACTTATTGAATGTTTGTACTATGCGGCCAACTACACGCCTAGGTGTCGGTCGTGCGACAACCAAACTCTTATTACGCTAAGAACATGAGTACCTAAAGACAAATGCTACCCCACACGACTTTGCGGGATAGCTTCCATGCGGCACAAGACGTTGGATGAACAAAAAAACAGTTAGATTTGCATTCAGTTTAGGACCCACCACTTTCACTTCGGGACCCACCATTTTCCCTAAAAGGTTCAAGGCTTCTGGATCTGGGTTTAGTTGTGGGACATAGTGGTCTAAGGCTTAGTCCTATGGGCTAGATATCTAGCTGCTAGATTGGCCATCCACGTCAGCTTGGGCAACCTCCTACCCCATGGGATGGCCAATCTAGCAGTGAAACGCCTAACCATTCGGCTTTAAACGCCTAACCAATTCGGCGTTTTCCTCTCTCTCTCCACCTTTTTCCTCTCTCTCTCTACAAATATTTTTTTTTAAAAATTAATTATTCACTTCTCTCTCCACCTTTTCCTCTCTCTCTCTCCACCTTTTTCTCTCTTTCCCCCACTTTTTCTTCTCTCTTTCCAATAATCACTTCCTCTCTCCATCTACTCCACGATTTTTTCATTTTTTTTTCATATTCTTTCTTCAACGCCGAATGGTTCGGCTTTATAGCCACTTTTGAGCGCCGCACTATTCGAGCGTTTCAATCTCGCTTAGATAGTGCTGCTGCGAGCAAATCTTTGTGAGAGAAGTAGCCAGATTGAGTGTTAACTTTTTTCCCACACTTTTTTCATGATTTGCAACACTTTTTGGCCAATCTAGCAGTCCAATCTAGCCCATAGGACTTAGCCTTGTTGAAAGATATCCCATATCTCTCAGTTTATTCTGTTTCCATAGATGTATATCCTACACTTATTAGGTTGTATATTTTGTTATTCTGTTTCCTTCTTTTGAGGTATGTAATCCTGTATAAGAACTTCATGTATCTTTCTATCCAACACACATTGAATATCTGAGAAAACCTTCCAATATATAATGTCATGACTATCTTTGTCATGGCATCGAACGAAAAGATCTAAAACCCGTTTCCATTTTGTGTTAAGAAGTTATCAAGTCTTTCGTTTTCTCCAACTTGTGTTGAGGTATCCCTATCTAGTCTTCGAGTTATCGATTATCTCTGTTTTTACGTCAAAACCCTAAATAATCTTGTGAGCCGATCTCTTTTCCTTTATCATCTTTCATCATGTCTCGAGATGATGTATCACCTATCACCGTGAAACCTGGATGGATCCAACTATAGTCACTGGTTCTTCCTAATGAGAAGCTTTCTTAAAGGTAAAAACATGTGGAAATATGTAGATGGAAAAGAGAAGAAACCATCTTCAGTTGTCACTACCAGCAAGGATCCTAACAAGGACAAGGTGGAAGAAAAGGATCCCATGGAGGAATGGGAAATCAACAACAACAGAGTTCTTACCTGGATCGGGAATACAGTAATCACTTCCATCAGTATGCAACTTGCCAATTTTGAGGAAGCCAAAGAAGCATGGGACTTTCTTGCAAAAGGTACACACAAGTGAACTTTGCTCGAGGTATAAGCTAGAGCGGGACATTCGATTGTTGAAACGAGAATCAGATCAGACAGGTTCAGTTTTCATTCGAAATGTCACTCATATGGAACCAGTTAGCACTCATGGAACCTAAATGGACTACGGATGCACAACTATGGGAAAAGTTTAGAGAAGAATCCAGTTGGTTCAACTTCGATGGCATTGAGAGATGAGTTTGAGTCAATAAGAGCCTCTATTCTACACCGATCTCCTCTCCCATCTCAGAGAAGCTGCTCTCTCTGAACTCATTGCGGAAGAGACTCGTAAAAGAATCAAGCCGAGATCTTTGTTTGTTTTGCAGTTCCTTCAAACTTTAGTTCAAACTTTAACTCACAAAGGAGTTTCTCTACTTATCGTGATATTTCTGAATGCAGTGTCATAACTGCAAAAAGATGGGTCATATAGCCAAAAACTGCACACTGGCACCAGTGACAAGCTTTTCTCATGGATCAACAACCCAAAGCACAGCATCACCTCCACCAGGTACACCTCAGTGTCGATACTGTAAAGTTTTTGGTCATACTGTTGGGAATTGTACTTCACCGTCGTCTAGAAACATGAGAGACAAGAGAAGGTTCAATGGTGGAACAATGCATTACTCACGCACTCCGGTTATTGTCAACACCTGCATCGAGAACAAGGTCTAGAACGGATGAGTCAAGGGTCAAATGCTCGTCAACACAAACCAATCTAGCCGACATACAAGAAATGCTTAAGCAAGCACTTTCTATTGGTAGCACTCCAACAATCTGCTTTAACTTTTCGGTACCCACGGGTATATCTACAATAGAATGGTTCTTAGACTCGGGATCCTCAAATCATATGACATATAATTCTCTGTCTTTGAGATCATGAGTCCTATTGTGTCACCAAAGATTCATACAACCAGATGGTACCAAGTTTATCACTCATATTGGGCAAGTGAAAGTGTCAAACAAGATTTATGTTTCTAATGTTACCTAGTTCCTCATCTCAAGATGAATCTTATATCTATTGGTCGATTATGTGCACAAGGACTTAACATTTTCTTCACTTCTCTTGGTTGTGCTATCACGGGATCCCCAGACGGGGAAGCTCGTTGGGATAGGCCGAGAGTTGGCCGTCTATATTTGCTTGAGTTTCTCATTATTCCCCATCAACTCAAATATCCCATTACTTTCGCCGCTTTTGCATCTTTTTCATCATCGGCTGTTTCACCTTTTATCTCTTGGCACTCTAAATTAGGTCACGTTTCCTTTCTCGTCTTTCTTATATGGTCGGTAAAGTCATCAGGCGGTGTTCCTCTAGATAAAGAGCCACATTGTATTGCTTGTAAGTTGGGAAAACAATCTGCACTATCGTTTAATAAAAGTATTACAGTTTCTAAAAGTCCTTTTGATCTCATTCATTCGCGTTTGGGGGAAAGCTCCTATTCCTACTAAGGGGGGGTCCTTATATTATGTCATATTCATAGATGATTTTACTCGATATACATGGCTTTATCTCACATTCGGCTCTAGGTCAGACTTTCTTGCTATATACACTGAATTCTCTAAAATGATCAAGACGCAATTTGGCAAAGTCATTAAAGTTTTAGGGCAGATCAAGCAGGCGAATACATCTCCACTCCATTCAAAGAAACTCTCAAAGCAGAAGGTACACTTCTTCAATTATCATGCACAGAAACTCCTCAACAAAATGGTGTTGCAGAACGCAAACATCGTCATATCATTGAAACCGCTCAAATACTCAACTTCTTTCTTATTCGCATTCCATCCGATTTCTGGGGTGAATCGGTTCACGCTAGATCTATACCATCAATCGTGTTCCTTCTAGTGTCATTGGGGGAATTTCACCATATGAGAAGTTATTTGATAGAAAACCAGTTATTACGAATTACATGTCTTTGGTTCTACATGTTTTGTTTCTTGTTGAAAGAGGCGTAGTAAACTCGGTAAAAAGAATACCATGTGCATGTTTTTAGGTTATGGGGTAGAACAAAAAGGTTTTAGATGTTATGATCCAGAGAGTCGCAAATTGCGTATCTCTCGTCATGTCACATTCGGGATAACATACCATTTTGGTCTCTTCCTAGTGCTAAATCATCTTCCTTAGAGAGTTTTACATATCTTGATCCATTCAATGATACTCCCACCTCAAATCCTCCTCTTGCAAATCGATTTATTCTGGATAATACTTCCTCCACTCACTCCACTTCATATGAGTCTCCCGAATGCACTCACGAATACTCTATGGTCAATTCCAACGATGCGACTTCGAATGGGAATCCAGACCAAGTAAGAACATTGCACTCGATCGAAATCGACGACTCGGCTAAGTATTGAGATTATGATTGTTCTTTAGCAACTATTTTGTCTATTCATGAGCCAAAGAATTACAGAGGAAAATTTCTTTGCCAAGTCCTATGTGGCAAACGTCTATGGGAGAAGAACCGACAAGCACATAAAGATGCGGTACTTGGGAAATGGTATATTTGCCTCCGGGGAAGACCCATTGTGGGTAGCAGATGGGTTTACAAAGTTAAGACAAAATCGAGATGGCACTTTAGATCGGCCCAAGTCTCGTGTAGTTGCTGGGGCTATACTCAAGAATATGGTATTGACTATGAAGAGACATTCGCTCTGTTGCAAAATGACTATTTGTCCAGTGCTCTACTAGTCGTGGCCGGCTAGACAATGGAATCTTCATCGGATGGATGTCAAGAACGCGTTTCTCCATGGAGATCTTCAAGAGGAGGTCTATATGCAACCACCACTCCGGGTTAGAACACCTGCCTAATCGGGTTTGCAAACTTCGTAAAGTATATATGGTCTTAAACAAGCACCACGTGCTTGGTTTGAGAAGTTCTCTACAAACTATTCTTCAATATGGGCTTCAATCAGTCGGTATGATTAATTTATGTTTGTCGAGGAACACAAAGAAGGGAATGGTGCTTCTCTTATTATACGTTGATGATATGGTCATAACAGGAAATGATACAGAAGGTATTCTTTCTCTAAAATCTTACCTGAACTCATGTTTTCAAATGAAGGATCTTGGACATTTGGGGTATTTTCTTGGTATAGAAGTGGATAGGTCCTCTGCTGGTTGCTTCATATCTCAAGTTAAGTATGCGTCGAAATTCTTCTCCGATCGGAGATTAACCGTGATAAAATTGCTGAAACCCCACTTGAAATTTGAATGTTAAGCTTAATCACACGAGATGTAACGACTTTGCCTAATCCTACATTGTATCGATGACTTGTTGGTAGTCTAAATTACTTGACTATTACTAGACCGGACATCGATTATGCAAACGGTACATGTAGTGAGTCAATTCATGTCTGCTCCACGCACTTCTCATTTTTTGCGAGTTCTTCGCATCCTTCGATATGTCAAGGGTACTTTGTATCAAGGATTGCATTTTTTTCTTCTTCATCGATCTTCGTCTTCGTGCCTACACCGATTCGATTGGGGTGGAGATGTTACAGATGGACGGTCCACAACAGGATATTGCTTGTTTCTGGAGATGTTAAGCAGTAGAGCTGGTGAGAGGGAGAGAGAGGAGATGGAGAAAGAGTAATATTTTTCTTTGTGTGCGGTAGAGATGTCATGGTTTGAGTTCAACGAAATTTGGTGGTGCGAGTTACATATATATGGGTATATAGCTTGGCCGTCGTAAAATTAAAATAAAATAGAATGTCGGCTGCATCAGGTCTTCACTCGATGTACGCAAGATGGGATTTGAAAAGGTGGTTTAATAAACAAAACTAGTCATAAAAACTACTAGGAAGAGCACATGTGCGCTAGGAATTGAAACTAGGTCAAAGTCTGGGTTAGGAGCAAGGCGGCAAGCGCAAGGAAGAAATTTCGGTTGCTACGGTTGAGTTTTTTCCGGAAGGTTTTTAAGACAAGAAGATGATCTTATTGCCGTACGGTAATTGAGATGGAAGATGAGAAGAGTTGGTAGCTGCAACGAAGTGTTAAAGATGTAGTCAACTCGAGAAGAAGTGCGATAAGTGAGAAGTTTGACGAAAGGATTGTGACAGTGGAACACCTAAAAAGTGTGTGAGTCTCAATCAAGACGGGGTGTTGAAGCTTGTTCGGAAACCTGTTCGGAATCTATGGAATAGGTTTCGGTTTGCGTGGCACATACTGGTTTGATCGGCGAGATCGGTATGTCTCTCGGGTAGAGAGTTAAAAGTCCAGTTGCAGCCGGAGTAACGGTCGAAAGCAAGTTCAACCAGGATGCTCGTCGTTATTCGAGAGGTGTTGAAAATGGCTAGGGAGGCTGTTGAGAATCGTTTGGTTTGTGTTGAGTAGGCATGTATGTCTATCAATGGAGTTTAATACTGGGGTGAAGCCGGTAACGGTCAAGCAAGTTCAACCGGATGCTCGAAGTGACAGATGCATAAACTAAATGCTCAAACATCAAGTTTATGAGACAATCTAGAGAAGAAAGGTTTGTGAACCGAAAATATCGATCGTAGCAAACATCACAATAGTGAGGTTGTGACTCTTGTGTCATTAACATGTGAAGTAGGTAATAAAAAAACCTAAAGGATTTGGTTAGTTGGTTTCTTGTTCGGTTAGCAAGTGGATAGAGCACAACAAAAAGGATTGTGTTTCTAGCTTGTTAGGGAACGTCACTATGATCTTTGCGGTATCATAGGAGAGATGGCTGGATATGCAAGTTTGCATCTTTGTCTAGGGAATGCAGTATTCTCTTGAAGAAATCAAATGGCTTTGAAGAGTTAGTGAACATGCTTAGGGGAGTGTGTTGAAGAGTAAACCGTTTTATCGGTTACAAAGATATTTAAGAATGTTTTCTTCGGGAAGTCTTGGTTTAAGGGAGGATGTTGGAAATAATAAACCAAGACTATACATGGAAGTCGTTATCTTGAGAAACAAGTTGTTTGGTTCTAGAAGAGTTCTATTATTAGAATTTGATCTTATTAGGAAAGTGTCTTTGCTTAGTCGTCAAGTTTGTTAAACTATAAATAGGATGTTGAGCCATGAGAATTTGTACACCGAATTAATTATCAATGTAGACGATTAATGCTTTCGCGTATGCTCTCCTCTCTCTTGTTCGATCCTACAATTGGTATCAGAGCAGGCTATTTGTGTCGAGTCAGTTGACCGCACCTTTAATCGCGTCACCCGATTTAATTGTCCACGTGTTTGTAAGACCCGTCGAGGCTACACGTGAGGGGGCGTGTTGAGATTATTTAGTCCCACATGATTGGGTTATTTAAGATCCTGCGGTTTATAATCTATTAGGGCCTCTCCACTCATTGCCAATTGGTTTTGAGTTGGATGCCCGTATTTTATTATGGTATCAGAGCTACTGCTGAAATAATCTGGTTACGATGGCTTCTTGGTGACATGGGAGTTCGTCTGACGGAACCAACTCCGCTCTACTGTGATAACAAAGCAGCAGTTCATATTGCCCATAATGATGTGTTCCATGAACGTACAAAGCATATCGAGATAGATTGTCACTTCGTGCGTCATCACTTCAAAGATAAAACCATCACTTTGCCTTATGTTCAGATCGGAACTACAACTTGCCGATCTCTTTACAAAGTCTTTACCGTCTCCTCGAATGCAATTCTTGGCAAGCAATCTCAAGATGTACTTGCACCATCTTGAGATTGAGGGGTGTTGAAAGATATCCCATATCTCTCGATTTATTCTGTTTCCATAGATGTATATCCTACACTTATTAGGTTGTATATTTTGTTATTCTGTTTCCTTCTTTTGAGGTATGTAATCCTGTATAAGAACTTCATGTATCTTTCTATCCAACACACATTGAATATACAGAAAACCTTCCAATATATCTGTGTCATGACTATCTTTGTCAAGCCTAACGACTTAGAAGCCGCTTTTGTATGAAGGCATCCCGCAAGGTTGTGCGGGATAGCAGTGCTCGTACCTAAATTCCCCGTTCCGAAAGACGAGTGGAATTTTACATTAAGGAAAGAGAACTATGATACCAAGACTCACCGTTGTTGCTATAAGTCTGGTCATCTGATTTCATTTTACCGAGGATTTCCATTTTCTTAATTAGGATAGGACGTTCTTTTTATGGTTTTGGTTCGGCACATCATGCAACACAAATCACAAGTAACCATGTATTGTTATGCCGATACACGTAACACACTGAAATAGTTTCTCGATTTGAAATAATTTTTAAAGCTACTTAAAATAATTTGAAATTTTGCGTATTCACAACTACTGTTTTCAATTTCAACCACCATTACAGAGAAGTTAATGAAGTAGCAATTTGAAATTGCTGGTAAGAGGGTTTTTAAGGTCAAATGGTTGCATTTACACATGATGTAATAAAGAGTCATTTTGGTGAGGATAGTGGTAGTAGAGCGAGTTTAGTTTGCTAGCTATGTCTAGCGTATCAAAAAAAAAGAGTGAAGTCTTATTTGCTAGCTATGTCTAGCGTATCAAAAACAAAGAAAAAAGAAATCTTGCATATTGTGTCTTATATTACCACCTCCGTTCTGGAAAATAAATATTATTATTTTTTCAGTTTGGCGATTTTTAGGAAAAAAATAAAAAAGTGATAGTATTTCTTTTCCGTAACAGAGGCAGTATATTTTAAAATTATAAACTGCTTGAAAATAAACCTAAAAATTGATTTAATGTGATGATGGATATCTCGCTGTCTATTTTAATTTTAAATAAATGTGATGACGCTCTTACAATTTTGATTTGCTTCTCAATTATTGCTGAATAAATTTAATTATATCTTTTTTATGAAAACAAATTTTGCATGTACTAAATAGCAACAAAATCAGCACACTGCAATAGGACTGGGAAGCAAGAACCATACGGGGAACAAAAATTACAAATGCACCTTTGGTAGAATCCTACCTATCAATCAAGGGAAACTTTTAACGCTTGCTGACTCTTGAAGAATAATATTCCCTTCGCGACCCAATTCCTTTGGAAAGCCAAAACCATTGGTTTACTCCAACATTTCATGATTCATGGTAGATAGAAATCTCAGTGCCATAACACTAGTTGAACTACAAATTAGAGCATTGTTGTGAGAACTAAATCTGTTTATAAACTCTTCGGACCGAAAGTTAAAACAAATATATATAATTGATTGTTAGCAAGCAAACCATGAGGTTCTCGAAGTATGTCGACACGATAGAAACACCTAATAACTTGTCCCTACAACTTGAAGTAACGTCTACGAAGAAACAATATTGTCAAGAAATGTTTTTAAGAAAAGGTCATGCATAAGAAATGTCAGATGGTTAATGCATACAGTCGCAATAACATTTCAAATGGTTACGATTCTTAGGCAAATCAATCGTCTCTATTACTATTCTGATGGTAGAATATATAGAGCCAATTATACATATTACTCCCTCCGTCCCTAATTAGATGAGCTACTTGGTTTTTAGTTTTGTCCACAAATAGATAAGCTATTTCACTAACTAAGGGGATATTTTTAAAACTACCCTTTTAATTGATTATTTTTTTTATAAGAAATACTAGATCTTAACCCATGCCGTAACGGCACGGGATGTTTTGTCTCTAATACGATATTGTTCACATTCCTCTTGCTTCATTTTATTCGTGAGTAATTATTTTGATATGTAAATAGGTTTTGGGAAACAAAATGGGTTACCTGATCTTTTATTTTTTACTTAAGAATGTTATTCCAATTTATTTATCTCGGACGGAGTAATAATGTTGTGCTAACATGAAAATAAAATAAAAATACGATTAAATAAAAAATTTCCCCATTTATTGTTCCATCATACCATAATTTCAAACTTGAAAGAATATTTCATCTAATAAAGTACATATACCTAAACTGCCAATCCAACTCCATAATGTTTATGAATACATTTGTTCCGAAATTATTGATAACGCTCTAAGGAGTGAAGCAAAAACTCATAATATTTTCCCTACTATAGATAAACACTATTTATTTATTTTTTGCAAATGTGAGAGTTATAAAAATGAAGAACCCTTGGCTATTGGAAGGCTGAGATATACACATGTGAGTTGAAAAAATAAACTTATAATAGTAAATCAAAACATGTGTAAGATTCTTTCTCAATCATATTGATAACATAAAATTGAAGAAATTCGTGGATAAAAAGATTTCACACTAACTATGCTAAGTAGTGCATGAATGACGTTCTCACATCTAGTGTTACTCAAGTAATTTGGAGTTTTAAAGAGCATAGTCATATTGATATTTGTATCTACATAAATTCAACTAACCTTAGAAGAAAAAATTATTAGTTTCAAGGTAGAGCCGACACAAACTTACATCGCCTTCAATGTATACAACACACATTGGGTTTAATCGGCCTTGAGATTAAACAAATACCCCAACATTAGTCAAATAATGTGTACAAATACGGGATCGAAACAAAGTGCTAACGGGAAAAATGAGAGACTAACATCAGTTCTACAAAGAAAATACCCTATATGTATCAAAGTTTGTTAACCAAACATGTATTCAAATTAAAAAGTCATCAACTTAACACAAAAATGTAAAAGAACCCAAGTTAAATCAATAGTTGCATAAACAAAACTTATAAGAGAATTTTGTAATTATTAAATACCTTTAAAATCACTATTAGAGATTTAATTGCATGCCCGTTAAAAACTACGGTAGGGACGAAATCACCCAGTTAATGTAGATATTTCCTTTGGATATGTAGCAATTGAGAGAAGTTTACACTGGTGGTGATGCGTTCCATCTAAGTGTTGTTCGATTGATTATTTTTTTTAAAGGGTTTCGTTTTTCATTGGAGAAACCGAGAGGGAGCGTTTCATTATATTCATTATCATTCAGAAATCCAAGACCAACTCATCCTCTGCTTACGGGATCTCAATACAACCTTAGATTTATCTATTGGACGGAGAAACCTTGATACTAAATATGTAGTTTTTAGTGTTATTTATTATATAACGTGACATCCAAATGTTTTTTTCTTCTTCTTAATTTTCATGTATTTTAACCGAGTTTATATTAGCATTAAGACGATCAACCACATTTCTAATTTATAGTGTTATCCTTTGTATGACACATAATTAACATAGTCAATTACTACTCATCAAAATCGACCAGTACCACAAACCACCAGATATCACTTCTTTCTCCACCACCACCATTTTCCATTCCTCGTAGAATATTGGGCACACTTATAACTTTTGATCCCACACGTCATGTATAAAGTTTAGATTTAACAAACTTAGGTCATCAATTAATTTATTCAACTATATATTTTTGTTAATACTGAAAATCATGCGTGCTGACGGTTACCAAAGATAGCAGTGGTACCAAAAACAACCATTTTGTCTTATATGATTTGGTATCATCCCAAAAGTATTTGTTATCCGCCTTTTTTGATCGTGTCAAAAACAACCAACCATACTTTTCACAATACAATGTCACCCGTCATGTAAAAAAATTTATTATTTTTGATTCAAAAAGAAAAAACCAATACCACCGCCATTAAAACCATCCAGCGCCACTATTTCTTCCACCAAAACTAATGTTACCGCCTCCACCACTTAGTAACACCTTCCACCGCTTCCACCACTTACTTCTTCCTCTACTACCACCACCACCACCACTAATATCTATTGAAATATTTTTTGTCAAAATTATTATTTATTGATGGAGATATGTATTAATATTAATTAAGGGATATTTATGATGTAAAATTAATAAATCATTTATCATGAGAAATTAATGAGACATCAATTAATAAAACACTTATACTAATTAATATTTAAGTTGAACAAACCATGACCATAGATTTATTTTCTCTCTAGACAAATCACTTATACTAATTAATAAAACACTTATACTAATTAATATTTAAGTTGAACAAACAACCAGTGTTGATTTATCTTTTCTATCAATTCCAACCAAGGTGGAACAATGGTTAGAGGCCACTCTTATGACATAATATGTCATGAGTTCGAACCTCCCCGTTATAATTTTTGAAATTCCATATCTTGACTTGAGTATTCATTTTTAATTCATAATATTGGAATGAACACCACGTGTGCGACTTGTAGGGTGTGGCACGGAGAACCACAGCCTTTGATTTATCTTTGCCAAGGATAAATCCTGACCACCACTCAGATAGGCAAAATTAGCTAAACTGTGCTTTATACTATTGATGTATAATTTGATAGTCATGTTTATATTCGTTGCGTAAGTGTTTTAAAATGTTTTTCAACAGTATAAGGTATAAAGTTTATAAAAAACCGTGGTATAGTTTAAGAGATAAATCGTTTCTAATTTTTACTAATTATTGCCCATAAGGGTATAATTGTAAAAAATACTTAAATATACTCCACCTTCCTCCTTGCCTTAAAATTTGTGCAAACTACAAGTAGCTCATCTAATTAGGGACGGAGGGAGTACTATTTTACAAAACAAGGACTGGCATTGAATATTGATGGATGATATGCATGGTTGGAACTTGGAAAGACAATGTGTTCGGCCTACGCATATGTCGAGGAGTTTGAAATCTTAAGCCGGATGGTTTTAGTCAGGATGGAACAAAAGATGGATGCCATTTCGGAGAGAAGCAAGAGTTCTAACACGGAAATCTTGATTATTTTTTCCAAACTAGATTTGGCAACTCAGAGCGCAAGTAGCAGATCTCATCCGATTTCACCCAAATGGTTTTTTTTTGATCGGTCAAATAGAAATTTCATTGAAGAAAGGCACTTAAGTGGGGTACCTTAAAGTAATGATTACAACCGAACAAAAAAGGGGAACCGAAAGGGGATTCGGCTACCCAAAAAGAAAGCACAAAAAAAATTATGGAGGTCGGTATAATGAATCCCATAAAGAGATCACCGTATTTGCCGTAAGACCTAACATTTTTGTATTTGATTCCGCCCAAAAGAATGCTTGTAATTTGATTTCTCTAATGAGGCTTGCCAAAGTTTTCTTTTTGTTATCGAAGGTTCTTGCATTTCTCTCTTTCCAAATACACCACCATATAGCATTAGGGATGTTATTCCATATTCGACTAAGTCTTTCATCTCCCAATCAAACTTCCAATCCTTCATAGATGTAATGATATTAGGGTCATATGACCATCCAAAGTAGCACCCTTCAACAAAGTAATCCCATATTCTCCGAATTCTCCAACAACCATAAAACAAGTGCGAACTCGACTCATCGTCTTCTTCACAAAAACGACATACACAAGAAACATCCATACCTCTTCTTAAAAGTTTATCCGCCGTCATTATCCGATCATGAGAAAGGAGCCAAAGAATGAAATTGATTTTGTGAGGGTACTCATTACTCCAAACAACATTGATTGGATAATCCGGCCCATCTTGATCGCGATTGTCTTTAGCTCCATCCTTATCCGTATATTGACCGTGATCACTACCAACCCAAATTCGGGTATCCATAACCCCTTCTTGAATAAAGATTGAGGAAAGAAGATTTGATATAGATACCACTTCACTAGTAATGGTTTGAGAGTATCTTTTCCTAGACATAAATGCCCACCTTACACCACCTTCCCTAAGTTCATACATACTAGCCACCACAAACTCCTTGGTCCTTGAAGCTTCATAAGCCAAAGGATACATATCACATAATCTTCCTTCACCAAGCCAAGAATCTTCCCAAAATCTAGTTTCCTTACCCTCTCCAATCTTGAATCTAATACTTTTATTGAAATCTTCAAGCTCTTTATAGATATTGAACCACAAGCTACCACCTTTCGCTCCTTCGGGTTGGAGAATTTCCCAACCGGTAAATGTTTCGCCAAATTTTTCAACTATGATTTTCCTCCACAACGCATTTTTCTCTACACCAAAACGCCACCACCATTTTTTTAGCAAAGCCGAGTTCACTTGCTTAGTTTTTCTTAAACCAAGACCACCTTTTTCTTTTGGTTTTGAAGACAATTTCCAACCAATATTGTGAATTCTTTTCTTATTTTCATCATCCCATAAGAAATTTCTCACAACTTTATCAATTTTTTTAGTTATGGAGCAAGGAGCAAGAAAAAGAGAGAGATAATAAATGGGTAAACTAGCTAAAACGCTTTTGATGAGAGTTAGCTTACCTCCTCTTGCTATTGTTTTTCCATTCCAAGAAGTAACTCTTTTCCCACAAACTTCAAATATCTTTTCCCATTTTTGAGTGCCCAACCTTGTCTCCCAAAGGAAGACCAAGATATACGCCAGGAAAACTTGCAAACTTGCATCCTAGCAAGTTAGCATAATTTTCAACTTCTTCCTCGACTGCGACCCCAAATAAGCTACTTTTAGAGAAATTTATCTTCAAACCCGAAGTTAACTCGAAACAAAGAAGAAGGTAACGAAGGGCATCGACTTGTTCTCTCTTAGCATCAAGAAAGATGATGGTATCATCGGCAAATTGCAAGTGATTTATTTTTGTTCCCCCCTCCTTGACCGAAAAACCCGAGATTTGATCAAGTTCTTGTGCTTTTCTCAATATACGACTTAAGACTTCACCAACAATAGTAAAAAGAAAAGGAGAGATAGGGTCTCCTTGACGAAGTCCCTTTTCACTACCGAAATAACCGAAAGACGATCCATTAACAAGAACCGAGAACTTTGAGAATGTTAAACAATTTCTAATCCAAGCCCTCCAAACACCACCAAACCCCATTTTGAACAACACTTCATTTAAAAAATTCCAATTCACATTATCAAACACCTTTTCAAAATCAAGTTTGCAAACCAACCCCGGTAATTTTTGTGAAGTCTAGAATCCACACATTCGTTTGCTATCAATACTCCATCAAGAATTTGTCTTCCTTTAATAAAACTAGATTGAGTTGTTGAGATTAGAGTAGGAAGGTATACCTTTAAACGCTCCGCCAAAACCTTTGAAATGATTTTGTACACACTACCAATAAGGCTAATAGGCCGAAAATCTTTTACTTCCTCTACACCCACCTTCTTAGGGATAAGTGCAATAAAATTGTTTTTCAATGACGAGTGAAGAATATTGTGGTCATGAAATTCTTCGAAAACCTTCATCAAATCTTCTTTTAGGAAATCCCAACAAACAATAAAGAACTTCATAGGAAACCCATCCGGACCCGGAGCTCGATCAATACCCAAATCTTTAATTGTGTTCTTAACTTCTTCTTCGCTAAAAGGTCTCTCCAACCAAATACTTGCATTCTCGTCAATACTCTTTAGACACATATTTTTGATTCTAGGACGGTTGTTTGAAATTTCTTTAAACGCCAACTCAAAATGATTTGCAATCCCCATCTTTATTTCTTCCTTGTTCCCGGTCCAACGTCCATTGATACGAAGGTTATTGATGTTGTTAAAAGCTCTATGACCTTTCACCACTCGATGAAAATTTTTGGTGTTCCGATCGCCATCTCTAAAATATCTAATTCTTGACTTTTGTCTCAACATTATGTTTTGTCGACGATGCGCTACCTCGAAATCCACTTTAGCCGTCACAAACATATCTTCTTCAACTTCGGTAAGACCCCTTTCATCATCTAGATCATCCAATTCTTTCAACTTGGTAAGAGCCGTGTCTAAAGCCCTATCAATGCTACCAAATACATCTCTATTCCACATTTTCAATTTCTCCTTTAAGGCGTTCAACTTCTTTGCAAAACATTCACCCGCCGTACCTACAAAAGAGAAAGACTCCCACCATTCTTGCATTAAAGGGATTACGTTAGTACCTTCAAGCCAAGCTAATTGAAATCGAAAAGGGCATGCACCCCAATCCGAGTCCGATGAGCTTAACATAATCGGAAAGTGATCCGAAAAGGGTCTTGCGAGACGCTTGAAGATGATATTTGGAAAATGATCATCCCATCCCGGAGTGAAAAGAAAGCGGTCGATCTTGCTCTTCTTATTTAGCGGTCTACTCCAAGTATACTTCGCTCCGGAAAAAGGTAACTCCATAAGATCAAGTTTATTACATAGGTCATCGAAGAGTTTCATTGAGTTTGAAACCCTACGACAACCTCTTCTCTCTATCATGAATCTTATCTCGTTGAAGTCTCCACCGAAACACAAAGGCATCCCATCCCAATAGCCATGCAAAGTAGCTAGCTCCATACGAAATCTTTTTTTCTCATTTGAAATGCAAGGACCATAAACACCAACTAAAACCCAACGAAAATTATCTTCCAAATTACGGCAAGATACACTTAAAGTAAAAATACCTTCAAGAAAGTCTTCAACTTCAATCATATCCGAATTCCATATCAACAAAATTCCACCCGATCTTCCATATGAGTTTAAAGCAATCCACCTACATGGAGTTGCGCCCCAACATTGGCGCACAATATCATCGGAGCAAATACTAAGCTTCGTTTCTTGTATCATAAGAATTGTGGGCTTCCACCGTTTCATTTTTCTTACTATGACTTGTTTGCGATGCGCCATTTTTACACATGATGTAATAAAGAACTTCATAAAGAACTTTCTGATGATGGTGAAGATGCGGTTGTAAAGAACTTTCTGACGAACTTTCTGACGAACAAATGGACTGGTTGCATTTTACACATGATGTAATAAAGAGTCATTTTTCATATAAGTCATTTCTAGCCGTCCAAATTTATATAATAACAATCCAGTCCATTTGTTCGTTTTATTTAACGAAAACCCCCTTGAGAAGAAGGCTTTTTGTTGCCCCTGGGCCTTTGTTGCCTGCAAGTGGGGCTTTGCCTGCTTCCCTATCGGGCCCGCCCTGCGAAATATTTGGCTTACTCCAATGCCCCGTGTTTTGCGATAAACCCAAATCTTGGTGCCATAATGCCTGAACTTCAAATTATAGCGTTATTGTGGTCGTAGTAACACAAACAAAATACATAAAAAGTTCAGGAACTCTAGGAACTGATCATGAAAGTTAAAATCATCCAACTTGTTCGCACAAGTAATGCTTTTACAGAGAAGCAATACTTGCCTGATCATGCAGAAGAAATGTCAGATGGTTAATGCATTGCATACAATAACACGTCAGATGGTTAGCAAATCAATGATCTCTAAATGTATCACCTCTCATATTTACTTGTTCGTCATACGGGCGGCATATCTAGCTCATGAGAGGGGCGAAGGCAAGTCAGGGTGCCATGGCACTACTTACCATTTTGTGACCTGCCTTATTTTTTCTAAAGCCCAATACAGAAATCTTACGCCACTGCCCCCATAGAGAAAGCCCAAGTCCGATACCTGTCAAGTAATGATATTCGGCCATATTTCTGGTTGAATAACCTTT
>JAJJWW010004853.1:0-193170 GCA_023531295.1 Papaver armeniacum
AAAAAAAATAGCCGTTGGTAATTATTTTATATATAGAGGAACATATCCAGGAGCAAATTCAATTGAAAACAACCTCACGAATATTTTTTTTTTAAATGGCAAATCCTTCATCAACTACCAATTCAATTGAAAACATACTTAGAAGATGCAAGCGACCAACCAAATCAATATTGGCAATGGAAGAAGAGATACGCAAAAAAAGCATGCGACCTACTAAAAAACCATGCACTTTCACGCCATATCCTTTCGTTAATAACAACAAGAAACTACGATATCCTTACTTGCCGTCCCACATTAGTCATAGGACGATTCTTGTTATGAAATGGTGCGCCAAGTACAACGAGTTTCTCGCGAGGCACAAAGAGGATAGGCGTGCTGCCCAGGATGCATATACCAAATGGAGAGGAGAGCCTTTTTATCACATCGAAGCCGCAATGCTAGTTGAATCTCGCACCAGAAACAGGAATAACATGTAATGTGTTCAAAGGAATTTCCACCTTCTAATTAATATGCTACTATTTCCAAGTTTCCTTTCAATCGAGATTCAATTTATTTTCAATAACAGTCGTTATCTCTGTTTATTATTTCAGTGCCGACTCTATCCACTAGAATCACAGAGTCGTTACTCTGCTATGTTATTAACATAACGACTCAATTATAAACCCATGTTGGTTATTCTCCTGGATGTTATTTCAACTAAGATTCATCATTAGTGTCCATATAAAAGCAATGACTTTATATACCTAAAAGTGGTATTCTCTGGATTTAATACACATCTACAGTCGTTAATCTGCTATATGATCATCCTAACGACTCTAGCCATAGAAACTTTGGTTCATTTCCTGGATGTTTTGCTAACCTAGAGTCGTCATTGGTTTCCATATAATCAATAACGACTCTAGCCATAAAAAATACAGTTCATCTCCTGGATAACCTAGAGTCGTCATTAGTTTCAATATAACCAATAACGACTCTAGCCACAAAAAAAAAAAATGTCATCATTGTATTAATTTCTCTCTGGGTCGTTAAAATTCTATTTGAAACACTTAACGACTCTGTGTATCAGATGGGCAAATTCAATTATCAGAATTAGGGTCGTTATTCTGCTAGAAAACAAAGCTGACGACCCTTACTCTGTCACAGTGTATAATCTTGTCTGCATTAGAGTCCTACATTATTCTAACAAACATACTGGTAAACATCCTTCTTAAATATTATTAAAACAAAGTGGTTTCAACAAACCATCCAAACCAAACACATAAGTAATTTCAACAAACACATAAGTTCAAGTCATAAAGTAAAATGAACATAAGTTCAAGTCGAAGGTAACATCTCCTCACTCAAGACCACCATCTCGACCTCGACCTCCTCCTTACCTCCCTAACCGGGAAACTTTCCGGCTTTTCTTTGGAGGAGGACCCTGAGTATCACTGCCCCCTGGGGAACCACCATATTCTCTAGTACCTTGTTCATCATGATGTTGGCTACTTTGGCCCTGTTCACCACGTTCTTGTGCTAGTTGGCTACGTGTTTTCCGGGTCCTCTTACCTTCCTTAGCCAGGTCAGCAAACATCTTCTTTGCATTGGGGTTTTCAATGTGTGTGCAGTAATCAGCGTACTGACGTTGCTTCGCAGGATCAAACACTTCCCCTTTGTCAGCCGAGCAACAAAAAGCCTTGACAAAAAGCTTCATTCGTTCCCTCTATATGCATTCAAAAAACAATTCACATTAACTGACTTATATTTGTATGTAAATGAATAACACAATTACAAAAATAAATACTCACCACTAGTTTAAGAATGGTAGTATCATCTCTACCGTCAGCTTGAGAAGCAGAGGTGGATGCTCTGTTGGTCCTCCTACCCGTAGTCTGATCTATCCGTATCACCCTACCATGGGAGAAGCCTTCGTACCATTGATAGTAATCCGTTGTTGCCTCGTGACCTTCATGCACATGCACCCAATATATGATGTCTACGAGGCTAAAGTGTCTATTATTCCAATGCTTGACATCGGTTTGCGGTGTTCATAAACCACTTTTATGTCATCCTTGTCAGCCTCGCATTTGTTCAACTTGTGCTTGAACGGAGGTACATAGTCTTCATCGGGTGAATCTTGAATAAACCCAAGTTGACGCATGATTCTCATCGGATTGCACATTGAAAAACCGTTAGGGTGAAACAAAGGGCCATAGTGATACACGACATCTTCCATTGCGCCAACTCTATCATCCTTGTACGGAGTAAAGATTACCTCTTTCGCCGTGATGTTGTCAAGTTTTTGACGCATTTCTATCAACGCATCAGTTTGTTCCCTATCCTGAGAACCGGAGTAAAACCAACGGGGACTACCTTTGCTCCATTCTGGGTTGAGTTTCACATCTCATTATCTTTGAACAGTGATGGAAAATGATCATAAATCCACACCTATAACAACCAAAGTTGAAATTTTTAAAACAATCAAATAAACATAAAAAAAGCAAAGGAAAAAATCTTTCTAAAAGAAGACAACTTTCATCAATCCAAATACCTGGATTAGAGCCAAATTCCCATTAATTTGAGAAGTTCGTTCGCGAGATCCCTGGGAAAGCTGACCATTCAGATGTGCAACTATGGCAGTCCCCCAGGAGTACTTGTTTACATCTTCCAAGGGATCCAAAATCTGAAGAAGGTAGGCGATGACCCTGTTACCTTTGTTGTCGGAAAATACAACCGACGCAAGGACGTACGACAAATACGCAGCCGCCGCATAACGACATTCCATATAAGAGAGACCTTCATATTTTTCCTTCTGTTCTGTACCAGCAAACATCTTCCTGATCTCCACAAGTTTGAACTCTTTCTTCGGGTACTTAGTTCCCGGCACGAAAAGCCCATCAGTCTTCTCTTTATCCCAGCCAAACAAGTTCTTGGTCCATGTATAAAGTTCATCCCAACTAGGCCTTCTCTTGAACTTGTCACTGGTTGATTTACCTTCGACCTTCGACCTGCACCCCTAATATCTGTTATGCATCATCAGGAGTCAATGCCATCTCGCCAAAAGGAAGTTGGAATGTGTCGACTTCAGCGTAATACCTTTCACATAAACTAGATACTGCAACCTTGTTATACGCAATCACAGAGTTCACAACGGCATTGTACAAACCGGAGTTTTCAACATATTCTCTAACTCTTGCACATTCACCTTTTAGCGGCCACAACTCCATTTTCTTAAAAGAAGATTGGTGCTTGAAAAGACGTGCGGCATTCTTATGATCCTACAAAACATAAACAAATAAATATTAAAAAAACTATTTGAAAGTTAATATCAACCAACTAATCAAATAGCAAGCAAAGTTGGGATTCTTACGATTGTCTCATAGATGGTATGAGCCCACGATCCAGAATATCCAAATCGAAGATTGCCCCCATCTCTAGGTTTACCACTTCGAAGAGGAGACAACATCAAATGAGTAGCGGGAACGTGTCTCGCGTTGGGTGCAATATCAGTTCCATCCTTCTTAACCCTCTTTACCGGCTTCGGCTTTGCATTCTGTTCTTCATGTTCTACATCTTGTTTACCATCATCCTTACCAGCATCATCATCCCCTTCATCTTCTTCCTCCTCCTCATCACCACCATTATTACCTTTATCCCCTTCCTCTCCTCATCACCACCATTACCATCATCTGAATCATCACCATTACCATTATTGTCATCATCCTTATCACTCTCTTCTTCCTCTTCTTCTTCTTCTTCCTCACCTTGTACGGGAGGATCTTCTTGTATCTCACCTTCTCGTATCTTACCTTCTTGTATCTCCTCTTCTTGTATTTCTTCTTCTTCACCACTACTGTAAACGGAAATAACAGGAGAGATAAATCCGATAACTCATTACCTTTGTCTCTTGGTTCGGTGATAGAAAATGATACCTCACTCGGGGTTTTACCGTGTAATGGACCGACAAGTAAGTATTTATTGTGGCGGGGACGAGTTATCGTCATTGGAACCCTGGCTTTGGTTTTCTTGGTATTATATTCAAAACAAAAAAACCCAATAAGACATCAACTTTATGGTTATCAGTTCAAGAGTCGTCACTCAAATGATCTACCAAACAAACGACCCTTGTATATCATGTGACGACTCAAAGTTATATGATGACGACCCTTCCAAATAACAAAGGGTCGTCAAAAAGGCAATAACGATCCTACGATTTGGGTTGACGACTTTATGGTATATAGCTAAGTGACGACTCTATGGGACCTGAGATGACGACACTATCATTTTTTGGAACAAAAGGTTGTTCGAGTTCCATCTAGAGTCGTTAAGAAATAAAAAAGGGTCGGCAAATGAGAGTCGTCATCTTCAACCTAAAACATTAACGAATCTATTCTATGGAAAAAATTGTAGAAGGAGCAGAATTAGGGTCGTCATCTTCAACCTAATACACTAACGATTTTTCATATAATACGCATGCAAATGAAAAGTCGTTAGGGGTTTCCATTTCGATAGTAACAACCCTTTAACTGAAACCGTTAAATTTCAGTTATCAGACTCAATTTCACAATCAAAACACAACAACAAATCGAATAGAAGGTGGGTTTAAGTTCACATACCTTCTAATTAGAGCCATATCTTTTTTGGGTTTTCATTTTTTGGGTTTGGGCGTTCGTCCCTAGACAACCTTGCCTTTGACGGTGTCAACGAGATTAGGGATTTGAAGTGCTTTTCGAGCGGTCTGCTTTGTACGAGCCATGTTTGTATAAGAAGTTAATCGTCGATTAACTTCTAACATCGACAACATCGACGATTACACGATGAATTGGTTGAAGAAAAAAAAAATCTCGGTGGAGTCGTTAATGGTGGTGGTGGAGAAGAGAAAGGGGAGGAGAGGAAGATGAAAAGAAAAAAGAGAAACTGATTTTCTCTTTTGGTTTAGGATTAGGGTATATAGATTGGGGGCCAAATTATAGTTTCTAATTAGAGTTAACTGATTTTTAAGATTTGTATTTAGTAAAGCAGGCCGCGAGTTATAACCCCAAAGGTGTCACTATCCATGCACAAAAACTCCACCAAAACAAATTGTTCACAAAAACCCCATTTAACATAAACTGTCTATATCACCCTTCTATTATTTTAATCACCCCAACAAAAACAAAATCAACCCCATCTTTAAAATTCATTATATTATCACAACCAACAACAACCCACCACCAGCAACCACCTCCACCGACCACCACCGCCCGCCGCCGCCGACCACCGCCGCCGCCGCCACCGCCACCGCCCACCGCCGCCGCCACCAATCACCGCCGCTGACCACCACCGACCACCGCCGCGCCACCACCAGAAAAAATGATGAAACCAAAAATTGGTTTCACCGAAATTAGATGAAACCAAATAGAAAAAACGATGAAACCAAATTTTGGTTTCATCATAAAGGAAAGGAGAAAGAAGAAAGAAGAAAAAATGAAACACAATAAGATGAAACCTACCACCACCGTCAATTGCACCGCCCCCATCACCGCCACAACCATTATCACCACAACCACCAATACCATTACCTCCTCAATTAAGACTAGTTTCAACAATAAACAATCTACCTGTGTCTCACCATCAAAAAATGGTTTTCATAGAGATCAATATTCAACAAAAATTGGTTTCCACATAATTTCATTTCAGCAACATAACTTCAATGATGAAACCAAACACGACGACTTCCAAGTCAGGCCGAATAAAACTAGGCAAAAATCAGGTGAAACCAAAATTTGGTTTCATGATAAACTTAATTCTCATCGTTAAAATCTTTGGTTTCATGATAGAAAATAGGTAATATTATGATGAAACCAAATTTGGTTTCATCATAAGTTTACTGTTTTCACCTGCCAAAGCTGTTAGAATTTGATGAAACCAATTTTGGTTTCATCATAAATCTGTCATTTCCCCAACACAATATTGATTTCGACGACGAAGATGTATCATCATTTGCTGGTGATGATACATCAGAAGGTGGTGTTGTTGGTGGTTGTAGAGAATTGAATGAGGGTGGATCTGCAAGTATTGTGTTGATTGTAGAGGATAAAAGGAGAAGGAGGAGGTGTTGTTGGTGGAGAATTTGAAGGTATTAATGGTTTTAGATGATAGAAGGAGGAGGCTGAAGTAGTGATGATGATGTTAATGGAGGAGATGGAGATGTTGGTGGTGGCGGATCTGGACATAACAGTTGGTTTGGTGGTGGCGAAGCTACTGTGGGTGATAAATATGAACAAAAGAGTAGAAGAAAAAGAGAAGGAGGTGTTCGTGGATGAGATAGATGTGGTGTTGGTGACGGATCTGGACATAGCGGCCGATTTGGTGGTGGTGGAGCTACTGTTGGTGATAGATCTGAACAAAATGGAAGAAAAGAGACGGAGGTGTTCGTGGAGAAGAGCGAGGTGTTCGTGGAGGAGACGTAAGTGTTGATGCTGGTGGTGACGGAGGTGTTGCTGCTGGTGTTCGTGGAGTTTGCTGCTGGTGGTGATGGTGGTGGGGAGAAGGAGATGGAGATGGAAGAAAGAAAAAAAAAGGAGAGAAGAAGAAAAGATAAAAAGGGTATGTTTGGATTTTTTTAAGTAACAAAAACTAAATTTACTTGGGGTTTTTGTGCCACTTTTTAATCAAATGGTTTTTATTTATTAAAAATAATATGGCTGGATTTTTTGTACCACATGTTTGGTCACCTTGGTGTTTTGTGACTAGTTTTGTTAGTAAAGAGTAAAACAGTCTTTTCAATATCGGTTTAATACGCCCCTCAAAAAATTGGGGTGCAAATAAAAACTTATGGCCCCCAATTAAAAGTTCTGCCCCCAATCAAACTAGGTTTAATATGTGCACACAAGTTTCGTGAACTTAGTGATATTCACGTTCTACTTTTCTCCCCCCACAAATTAAGAACAGGTTTACCTCTTTCCGTTTTACTTTCGGTACTGCTCCATTTTTAAATTTGTATCTCATGACTCAGACTTCGTTTTCATTGAGTGTCTATGTCTTATTAATAATGTCTGTTAAAGAAGATTAGGGTTCTAGGTGCCGCAATAGGTTGTTAGCATAGGGCAAACTTAATATTTATTATGCAGCAGAAGCAGCTTTATTCATACCTTGTACGTTGCATAATTGATTTTGTCTCTCTTTTAAGGATTGGGTAATTAAGTTATAATATGTTGTTGGTTTTTTGGTTATCTGTTTCAATCAAAGATCTTTAAACACCACCTTTACATTATTTTGCGTTCTTGACTAGACTAGAGACGGACAGAAAGTTTTGAACGTGGTTGCATATGGGTAGTCTGCTCATGTGGTGTGCAGAGGTGAGAAAGAGACTCATTAGAAGAGTCAAGTGACTCGAGTCTTGGGGAATTTGAAACTGTTGCTACTTGCTATAGAGAAAATGACTCCATATGCGCTTGCTCCTCAAATTTAATGGTGAATAGATAGCTGTTGTCTCTCCGGCCAACACAATGTTTGAACGCAAGGGAATGAGTTTTAATTTGCTTAGGTATAGTACATGTGCGACTAGCCACCATCTCTCATTTTGACAAATTAACTGCAGGTACACCCTTTAAAGATGTGAAAGGATAAGAATGGAAAAATGTAACTTACCAGGATCTATTTTGCTTAAATTAGGGATATCCTTTTAGTAAAGCTTTGTACATAATGTGTTGGGGGTTAAAGCACTGAGTATAATTTGGGTTAATGATGTAGGTAGTGTAAATACTCACCCCATGAATGATATGTTAATGAGATAAGGGAGTAGTACTTGGTACTAAGCATATAGTAATGGATGGTATCCCAAAAGTAGGAAGTAGGGTTTTGTTAGCAAAAAGGGAAGCATGAATCAAACCAAAACAAACCCCATGATCAACAAATGCCCTATTCTCATGTTGTTTCTTTCTCTTAGCCCCTGGCTTTCCCTTAAGAAGTGGGCTAATGTGTTCCTATCTGGCAGGCAAAGTTGGACGCCCACAGTTTCTTCTGTTTGTGTGTGTGTGTTTTGTGGGGTTTATAGTATTATAAATGAAGAAAAAAAATGAGAAGAGGACATTTTTTTGCTATAATGAGAAGAGGACATACTGGACCACTTTTATAGTGTTTATGGCATATTTTCTTCCTTTCTAAAGTATAAACAATCGCCATAATGGAAGGCTTATACTGCAAGCTAAGGTTGAAAGTTAATGGAATGCCGTAAAAAATATCTCTAATCAGGATTATGGTGTCTAATCACCTCCACACCGTGTGGGATTCTCCAAATCCCCCGTCCAGTATTACTTCTTCCAGGGGAGTTTAGTTTCTTTTTTCGTTTTCTGTTTGTTTTATTACATAGTACTCCTTCCGTTCCAAATTAATAGGCTGGTTTTGTTTTTAGAAAAAATTAAGGAAATTAAGAGAATTAATCATTGAAAGTGGTCCTCATGACACTTGTCAATAAAAGAAGTGAAGTGAAATTGTCCCCATGACACTTGTCAGCAAAAGAAGTAAAGTGAAATGGTCCACATGACACTTGTCATCAAAATAATAGGCTGGTTTCTATAAATAGATGACAAGTGGTCCAGTATCTTTTTCATGATGTTTCATTTTTTCGTTTTCCTATGTATCACAAAAAAAAATACGGTGGGTAATGTTGTTCTCGATGCGCAAGGTTATTATATGCATTCAACACGGTATCCGGACGGGAACACTTGCATCATGAAAAAGAATCAGAGGCGATTTTACATAAAATTCCCTAATAGCAAGGGTGAGCAACAAATAGTATCCCCAAGGTTAACTCTATGCGCGCCCAATCCGATACATGACGGATTTTCAGTTTAACATCCGTATCCAATCGAACAATGAATAAGTGAGCGAATTAGATGCGGGTGGATAAAATAAATTTTCATTTAATTGCGTGATTCACTTACATTTACAGGCTCTATTTATTGTGGATTAAATGAAATTTATAATAAGACTTACATATGCATAAATATGCATACCAAATCTTTACAAATATTTGAATTAAACTTTGCCCTAACACGGTATTCGGAAGTCAAATAATTGACTCGTAGGAGAGGTAGGTTGGGTAAGGATCCGGCAAGAAAAAAGCATCGAACCAGCTACTTTAACATACTATCGGTCGCATTTCAAAGTTGTTCATGGGATGATGAATTATTTGATTTATTATTTATAAGGTTTTACAGACGGTGAAATTTGGATAAAGGGCAAAAGTGTCATTTCAAGACCAGTGGAAAAATGGTACTTCCATAACTAGGGGTTGAGTCATAATTCTGGTTTTTTTTTTTTTAATCGAAAAAGAGAATATATTGAAAGAGTAAAGGATATACAGAGAATTCTACCAAAGGTAGAAGTAAGAAAGGAAAAACAGATATAAAAACAAGCAAAGATCTACAAAAACAAAGCCTGCCAATTAGCTAAAACCGTATGAGAAAAGTTCAGGTGAACTATGTGGCCTGCTGCCACTGCCCAAGAAAGGATTGAAGATTTGGCTTCATAGATAAGATCATCGTCAGTTTTGAAGAGATGATTAACATCAAATCTTCTACAATTCCTTTCTTTCCAATAGCATTAACAATTGCCGCCGGTATCAAATCCCAGATTAAGTTTCCTGAAGAAGAAAAGTGATTTGTTTTCCATGTTTCTGCCAAAGCTCTGAACGTACCCGGCACAACCCAAGGCCAACCAGAAGATGGTGTTAAGTTACACCACATCTTATAAGAAATCTTACAAAGTGTAGGAACAAGTGGTCTTGTGATTCAAAATCTCCCCCACACAAAGGCACAATCATTCGAATGTTCATGCCTTTCCGAATTAGCAAATCTAAGGTACTCACTACCGTGAACTAAACTCCATAAAAGAAAACAAATCTTTGGAGGAATTGCCTGATTCCAAATGAAGCGAGAAGGGAAGTTAGACTCACCATGATCTGCCACTAACTGAGAGTATAAACTCTTGACGGAGAACACACCGGAGGGGTGTAAATTCCACCTCCTTGTATCTGGCAGTCCATCCCTAGCTGGAGGAGTGTCACCAATGAGTGAAATAAGTATTGCATACTCTTGAGCTTCAGTGTAAGTTAAGACTCGCCTGAAGTCAAACTTCCAATTACCTTGAACAGAAATCATGTCATCGATGCAGGCATTTTTGTTCCTAGATAATTTGAACAGATTAGGACAAACAATGGATAGAGATTGCAGTCCGCACCAGCGGTCATTCTAGAATGTAATGGTTGTACCGGAGTGAAGGAATAAGGTTGAGTGCTGGCTAATGAAGTTTGTAGCCTCTACTATTGCTCGCCAACAAGACACCCCATATGATTGGCAAACTTTACCCGGAATCCAGTTTGAAAAATCTTTTCCGTACTTGTCTTCAATAATCTGATACCAAAGCTTGTTTTTCTCTACGCCATATCTCCAACACCACTTAGCTAACAAAGCTAAATTCATTAGTTTTAGGTTGCACACACCTATACCCCCTCTTTCTTTTGTCGCACGGACTGTATCCCAACTTACTAAATGGGAAAGTTTAGCACCTTCTTTATATTCCCAAAGAAAATTTCGCATCTTCTTTTCGGGGATCTTGATGACTGAGATAGGGGCCTTAAAGAGAGAAAAATAATAAGTAGGGAGAGATGATAAAATACACTTCAAAAGAGCAAGCTTACCTCCCCTCGATAATGAAATGCGCCTCCAAACTGAAAGCCTAGCATCAAACTTCTCTATAATAGGGTCCCAAATTCTTATGGAGTTAGATTTTGCACCAAGAGGCATACCTAAATACATAAAAGGCAGGCGATCCACAGAACAACCCAATTCTTCCGCCCAAGTAGTTAAATCACAAGCTTCCCCCACAGCAACAAGTCTGGTTTTCAGAGTATTTACCTTTAGTCCGGCGATGAACTCAAAGCAATGCAAAGATGAAAACAAATTATGTAACTCTTCTTTGCTATCATTCAAGAAGAAAATTGTGTCATCCGCATAATGAAGGTGGTTGACAACAATGCTAGTAGGAGAAACTGAAAAACCGCTGAACATGCCTTGATTTGCAGCTCTATCCATGAATCTTGAGAAACCTTCCATAGCAATGTTAAATAAAAGAGGAGATACTGGACAACCTTGTCTCACACCTCTTGTACTAGTAAAATAGCCGAAAGAAGACCCATTGATAAGAACCGAGAAAGAGGAAGTTGAATAATAGAACCTTAGCCAGTTGCATCATTTCTTACTGAAACCCATTTTTACTAGAACAAATTCCAGATACCTCCAATTGATTCTATCAAAAGCCTTTTCAAGATCAATTTTGCAAACAATACCCGGATTTCCAGATCTAAGTCTTGAATCTACCAACTCATTTGCAATAAGAGTACCATCAATGATTTGTCTTCCTTCAATATAAGCACATTGCACCGGTGAAATCAACTTATCCATAACAAGCTTTAGCCTAGTAGCAAGAACTTTGGAAATAATCTTGTAAACACTAGTAAGCAAACAGATAGGTCTACAATCCTTGATTGTCTCAATATGATCCTTTTTTGGCACCAGAGTAATGAAAGTAGAACTGTGTTTAGAATAAATATTACCTGTAGTGCAGAATTCATTCACCGTACCCATAATATCATCCTTGATGAAGTGCCAGCACTTCTGGAAGAAAAGAATAGGGAAACCATCTGGACCTGGAGCTTTGTCATTCCCTAAATCTCTAATAGCATACAAAACCTCATCCTCAGTAAAGTCAGCATCTAGGATATTTGCTTCGTAGAAGAAATGGACACAAAGTCAATCCCATCTAAATCTGGTCGAATGACCTCTTCCTCAGCAAACGAGTTTTGTAATAACCTACAATGTGTTCTTGCAACCTGGTTCTGTCAGAAACCAACTCATCTCCAATGTAGAGTTGACTAATTTTATTGTATCTACGTCTGGCAGAAGCATTACTAATGAAGAAAGAAGTGTTTCTGTCACCTTCCTGCAACCACTTCGTATTTGATTAATAGTCGTCTTCAAAAGTTCAGCAAGACTAAAATGAGAGAGGATTGGACGTAAAAGAAAGTTCTAAAGACAAATTCAATTCTCATTGTTGAAAGACAAGCTCCGCCCCATAAGACAAAAACTCAACTCTCGTGGGAGAGACTAAGCCCTTGGTCCTCAAGGCATCATACCACGATTTCTAGTATACGTCCCCGCGAGACACTGCTGGTCGTGATGTCATAATTCCTAGCGCACATCCTCGAAGACATACTACTGGTCACGTAGGTTCTGTAGAGCGTAAAACGTCCCCGACAGACTTATGAACAAGAACATAATGGAAGGCTTATACTGCAAGCTAAGGTTGAAAATTAATTAAATGCCGTAAAATATATCTCTAATCAGGATTATGGTGTCTAATCACATCCACACTGTGGGCTTCTCCAAATCTCCCATCCTGTGTTACTTCTTTCAGGGGAGTTTAGTTTCTTTCTTTGTTTTCTGTTTATTTTTTTGTTTGTTTTTTGTTTCCGGCTATCGAAACAAAAAACAAAAAAAACTTACAAGGATTATGGTAAGAATGTTGTTCTCGCACGGTTATATGCATTCGGACGTGAACACTTGCATCACGAAAAAGAATTAGAATCTACAGGATTAATTCTATGCGCGTCCAATCCAATACATGACGTATTTTCATCCTAACATCATCTAATCAAACATTGGATAAGCGCGGACTAGATGCAGATGGATAAATAATTGCGTGATCCATTTATATTTACAACCTCTATTTATAGCGGAGTAAATAAAATTTATTAGACTTACGTATGCATCAATATGTAAAACAAATATTTGAAATTAAACTTTGCCCAAACTCGATATTCGGAAGTCAAATACCTGACTCATAGGAGAAGTAGGTTGGGTAAGGATCCGTCAAGAAAACAACACTACCAGCTTCTTTAACATATTATTGCTCGCATTTCAAAGATCATATAACAAAAATCTATAATACAAAATAGAAGGGGTTTTGGAGCCTTGGACGGTCGGATAACATTTTGAGAGACAAACGTTGCATCCGACCATCCCAGTCTCATCTTAGCGAAAGACATCTGACGGATGCAAGAGTTGTAACCTATAATCATTATTAATTGTGTTCTTTCATAATTAAGATCATAAATAAAAACTAAATTCAATTAAACAAAAATGATTAAGACTTTTGGCTTTAATTATGTCAATATTCTATTTTTCATTGTATTCTCCATCTACATATAAATAAATAAATGAATAACCAAATAATTTCTCAAAATTAACAATAGAAAATTTCAATTAAATCCACAAAATTAAATGAAAACTGGGATAAGTTCTCTTCTTTTTTTTAACAATAATTTCTCCGGCCGCTGAAGAAAATTATTGTTAACAATAGAAATTAACAATAAATTCTTCGGCCACTGAAGGATTGTGCATAAAAAACCAATTATAGAGAAAATCCATGATAATGAGTTTTTTTTTTTTTTTTAAATCATGCCTTAAAAAAAACTAATTTACAAATAACTTATAAATAACAAAATCCTATAGCATACCTAGAAACAAAGAAACAAATCAAAGCATAAAATTGTTTGCAAATGACCTTGGTGATATGAAGACGTTTGGTGCAAAGAATCACAACCAACATTTACATTCATATGAATCAAACCCTTCAATTAATAAACATCTACAAAGAATCATAGTTACATAACGAGTTTTACATGTTTTCTCCTTGACCACGGACACACCACAACCTTTTTCCAAAAAAAATAGTAGATATGAGATGGAAAATCAAAGAATGGATTTAAAATCCATTTAGTTGATCTGCATCACCTGAGAATTTGAAGGGTTTCACTAACTTATCTGAAGTGAAAACCAAAGACGTAGCGGAGATCGATGAATATTTGAGGGAAGTTATTAGTTTTGAGAAAGTCATTATTTTTAGGAGACATAAAATATATACTCGCATATATTTTGGGCTAAAATATCGTATTTATTTTAATACCTTCTATGCAGATCTTTTTGTTTCTTCTAATTTTTTTTCACATTTTTATTTTGGAATGATAGGGAAAGTTGAAGGATAGATAATTGTATATACATGTACAGATCATCCTAATTAATCCTTAAAAAAATATCATAAAACACTAATACGAAATGTGTGAGATTCAGCCTAACCAAATTTTGAGGATATATTAGAGGTCAACTATATTGTCACTAGAAGCAATAATTAAATTAGATAAACTCTTTTTTTTTATCGAACATTAACACCATATTATAGGTAATTTAGTTAGGTTCAGGGTTCATCATGATAGAAGATAAATGTTACAACGCGTGTCGTTACGACACGGGTTATTTCTAGTAAGTAACAAAGCACGAGTGATTCATAGGGCAATGAATTTTTTGAATATTTTTTTTGTAAGGTTTAAAATCCAAAAATTATATTAAAGTTTAAATCTCTTCAATTACAAAGAGTCCACTACCTATAAGTATAGGTGGTTAAGCGAAGAAAAATTGAAAATAATCCTCTCACTAGGTGGTTAAACAAAAAAAGACAGAGAAAAATCATCCCAATTCAATGTTGGCGAGTATCAAACATGTTTACAAGTTTTGAACGCATGTCCTTAGTATCGTCCCGCAACGACTTTACCATTATACCATAGCGACATCATGAGAAGGGAAAATCATTTATGGCTTGTTTAGTGAAGCGTAGAGTGATACCTAGTAATCTTACAAATATCGTTAACCAAATAGGTCTTGATGTCCAACGGAATTTTGGAGCCGGTAACCATATCCAATCCAAAATCTAGCATTAGATCCATTAATGCATGGGTTAAACACCCGCCTACAAGATATCAGATAGGCTAAAATGGATCGGCAAAAGGCTAGAGGTCCGCCTCAATAGTTGGCAACATCCAGATTGGAGGTCTAGACCAAAAACAAGTATCAGAGTTATCTTTGGCCCAAGCTACCAGAGAATGAGCTATATTGTTACATCTTCTTGGTTGAAAAGAAAATATGCATGCTATAAGACTTGAACTAAACAGAGAAATATTTTTAAATAAAGCATCCGTCCGTTGATTGCTTTCAAAAAAAAATCTGAGGGAATTGGTCAATCAGAGCTTTTGCGTCACTTTCCACGATGAAATAAGTAATTTGTTGTTCCACTTATTTGTTCAAAACTTCCCAGATGGCCCTGGTTTCTGCTTCATCTAGAGACTAGACTTCTAAGGTGATAACACAACAAAAATATGGTTTTCCAGCAAAGTCGCACATTATATAGCATGCACCATTACCCAATGAGACATGATCGAAAGCACTATCATTATCGCCTTTGATCCAACCATGTAGAGGAGGAATCCATGTAGAGTCACCAATGACATTAGTGTAAGGGGAAGGGGATACAGAGGGATTCCTAAAAACAATCACGACTCTATCTCTAGCAATAACTGCAGAAGGATTCTCGTTTTTCTTATTGAAAATCATATTATTCATATTATTCCAGATGGACCACATAACAACATCAAAAACTTTTTTGGACTCGTCATAAAGGGAGGTGATAGCATTAACAAGCTAATAATCAAGCCAATCAAGCAAAGTAGAGTTATGAAAGTTCTGAACAGGAAAACAAATGGAAGAAGAAAGCCAAACTGAAGTAGCAAGGGGCATAATATCAAATCATGCATACTAGGATAGACATCTAGGACAAATTATAGTATCAATAGGCATTCTAGTTTGCAGAACTATTCTAGCGCGTAAAGCATTTCTAGTATATTTTTAGATGAAAATCTGAATACCGTGTGGGACTCTAAGTTTCCATATTCACTTCCAAAGAGTGTTGCTTGGGGAAGGTATAAGACCTTTGAGACTCAAGTAGACAGATTTAGACAAAGCTGACTTAAGGGAATAGTAACAATCTTCTTTACGGAAGCATTGTCAAAATGGGTCTTCAATCTAGAGATATTCCAATATCTAGTATCAGAGTCAATGAAATAGGACACTTTCAAGTTGGGGGAATAAGGGGCAAGATGATTAGGTCTTGCAGAGCCTAAAGTAGGAATCCAATTATCACACCAAGGATCAATAAATTGACCATCACTTACAATCCAAGAAATGAATGGTTTTATGGGATCCTTGATGGTATGGAGACATTTCCAAGTCCAAGAGAAAGTATAAGGGCACTTAGCATTCAAAAAATTAGTATTAGGAAAGTATCTAGCTTTAAGAATGGTGCCTACAACAAAGTTAGTATTTTTAACTAGTTTCCAAGCATTCCTATCTAACATAGCAAGCTTATTTGACTCGGCATTTCTAAAACCCATGCCACCTTCACTTTTAGGAGAGCATACAATATCTCAACCAAGCAAGTGGAGTTTTCTATCTTTGGGGTCTAGAGTTTCCCCCCATCAAAATTTACAGAAATGAGAATCCATTTTCCTATAAGGATCTTTAGGAATGAGAAAAGTTGTCATTTGGTAAATAAGAATGGCTTGGCCAACATGTTTAACTAGATAGGTTTTAACAGCTTCAGATAAGAGTTTATGAAACCAAGAGGTAATTCTAGCATCAAAAGATTGTAGGATGCTCATGAGTCTGGATTTTAGACTTCTGAAAACTAATGGGGAGGCAATACTAAAGATAGAAGAAAGTTGTTGGATCAAATGAGGAGGCAATTCCTTACTAAAAAGGATCTCATGCTTATCAAAATTAATTTCCTGACTAGATACTGAACAATATTTATATAAATAGTCTTTAATGGTAGTAAAATCACGAACAATGGCCTTTGAGAAAAGTAAACAATCATCAGCAAACATCAAATGAGTAATGGGTGTGTGTGCGTGTATTGGGGTGGGGGGTTGGGGGTGGGGGGAGGGATTCCTACAAACCTTAATTCCTTGCACTAATTCTAGTCTAGTAAGTTTATCAATATAGGAAAATAGATCTTCAGAACAAAGAACGTAAAGGTAAGGGGATAAAGGATCTCCTTTCCTAAGGCCTTTTTCAGGTTTAATCATGCAGTGGGGTCTCCATTGAGTAAAACAAAATAAGAGGCAGCGGTCATGCATTGGATTATTAGAGATATTCTATGCTCACATAGACCCATTTTTCTGGGAACTTTCTTAATGAAATTTCATTCAAGCTTGTCATAAGCTTTGGACATATCAAGTTTGATAGCAGCTAAACCTTCTTTCGCATGATAATGGTTCACTGTAGAAACCACCTCATTATCTAGGAGGATATTATCCACAATGCTTTTCTTAGGCACAAAAGCACTTTGGTTTTGGGAGATCAACCCATCCATGAGAGGTTTTAGTATATTAGCAGAGTTTTAGAAAGAACTTTATAAGCAAAATTACATAGACCAGTGGGTCTATACTGAGACACAACCTCAGCCATATGAGATTTAAGGATAAAAGCAATATTGGTGTGATTAAGGAAATTTGTCACATGGATAGTTTTAAAACAGGTTTACACCATATCAATGACAGAATCCCCAATAGTGTCCCAATGTTTTTGATGAAAAAGACCCGTGAACCCATCTGGTCCTGGAGCTTTGTTTTCCCCCATTTGAAAAGCAACATGTGTTATTTCTTCAGGAGATAGACATATGTATAAAAGATTGTTATCATTCAAATAAAATTTAAAAAGAAGGTTAGCTAGGACTTCTTCTTGAAAAGATTGAATATGCATCCCAGTCTCAATCTCGATCATTGAATTGAAGTCTTTCTTTTATCATATGTAAATATGATTTGTATAATAATAAAGAAACTTATACTAAGCGGAATATATGCTCTGTCAGCAGTTTACTTAAATTGGATGTAATCTTAGAAGATGATTTTTAGGTGATGCGTTGCCAAGAATATGAGAGATCTTGGTCTATTAAAAGTTCAGAAATGGAGGGTTGGAAGTGAAAAGACGAGGGTACCCAAATATACCTCAATCTAAAAATTTTCCACCTATAAGTCCTTTCTCCGAAAGTGATTGTCTATGGACTGAGTCGAGACAATACAACAAATCGGTTCACACTACGTGTGATCGTCTATGGATACGAGATCGAGACAATACAACAACGAAGTATGTTTACTTGATAGAAGGTTCGGACTTAACCAAACACAATAGGATTTCAAGTAAATAGGAATTAATATTTGTGTAATTTACTTTAAATTATAATAACAACAATTATAATTGCGGAAAATATAAGTAAATGACACAGCAAGATTTTGTTAACGAGGAAACCGCAAATGCAGAAAAACCCCGGGACCTTGTCCAGAATTGAATATTCTCGGGATTAATCCGCTATACAAAATCAAACCAACTTCGTATAGTTGAGACCAAGCAACTAAACCTATAGTTCAGCTAGTTCCGTCTGTATTCCCACGCCTCCAACTTATGAATAAGTCACTTACTTGGGACAATTCCTTTAGTTCGTATTCCAAACAGTAAAGGAACAACAAATCTGTTTGGTATCAACTCTTTTCAACCAAGTGATGCGAGTTCGACAAAGGCTCTTATGTTTATCTCAATAAACTCCTTTGTCAGGTTCTTAGATTTATCTTATTATCAACTACCAAAGTAATTGTTAAGATTTTGCAATCAATACTTTTAATTACAAAGAATTGTATTGATGCCGATCGACACGACTAATCAATCTAATCTACCACGAGGATAAAACGATTATAGTTGGATCCTCTTTTACCGAAATAAGTATTGTGCACACCAAAGATTATGAACCCAAATCAGAAATCTTCAAAGTATTCTTTGTCTTCAAATCTTCTTAGATCTTCAATAAACACCTGCACACAATCAACTTGAATCTCTTGTGATCAATCACACACAGAACGGAGTCTGTTAACAATGGATTATCACAAGAGGTCTTTAGATCTACAAACAGTCTAAAGATCCACGTCGAAACTTCGATCTAGTTTGAGTGAATCTTATATCAGAAGATAAGATTCTCAAGCATAAACAAACTAGGTGCAATCAAAGTTCAACCACCGTTAGTCAATAAAATCAACCGAAAACAAAAGATAAACCGCAATTATCTAGTTTCCCACCAACGATACTAATAGAGCTTCTCAATCCCAAAGAAGTCTTTAAACTGAGCGGCCGTAAGAGATTTCGCCTAATTAGGTTACTCTCCCTCTCCGAATAGGCGGCTTCACCAGTAGCAACACAACTGAGATAGTTTTTGCTGTACGAGGATTAGTTTGTTCGAAATGCAAACTTTCATATTTATAGACCAAGGAAGTTTGGACACCAAGGAATTTCCAAAACCGAAAATATATCAAGATATGCAATATATTCCATATTCGGTTTCCATAATTCCTGGAAATGCTTTGTCCAAATAATGACCGAAAATCTCTTAGAAAAACTCCAACTAGCAAATGCACATTACTAATTTTCATTTTCCAAAAATAAAATTAAAAACCTTAAATAAAAGATTCTCAATTCATTTTATTCGATCCGGGATTTTCTTCCTTTAGCTATTAAGGAATAACTTTGAACAATTAAAGATTAGCGTTACTGCACATGTTCAAAGTATGTCGACATCCTTACTTTGTAAGTCCTCTTTCATACTTACAATCTTGAAACCGATTTTCCACACTTCCAAACAAGTTTAGAATTGGTTCATCTGACTTTCAAGAACTGTGTGATTGATCAAGAACACTCAATCACAAATCATGGGTTTCACGGTTCTACCAAAACAAGTTTCGGTTCTACCTCCATGTGAGTACTTTGCATAGTCACGCTAGTTACCAAAATTCGGTTGACTAGGTACTAGGATCGGTTCCCCACATATATATGGTATCTAACTTGTACTTGCTGCACATGTCCATAGAATCGGTTCCCCTTTGCCTAAAAACGTGTTGCACATGTCCATAGGATCGGTTCCCCTTTCTGCTAAAAACTTGTTGCACCTCATACAAGGATCGATTCCCTTTTGTGATAGGTTGCACCTCTTACTAGGATCGGTTCCCCGTTACCCAGAGTCGGTCATACCAATAACACAAAATCGATCATACCATCTCAGGTGATTACTTAAGATCGGTTTCACTAATAAAAGTCATACAATACAAAAGTCAGGCCTTTGTGAATAGTTTTACCAAGAATGTAAACAAGTCATGAGCGGTTATACTAATAACACATATTGGTATCTCAAAAGATATGTAATGAATAACAATACCAATAATTCCTGGAAATTTCCCTTTCAATTCACAAAACAAGTTTATGAATTTACTTCCTTAAAACAAATGTAAAACATTGTTTCCTAGGATGAAATCTTCACCTTATACCCATACATAATCACAATAGCATTCAAACGATTATGTCGATGTCTTATCTACAAAGTTTAATGTTTAAGCAATAAACCTCGCATTGTAGTCCTTAATACTATGTCTAACTAGAGTATAATCATTCATGCTTTGCAGTTTTGTTTTTAATATGCACGACTTGAAAGATACGTTAGGGAATGAAACAGTTCAAGTCAAATATCACTAACCTCAAGTGGAAGGATGATGTTGTCGTTGTATCTCCTTACTTCTTCACTTCTTCAAGTCTTCGCAATACTTGTAAGGTCTCATATCCTAATACTTTCAAGCTAACCTATGCGAAGTTGACTCTAGTACATAATCAAGCGACTCTTAAAATGAGTTTTGGATCACTAAAATATGACAACCAAACTTGACATACCAACGCTTGGTGGGTTACACCGAGCTATGCTCTAACAATCTCCCCCTTTGTCAATTTTAGTGACAAAACTCTTACATCATATGGATAAGCAAATTACGAGAATTCATTACACATACGCTTGATTCCAGAATTCAACAGCACAGTAACCTATATACATTCAATCCATAAATGCCGTTGTTGACAATATAATAACAAAGCTAATACTCCCCCTAAAGGTGAGATAGGTATATTTTCAATCCGCACGTCATTGTTATTCCCTTGTAGTCCATATAACTACAAGTATCATATGATATGCCCCCCCCCCCCCTTAGTCTATGCTTTTACTCTTTCGTTAGATAAACATTTAAGCACCATTGTCCTTTCCCTTAGTGATACCAATCAATATTAATCAATACCAGTATCACTTGTTTACTCCATATATTTCTCCCCTTTTTGTCACAAAATGACAAAGAAATGAAAAAAATAAAGGACAAACCGAAAGGATCTTACAAATCTCAAAATAGACTTGCAACCTATAGAGTTAAGCACGAGGGTTCCATACACCATTTTTGATAACCAATATCAAAACCGAAACTACAAATTAATTTTGTTTTGATATGTTACCAAGGAAACAATTTCCCGAAGAAATTTTCCCTAATAGTTTAGCAAACCAAAGATCAACTAAGCACCTTAGTTCCTTTGCTAAACCGATTGTACAAAAATACAATCGCTTGTTCGATAAGACCAAAATAAAGATAACTCTATTTTTCTCATCAGGTTCTAATTATCCATATAACTTAGACCTTTAACTTTTAAACAAGACAAGTACTAGGTTAGTTAACTAGTATTTCTCGTTAAGGCATTCGATTAGATTTGAATAACCGAAACCTCCACTTTGATAAGTCTAACTATGATCAGAATTAACTTAGTTTCTCTTATCCGGAATCGAATTGGACTAAACAATTCATCCCGTAAACCTTTTCTTTCATTAAGCCATAAATAATTCATACAAACCAAAAAAATCAACTTGCATAATTATTCACCTCAACCGGAAGCAATTGAAACAACATAGACATTAAAGCAACGCAATTGCGCCGAAATTTTGTAAGTCTAAACGATTGATACCACACAATAAAGCAAGATAACAATAGTTTTTCTTAACCGGAAACAATTGAATCACACACACATCCATACACAAATAATGGAATAAAACATCAATTGTACCGAAATTTTGTTTAAGCAAAAGCAATAAATATACGCAATAAAATCAGGCTTTTCTTAAACAGGAAAACGATTAACTAACAAACTCGTTACCTCAAATTTCGCATTATCTTCTCCAATATGTTTACATCTTCTTCCAGGGAGAATTGATATCGAAATATCATTATGTTGTCATCCTTATGCAAAACAAAAGAATAACAACAACCAACCTTTACCAGAGAAAGATTGAAAACCGGTTTTTAACTATTGCAAGCAAAAGTTGAAAACCCCGAAACACATATGCTTTTATGCTAAACCAAAACTGATTCAACATATTGTGACTTTTTCACATATTGTTTCTATCAGAACCCCTCATGATCCTTTGATAAAGCCTACCAATATGGGCTAGAACTTAATCCTGCTAAATCAAAAAGTCACCCAAACCATAAGGGTTCACAACATTATGAGATCGAATATCAAGGTAGTAAAACCGAAATCAATCATCCCATAAACATACATGGCAATAATATAAAGCATTCAAGCACATGCTATGTAAATCAAAAACTATCACAAGAAAAATTATAAATCAAATAATTTTATTCATAATAATAAGATAGTTTTATTCAAAAAATAGACCTAATACAATCATTGAAACAAATCAAAAATTGAAGTCTATCATTCTCTTCTCAGTTCTTGTGAAAATTGCTTTCAAAAAATGGATTCAAATTCTTATGAGCACTTCCTTTTTCAGTAGATAATTTGTTCATCTCAAATAGTTGAGAATGAAGATTAGCTAGTACTTATTTTGAATCCTTTATCATCAACTCATGATATCTAATGCAACCTTTAACAGTAAGAATTTGTTTCCTTAGAGAATCTTGAGAGTTATCATGAAGAGGGACATCATGAGTTTCAGGCATAACTGATGCACAGAGTGCTAAATCATCAAGAGATGACCCTTCTTTTACCGATTTCTCCATTGAAATAAGATAGTCTTCTTTCGGACAAGAAGAAGATATATATATAAGATGGGAGAAAATCAAGGAATAATTTGGTTTATGGAAACCGAAACTATTTTTCCCAAAAATAAAAGATATCAATTATTTTTCACTAAAAAAACAGACATGAACAACTTGCCCAGATTTATGCTTCCTCACAATCAGAATTTTGGGCAACAAGTGGGGATGCATAATTCAACACAATCAGTGTGTGTTGAGGTGAGAGTTATTCTCACCATAGTTAACAAAGACATCCTTAGGATGATTTATAAACACAATAGACTGTGTTTCCTTTTGTTCTTTCTTTCTCTTGTAATTGCGAGAGTTTGCAATTTCCTTTTGAGATCTTATAAACTTACCAATCTTCTATCCCTTTACGAAGTGCTTTGATAAGTTTATTTCCAAGGAATATTGCAGTGCGATTATTTCTTCCACATGAAGAACCTATCATGTTATCAGAAAAACTAGTTTCTGGTTTTCTTGGTTTTTCACCCATCTTTTCTTGTTCAGATTTTATCCTACGGGTTTTATCTGAAACGAAATTCAAAAGGTTTTCAAGTACCAGGCTTAACCTTTTATTTTCCTTAATTTCCAACTCAAGTCTTTCTAAGAGTTGATTAGACTCACCGGATTCATCACTGTTAGAGTTGGCAAGAAGTGCATTACAATTAGATATTTTTTCGTTGGAAACATATCCCTTATTGCACTTCTGAGTTCTTCTGCTGGGACAGTGTTTTGCCATAAGTCCGAATCTGCGGCACTTGAAGCATTGTACTTCATCATTACCCTTTTTATGGAAAAATGATAATGTATCAGAAACACGTTTATCAATAGATAAAAGGTCCTTAGTTCGTTGCGCTAGGAGCACAATAGTTGAGTCAAGCTCTTTTTCAACAGGTACCTTGTCCTCTTGGCAACGTTTCTCAGTTTGATTCTTCAGCAGAATTTCTCTATAAAAAATCTTTAACTTTCCTACAAGAAAGCTTCGGGAAAGTATAGAAAGATCATTTCCTTCTAATATGGCATGTTTCATAGACTCGTATCTGGATGGTAACGATCTGAGAATTTTGCATACTATTTCCTTTTCAGGTATAGCCTTTCCAAGAAAGAAAGATGCATTGACAATCTCAGAAAGTTTAGAGTTAAACTCCTCGAAAGTATAGCTATCATCCATTTTGAGATGTTCCCATTCAAATGAAAGGGAAAAAAGTCTGGCTTCTTTTTCAGATTCATCTCCCTCGAATACGCTCTCAAGAATATCCCATGCTTCTTTAGAAGTTCTGCAGGTCAGCACATGATGTTGAAGATCATGACTAACTGCATGTATGATGGCATTCAAACCATCGGAATTATGCTTTGCAAGAACTCTTTCTTCAAGAGTATAAGACGCTAAGTGTTTAAACTCTGACTCCGAATAATCCATCGGTCATTGGTAGTTAATAACCACGTATTAAAATCTCGGGATTGAAGAAAAGCTTTCATAGCCGATTTCCATAATGGGTAGTTTGTCCCATTAAATCTTGGTGGTACGTTAACTGAATCACTCATTAGATTCATTCTTATAGGTTGATCGCACCAAACACAGATTGTTAGATCTTTTCGTGTTTTCCTGCTCTGATACCAATTGAAAAGACGAGAAGACCCAAATATACCTCAGTCTAAAACTTTTCCACCTATAAGTCCTTTCTCCGAAAGTGATTGTCTATGGACTGAGTCGATACAATACAACAAATCGGTTCACACTTCGTGTAATCGTCTATGGATACGAGATCAAGACAATACAACAACGAAGTATGTTTACTTGATAAAAGGTTCGGACTTAACCAAACACAATAGGATTACTTATCAAGTAAATAGGAACTAACATTTGTGTAATTCACTTTAAATTATAATAATAACAATTATAATTGCAGAAAATAAAAGTAAATGACACAACAAGATTTTGTTAACGAGGAAACCGCAAATGCAAAAAAAAACCGGGACCTTGTCCAGAATTGAATACTCTCAGAATTAAGTTGTTATACAAAATCAAACCAACTTCGTATAGTTGAGACCAAGCAACTAAACCTATAGTTCACCTAGTTCCTTCTTTATTCCCACGCCTCCAACTTATGAATAAGTCACATACTTGGAACAATTCCTTTGGTTCGTATTCCAAACAGTAAAGGAACAACAAATCTGTTTGGTATCAACTCTTTTCAACCAAGTGATGGGAGTTCGACAAAGGCTCTTCTGTTTATCTCAATAAACTCCTTTGCCAGGTTCTTAGATCTATCTTATTATCAACTACCAAAGTAATTGTTAAGATTTTGCAATCAATACTTTTAATCACAAAGAATTGTATTGATGTCGATCTACACAACTAATCAATCTAATCTACCACAAGGATAAACCGATTATAGTGAATCCTCTTTTACCGAAACAAGTATTTTGCACACCAAAGATTATGAACCCAAATCAGAAATCTTCAAAGTCTTCTTTGTCTTCAAATCTTCTTAGATCTTCAATAAGCACACAATCAACTTGAATCTCTTGTGATCAATCACGCACAGAACGGAGTCTGTTAACTATGGATTATCACAAGACGTCTTTAGATATACAAACAGTCTAAAGATCCCCGTCGAAACTTCGATCTAGCTTGAGTAAATCTTATATCATAAGAGAAGATTCTCAAGCATAAACAAACTAGGTGCAATCAAAGTTCAACCATCGTTAGTCAATCAAATCAATCGAAAACGAAAGATAAACCGCAATTATCTAGTTTCCCACCAACGGTACTAATAGAGTTTCTCAATCCCAAAGAAGTCTTTAAACTGAGCGGACGTAAGAGATTTCACCTAATTAGGTTACTCTCCTCTCTGTTTAGGCGGCTTCACCAGTAGCAGCACAACTTTGATAGTTTTTGCTGTACGAGGATTAGTTTGATCGAAATGCAAACTTTCATATTTATAGACCAAGGAAATTTGGACACCAAGGAATTTCCAAAACCGAAAATATTCTCAAGATATGCAATATATTCCAGATTCGGTTTCCATAATTCCTGGAAATGCTTTGTCCAAATAATGACCGAAAATCTCTTAGAAAATCTCCAACTAGCAAATATACATTACTAATTTTCATTTTCCAAAAATAAAATTAAAAACCTTAAATAAAAGATTCTCAATTTATTTTATTTGATCCGGGATTTTCTTCCTTTAGCTATTAAGGAATAACTTTGAACAATTAAAGATTAGCGTTACTGCACATGTTCAAAGTATGTCGACATCCCTACTTTGTAAGTCCTCTTTCATACTTACAATCTTGAAACCGATTTGCCACACTTCCAAACAAGTTTAGAATTGGTTCATCTGACTTTCAAGAACTATGTGATTGATCAACAACACTCAATCACAAATCATAGGTTTCACGGTTCTACCAAAACAAGTTTCGGTTCTACCTCCATGTGATTACTTTGCATAGTCACGCTAGTTACCAAAATTCGGTTGACTAGGAACTAGGATTGGTTCCCCACATATATATGGTATCTAACTTGTACTTGTTGCACATGTCCATAGGATCGGTTCCCTTTGCCTAAAAACGTGTTGCACATGTCCATAGGATCGGTTCCCCTTTATGCTAAAAAATTGCTGCACCTCATACAAGGATCGATTCCCCTTTGTGATAGGTTGCACCTCTTACTAGGATCGGTTCCCCTTTACCCAGAGTCGGTCATACCAATAACACAAAATCGATCATACCATCTCGGGTGATTACTTAAGATCGGTTTCACTAATGAAAGTCATACCAATACAAAAGTCAGGCCTTTGTGAATAGTTTTACCAAGAACATAAACAAGTTATGAGCGGTTATACTAATCACACATATTGGTAGTTCAAAAGATATGCAATGAATAGCAATACCAATAATGCCTGGCGATTTCCCTTTCGATTCACAAAACAAGTTTATGAATTTACTTCCTTAAAACAAATGTAAAACATTGTTTCCTAGGATGAAATCTTCACCTTACCCATACATAATCACAATAGCATTCAAACGCTTATGTAGATGTCTTATCTAAAAAGTTTAATGGTTAAGCGATAAACCTCGTATTGTATTCCTTAATTCTATGTCTAACTAGAGTATAATCATTCATGCTTCGCAGTTTTGATTTCAATATGCACGACTTGAAAGATACGTTAGGGAATGAAACAGTTCAAGTCAAATATCACTAACCTCAAGTGGAAGGATGATGTTGTCGTTGTAGCTCCTTACTTCTTCACTTCTTCAAGTCTTCGCAATACTTGTAATGTCTCATATCCTAATACTTTCAAGCTAACCTATACGAAGTTGACTCTACTGCATAATCAAGCGACTCTTAAAATGAGTTTTGGCTCACTAAAATATGACAACCAAACTTGACATACCAACGCTTGGTGGGTTCAACCGAGCTATGCTCTAACAAGAAGAGTAGAGATTTTTAAAATATTCAACAAAAGAGGTACCAATACTACTTATGTAAGATAGGATAACTCTGGAGTTATTTTTTATGCAACTAATGGCATTTCTTTTTCTTTTTCTTTTTCTTTTTCTTGAACCAGGTACAATTGATATATTAGCTGACAACAGCAGATGAAAGCTAACGTGGCAGTAGGTAGTCTCCTAATTCATCACCAAACAAATTATAACAATTCCCTCTTTTAGAAATTAAATTCGATTTATTTAAAAGTTGGAATCTAAAAGGGCTAATTTTCGCACACGGTATAAGTGCATCTCCAACGTGTTTTGTCGTATTTCCAATTTCAACAACTACATAAGAGTTTTCAGGTTTTATCTAAAAATAAAATGGTCTCAAATGCAGAAGTAAAGACAGAAACGTAAGATTGTGTAGTAGATAGTGATTTTCATATCATCAAAGAGGTCTTTTGATTTTAGAATATTTGTTAGAAAATGTAAAGCTCCTAATCATTATTAAATAAATTTAATTGCTACCATCAATTTTAAAATTTTAATTACATGAGTATTACAGTTTTAAAATTCTTATAATAATTAAATTCTTACTAATAAGTACATTATTTTGTTGAAAATATATATTTATTTGATTAAAGAAAAAGTGGTTGTCGTAGTTGTAAAAGAAAAGTATTATTTTAGCAATAATAAAGATAATAATAACAATTAAAATTACAGTTACAATAACAATAACAATAACAATTATTAAATATTTATTTTTTTTAAATGTGTTGATTTAGAATTAAGTGTATTAATAATACTTTAAAATTAAATCATTTTTCAGCCAATAAATTAGAATACCACCATTTTGGATGGTATACATATGTTTTTCATTTGCTACAACAACTTCAGTTTAGTTAAAAAGTATTCACTTAGGTTGAAGCAACTCATAGGCATGTAAAGGACGCCAGCTAGGGAATCGTGTTGCGAAAGGTCTTGCGAGATACAAGAGACGTAAAGGAGCACAACTAAAGCTGAATTATTCGTATGAAAGATTCGGTCTCAACTACATTCCAGTCTGAAGTCTGATAGTAGGTTAGTGTTTGTAGCAGCTTAATACAGTGTGTTGTTAAAGTTCTGTACTAGTCCCTGAGGTCTTCTACACATTACAGTTTTCCTCGTTAACAAATTTATGGTTTCTTGTGTTATTTATTTTCGCATTATACTGTTTATCTTTATGATAGAAATTCACAAGTAGTACGTTAAACAACATAAACAGTTTTTAAGCCTAAAAGACTATACATAACCTACAAAATTTATTCTTAAGAATTCGTATCTTGAAAGATAAATTACAAGATTCGTCCTTGTTGGAAATCGGTTCGGGTAGGATTTGGTTACATACTAGGTTGATTCTTGGATATTTATTTTTGAGATTATCCAACAAAACTTGTTTACATATCAGGTATCAGATCATTACTATTGATTTGTACTATAGATTGTGACAAGTTTGTCCATACATGTTCCCAAACAAAAATTTTGGTGGTGTATGTGGTACCCTCTCACTTTCAATTCTTTGCTTTTATTTACGTTTGAATCAAACATAATCTTCTTTTGGTTACTTGAGTTATCCATTATAGTTAACAATGTATCACTACATGAGGAACAAATTCAGTCTTTTTGACCGGTTGACAACCAAAAACCATAAACTAATTTGTATTTATTTATTTTTCGAAAAATAATGATTGTATTGAAGGAAAAAAAAAGGTGTACGAATGTACAAAAGATACGACAAGAATTTTGAGATCAAAAGAGATCAGATAATAAAATCCAAAATACTTCAATAACAAAGTCGCACAAGGTGGGCACCCATCGAAAAGCCAATTCCAACTAAAGATCCACAAACTAAAAGGAATATTATTTTCAGGATGAAAAACTTTCACCAGGAGAAAATTGTTGCTTTGATGTTGCATGCCAATTGATGGGAGTTCTGAGCTTTATCACTGAAAATTGGACTATTGCATTCTTTTCGGACAAGCCAAAGTGTAGCATGCAACAATAAATTCAAAATAATACCACTAGCGTCTCCAAATTTAGTTTTCTTCTGATTTTCCGCTAGTTGAACAATGTTATTTGGCATAGTCCATATTAAAGAAGACGATTGAGGTTTTAATCCTTCCTACACATTCAAAGTATAGCTGCAATTAAGAAACAATTGAGAAACGAATTCGTCAGTTAAAATTACAAAGGCCACACAATCCAGACATATTAATTCCTTTTTTTCCCAAGTTGTCTCTTGTTCCTATTTTATTAAGAATGGCATGGCTTCGAAAGATACAAACCTTCATAGGTATTGTAGAATACCAAAAAGATTTACTATGAAAGAAAGACGAGGCTTCAATCGTTACTTGATCCTCCAAACACCAAAGGTAACAATTCTTCGCAGAAAACCTTCAATCATAGAATATTTGCTTGGTTGGACAAGAATTTAGAGGGGTCATTATCCAATAATAATAGCAAATTGCAGATTTTGTGTACCTCCGTTGTCAGCAAGGCTCTTTAAAGACTAAGTTTCTAATATCATAGGAAGTTGATGCAGATCGGAAGCGTTTAAAAGATGAAAATTTACGCAGCGGATTAAAAATTTAAAAGTAACCGATATATTGTTCGGACCTCGAATTATTCCTAGGAATAACGACTATGAACAGATATAATTATTTAGACCTCGGTTTCCAGACTATAAATAAAAATCGGAATTATACTTGAACAAGTTCAATAAAATCATTATATTAATAAATATCAACTGATACCAACTGATGTTAGGAATCGACCTCGACCACGACCACGACCGATTTGTACTATTTGTGGCATCTTATCATCCCTAAGATCAACTTAGCGCTGGTACCAACTGCTGAAGTTATTCCTGGAGATCAAGGACTAAACTTTGTGATGGTTTCTCATATCAACCATAATAAGAGAGATTTTTCTGAATCAACCTATGAAGATCCGTTTTGGGTTTCCACCATGCCTCATGCTTCTTTACGGTGCATGGAATTTTTTTTACGACATCAATTTGTGTGTTCAAAGATTTTCAACAAGTTACACATGCAGAACATGGTCCCGGCAAAATTCGAGGACGAATCTTCTCCAACAACGGTAGAATGATGGAGGAAGATTTATGGAAAATAAATCTATTTTTTTCTTATTATTATTTGTATTTTATTAATAATATTTTTAGTAGAAAAATATATTAAAATTCGGATTTATTAATTAGGGTAATTTTAGAGTAATCTAGAAGTTTGCTTTAAGAGTTTTAATAAGTTAGGAAAGTTTCCTAAAGGTAATAGATACCTAGGGAAAGAAGTTTTTGATATTTCTGTTAAGTTTAGGGTTTGTTTAGGGGGAGTTATCTATATAAGGAGCTCCAAAAACGAAAATTATGAGACTCTTTTGATTTATGAAGTTATTTTCTTATTGTTAAACTTGGTTTAACTTTATTGTGATTTTTATTTATAGCCGGGTTCATCCTGAAGTCTAAATAATCATCTTATCCATAGTTGTGATTCTTCGAAGTTGCGAGGTCTGGATCATGCGTTCATAGTCGTTATTCGAAAGAATAATTCGAGGTCTGAACAATCTATCAGTTATTTTAAAATTTTAAATCCGTTGCGTAAATTTTCATCTTTTAAACGGTTCTGATCTGCATCAGAAGTGTAACAAAAGCATCGTCAGGAAAGAAAAAAAAAAACGTAAATATATAAGTGACAGTACACTTGTCATTAATTTATTGGGAAAACAACTTAATTTTTTATAAGATTAAAAAAATCTCAAGTTAAAAAAAAAAAAAAAAAACTAACACAAAATTATGGTGAGATAGATTGGTTAGGTGTATATGAGATCTCCTAAAACAATTGTAGGACGGGTTAGTGGATGTAAATTTAATTTTTCAACCATATAATCATTATATTCTCTATTTAATAGAAGAATTTTTCAAGTTGAATCAATGTGATTATAAAAATGGAAAATACAACATGAAACGTTGGGATGCCCGAACCTATTTATATGCACAGTCCTTTAAAGAGTATGAGTTTGACTCTCTCATTTCACTGGTTAGGCAGTAACTAACTAGCTATAACCCTCGTTTTGGTTAAATACAACCTAATCTTAAAATCCAAAAATATTAGTAACTTAATATCTTTCGGGTAACCAAAACCCACTTTCCTATCACTACACGAAATCATGGATTTTGTAACGTTGAAAAAACGTTAGTATCTATATATTGTAACGTCAAAAAAACGTTGGAAATGTTCCGTTATTATTATCGTTACAATATTTTATCAACGGTTCATTTCGTTACAATACAATTTTATTAAATAACGGTTTCATTTGTTGGAATAAATACACCAACGGTTATCTAGTCAGCACAAGATTTATCTGATGTCATTTTGTTGTAATGGATAGTCGTTATTGTGCAGATCGTAACGGTTAGCATGTAATAGTTCGGAGTAACAGATGTTGTAACGACGACTTTGTATGCAATGGTTGACTTATTGCCACCTGTCCTTCCTAGTAATAGATACAGCAACGATAGAAATCGTTGTTTAGTTGATTGTAACAGATTAGATTTAACAGTTATTGTAACGATTAGTAACTGTGACAGCTCAGTGTAACGGCTGTCGTACGACACGTGTCAATCAGCTGTAACGTATAAAATAACGGCTTCAAACGTTGATGATTGATTATAATATTTGGGATATAACAGCTTGCTGTAACGTTTGACGTTTTCCACGTGTCTATCGTTTGTAACACGTAGACTAACAGCTTTAGACGTTGACGATTCATTGTAACAGTGATGACTTTGCCAGGTGTGCTAATTACTAACGTATTTTATAACGTTGATTCGACGTTGATAAAAAAATATAGTTTTCAAAAAAAAAAAAAAAAATGTTTTTTTCTGTTATAAATAAGCTCCCATAATTGGACCCTACAATGCAATCAAATCCATTTCTAAAGCTGCAATACAATTACTTTCTGAAGCTGCATTGCAATTCATTTTTGAACCTGCAATACTGAATCTGAATCTGAAACCCATAACTCAATCTCATTCCACAGTACATACATTCTCATTCTAGTAGCACAAGGAATTCATTTCATTCAATTATTCTGGAATTCAATCTCATTCCACAATACATGCATTCTCATTCTAGCAGCACAAGGAATTCATTCATTCAATTATTCTGGAATACATATTCCTCAATCATTCTGTTAGAGCATAGCTCGGTTGAACCCACCAAGCGTTGGTATGCCAAGTTTGGTTGTCATATTTTAGTGAATCAAAACTCAATTAAAGAGTCGCTTGATTATGTAACTAGAGACAACTTCGTATAGGTTAGACTAGAAAGATTAGGATTATGAGACATACAAGTATTACTCAAAGACTTGAAGAATGTGAAGAAGTAACAAGCTACAACGACAACATCATCCTTCCTCTTGAGGTTAGTAATATTTTGACTTGAACTGTTTCATTCCTTACGTATCTTTCAAGTTGTGCTATATTGAAAACATAACTACAAAGCTGTGAATGATTATACTCTAGTAGTGAGACATGATCTCATGATCATAGTGTTAAGGAATTAGAATACGAAGTTATTTGAGGGTGAAAACAGTTTCTGCCGATTTCGGTAATTTCGGGTGTGTGGGTGAGAAACGAGTCTAAACCCTAAACAATGTACTGTACGGGAGTAATTTAGATTCAAGAGACCAATCTGTACAAGTCCGGCCTAAACCAAGAAATGGCCGTTCCAGACTTGCTTCGGTCACAAAGTGAAGGAGAATGGGTTGGTTTTGGGGAGGGAAGCAAGGAAAGTGATGAGACCAGAATAGTTGATTTCTGGAAGAGTAGTTGTGTTACTACGACTTGTATCAGAAAAGTGGGAAGGCTAACAAATGGTAAGCTAGCAAGTATTTTCTGAGTGTTGTATATTCCCGAATGAACTTGTTCTTCTATGGAAATAGGTAAGACCTATTTATACAAGTCGAAATGAAACGCACCCTGGACACATTAAGGAATGGAAAAATGGGTAAGTAAATGGGAGGAGGTGGTAACCGTATGCATGGAATTTGATGTTCCATAAAATTGTTAACGCATGGAATTGATGTTCCATAAAAATATTAACGTATGGAATTGATGTCCCATGAACGTTTCACTTTTAACTCCCTGTATTTACTAACCGCCTCACCCTTATGACGGGCGTAGTGTACGCCACACGCTGTAAACCGCCAAAACAATACCCAAAGAGGATCCCCCAGTTTGTGATATGTGTTTATGTCTCGAATGTTTTTGTGGAAAACATGTAGCATAGGGTTGTTGCCTGGCAAGTCGAGCTCGGGAGACTTGGTAGCTTGGTGACCTTCGACGGTCGAGATTTTGTATCTTAAGAGGAAAGGTAGCCGTTGATCTTGGCACGCTTTCGTTCGTTGGTGGACGCATAGGGAAGGCCAGCATGGTGGCGCGACTAGGTTAGCATGCCATTGGCATGGCATGGTGGCGCGGCTAGGTTGGCATACCATTGGCGTGGCATGGAGGCGCGGCTAGTCTGGCATGGTGTGGTTTGGCGTGGTCAAAATTAGGTTTTCGGGCTAAAGGTTACCATGCGTCGTCTGGTAACCTTGGAGGGCTAGGATTTGCTCTTGGGATTGAAGGGGTACCGTCGATTGTCGCACGCCTTCGTTTTGGTAGTCGCGTAGGGAAGGCCAGCATGGTGGCGCGGCTAGGTGCGTTTGGCATGTGGGGCCAAGGGTTTGGTAAGTCATTGGCACATGGGTCGGCTAGCATGGCTAGGTGCGGTTTGGCTTGGCATGTGGGGCCAGGGGGTTTGGCAAGCCGTTGGCACATGGTGCGGCTAGCATGGCTAGGGCCAAGTCAAGGTGTGTCATGGCTTGGCATGCGGGGTCAAGGGTTTGGCAAGCCGTTGGCACATGGTGCGGCTAGCATGGCTAGGTGCGGTTTGTCTTGGCATGTGGGGCTAAGGGTTTGGCAAGCCGTTGGCACATGGTGCGTCTAGCATGGCTAGGTGCGGTTTGGCTTGGCATGTGGGGCCAAGGGTTTGCCATGGGCGCATGGCGTGGCTAGCTTGGCTAGGTGCGGTTTGGCTTGGCATGTGAGGCCAAGGGTTTGGCTTGGCATGTGGGGCCAAGGGTTTGCCATGGGCGCATGGGGTGGCTAGCTTGGCTAGGTGTGGTTTGGCTTGGCATGTGGGGCCAAGGGTTTTCCATGGGTGAATGGCGTGGCTAGCTTGGCTAGGTGCGGTTTGGCTTGGCATATGGGGCCAAGGGTTTGCCATGGGCGCATGGCGTGGCTAGCTTGGCTAGGTGTGGTTTGGCTTGGCATGTGGGGCCAAGGGTTTGCCATGGGCGCATGGCGTGGCTAGCTTGGCTAGGTGCGGTTTGGCTTGGCATGTGGGGCCAAGGGTTTGCCATGGGCGCATGGCGTGGCTAGCTTGGCTAGGGGCGGTTTGGCTTGGCATGTGGGGACAAGGTTTGGCGAGACCAAGCTAGGTTCATGACCAAGCTAGGGTTTTGGGCCAAAGGTCGTTTGGTAACCTCGGACGGCTAGGATTTGCTCCTGGGATTGAAGGGCGACCGTTGATTGTCGCACGCCTTCGTTTCGGTAGCCGCATAGGGAAGGCCAGCAAGGTGGCATGGCTAGGTTGGCATGGGGCCATGGCAAGGTGCGTTTGGCATGGCGCGGTAGGTGTGGCTAGCATGGTTTGCCATTGGCACAGGGGTGCGGCTAGCATGGTTGGCATGCCTTGGCGCGATAGGTGTGGTTGGCATGGTTTGCCATTGGCACTGGGGTGCGGCTAGCATGGTTGGCATGCCTTGGCACGACATGGTTTTCCATTGGCACAGGGGTGCGGCTAGCATGGTTGGAATGCCTTGGCGCGATAGGTGTGGCTGGCATGGTTAGCCATTGGCACATGCGGTGTGAGAATTAGGGTTTTGGCCTGTCGAAACCCTAATTAGCATTAAAAAAGGTACCTTGGTAATTTTTCATGAGACAAATTAAAGGGTTCAATAAATGTGCTTGGTTTGGACATTATTACTCAAGTTCTGTGACGTCATTGTCTGACTAGGGTTTTACGATTTTACCCCTAAGATAAAAACCACCATCAACATTAAATCCCCTGCTTAGCTCGGAACAGTTGCCTTGTTGCGAGGTAAGCATATGATGGTGACAGACAAGGACGGAATCAAGATGTAAATTATTGCAAAGATGGTAAGGAAAATCCGACTAACCTTTTTGAGGGGTGAAGAGAGTTTTTGCTTCCCGTGTTGGCGGCCCTGCATAAGTTGTACTGGGGATGCAGACCGTGGAGTGGTGAGACGAAAGTTTCCGGCTTGGTCTGGCCGTACATCACCGAGGCAAAGCGGGCGCGGTCTTGGAAGGCAAAGCATAGCGGACGACTTGGCACGTGGGGCCAAGAGGTGGCGTGGTCTTAGGAAAATTTGTCGGTATTGGAAGGTTCATGGTACGGATAGCTTGGAGAGGCAAAGCGCGCGTGGATGACTTGGCATGATATGGTCGCGATAATGGAGCGGGCGGCCTGGCATGGTGCGGCCATGGCAAGGCTAGGCGTACATGGACGGCTAGGCATGGTGGGGCCGCGGCAAATGGAGCGGAGCAGAAGAAGATGCGCGATCTTAAGAAAGTCCCTTGTGCTCGTGGTACTGCGCAGGGTTAGGGCCGGAACGGAGCCACCAGTGTAGTGTAGATTTGGTGTGAAGGGAAGCTGCTAGCACTGGTCGGCTTGGACTTGGAGCCGTTAGCACTGGATCGGCTTGGAATGGGAGACGCAGGTATCGTGCGGCTTGGAAAGGAGCCGATAGCACTGGATCGTCTTTGAATGGGAGCCTCTAGCGTAAATTTGGCACGGGCGCTGATCCGTTGGCCTGGAATGGCGTGAGCGTTGGCTTCGGGAAGACAACAACTTGCTTCAGTTCCGTGGGAAGGTGGCGACTTTTTCGAGAGGTAAGGAGAGTTCATGATCCCCGTGTTTGGAAGCCTTGCATAGATTTTATTTGTGGTGTAGACCGTGAAGCGGTGAGATGAAGATCGTCGGCTTAGTCTGGCTATGCATCATCTTGGCTGGGTTAGGGAACATCATGACGCTGGCTCGGCGAGTTGTTGGTGTTGGCGCATTAGCATGAAAGGCGCGGATCGTTGCAAAAACTGAACGTGGAGTGCTGGCAAGACTGGCACTAGTAAGGAAAGCGCGGATGTCTTGGGAGTGGCAAGGCTTGCTCTTGTGGGACCGATTGCCTTTCTTCATGTGCGGCTTTAACAGTGAATTCTTTCCTTATTCAAAAATCTGGAAGCGTTACACCCATAAGAGAGCGTTACTTCTCCTTTCCCCTTTTTAGGGTTTGTGCAATACATATATTGCTGGTGAAATTGTATCATCTTCCTCTTTCCAGTTGTTCGTTGGTGAAGGTAGGGCAAAGCTCGTTCCTCCTCCTGGTTTGGTATTGTGATGGAATCTCCTAGCAATGATCGTACCTCCTTTTTCCGAGAGATAAGTAGGATCCGCGATCCTTGCGCCTTGCAACTTTGCGTAAATCCTGGTATGGTTGTGCGTCTTCAGGGCTAGGCTTTTGGAACGCGAGGCGGAGCTGTTAGCATAGACTTGGCATGAAAGGGACCCATTAGCACTAATTTGGCTTGGAATGGGCGTGGGCTGCCTGACAAAGCGTTGCCCAAGCATGGCGTTGGCGAAGCAAAGGTGTGGACTGTTTACACGGTGATGGCTTGTCTTCGCGGGACCGATTGCCTTTCCTCCTTACTTAGCCAGAATAGGAAATCCTTTCCTTATCCAAATTCCGAAAGTGTTATGCTTTCGGATGGAAACTTTTCTACCCGAGAGATTGCTGGGGAAAGTGCTTGAAGAAGCTCTGACAGAGGTGTTGGCAACTCGCGCATCCGCTTTCTATGACCAGTTTCCCCTTTTTGCTGTTTTTTCTTTGTTGTATAGACGTCTTGGTGCTTTTGCAGACTTATTGTTATCTTCTTGGTATTCATGGCGAAGTTAGGGTTTCGCCAATTAGCATACCGCTTGTGGTTTCACATCTTTGAATAAAACTTCTTATTTGAAAGACTTCAATCTTCCATTAGAATATGTTGTTCGATCTTCCATTCCCTTCAGAGCTCCTGAGTAATTGAATAAGGCACTTCCTGTACGTTTTAGCTTTGCGTTCGTACTGATGATTTTGTTACTTCTTCCATGTGAAACTAAAATATGGAGGAGTACGGGTTCCCTTCGTAGTGATTGCTGCTGCGCTGAAGCTCTGGATGGTATCAAAAAATAAGCGGCAACAGTTCTTGGTAGCAGATGTAATCAGAAGAGACTACATTGTCGTGGGAACAAAGTAGGTTGGCTAGAATCGTATGGGCATCCATGAAAGTAAAAGGGTTGGCTGGATGCGTAAGCAAGCAAACTGTCCATGGTCACGAGTTTTGGCGGGATGGATCAAAAGGTGGCCATGACTACGAAGATTGGCTGGATGCGATCATGATCCTTGACGTGGGGAGCGTGGTGGCACGACCCTTTGCAAGAAGGAGTGGTGTTGAAGCGGCTTCGTCTCTTGGAGAGGGCGTTGAAACTTAAGGAGCCAAATGCTGCAGCTTATGGAGATAACGCCGAAGCGGAGCGGCTACTGGAGCGAACGTTGAAGCAGAGCGGTTGCTGAAGCGAACGTTAAAGCGGAGCCGCTGCTGGAGAACGTTGAAGTGGAGCCACTTCTGGAGAGAACGTCAAAACGGCGCCTTGAAACTCTCAGAGCCTTGACGGTTACAATACATTGGTTAGGAGTCCCCAGTTCCATCTATCGATCGTGCTTTCCAGGAGAGGTTGAGGTTTTGGAACGGCTTCCCTGGCTGGAAAAAGCTGCTTTTCTGATGCAGAGCGGTTGAGGGATGTAAATATGTCTTGACGCTACGCCTTGGAGAAATATAGAATCTCACATAACTTTGCCTCAATTTTGGAGAAGTCGTTCCCGATCTTTACGTGTGATGAAATTGGATTGCTGATTCCCTTCTATTGGGCGTTCAAGAGCAACGCGATCCTCTTCATCTATAAACGCACGTCCTGTTGAAGTGCCTTTTGTATTTTCATCAAATCAACAGTGGTAAAAGGAGGTCGTCTTCTTCCGGCTCTTCCAGTATCTTGCCCTGATGGTTGAATAGCGTCTCTGGTGACGGTTGGAGCTATCATGCTTGAAGAAACGTTGGGGTGGAGGAAGCGGCTCTGGTTCTGGTGATCGTAAGTGTATCGCGCAGAGATGGCACAGTTTTGATCACGGAATGCTGGAGCCATGGCACTATTTCGAAGGGTGAGGATGACGCTGCTTTGGCTAGTTGTGGAGCGGAGAAGATGGTGCTGGAAGGGCGCAAGATGTTAGCGCTGGAAGGATGCAAGCCATTAGCGCAGGGTGTGGTATTGTGGCTGGCATGTGTGCCTGGAATACGCGTCTGGTATGCGCGTCTGGTAAGGGTGTCTGGCATGCGCGTCTGGTAAGCGCGTCTGGCATGCGCGTCTGGTAAGCGCGTCTGGCATGCGCGTCTGGTATGCGCGTCTGGTATGCGGGTGGAGGAAGCTTTGTCTTCGATTGACGACATGTGCAACGTGACTGGTCATACCGTTTCTGAGGATGTAATCTCGAGCTGGAGGTTCCGTCGTGTCATGTGTGTAAACTTTGAATTAAACGTTCTTTGGTTCGTTGAAGGTTTTTCTGAGGTCGAGAAGTTTCTGGTCAAAACATTCGAAGGTCCTTCCGCAGACATGGTGAAGAAGCAGGAAGCGGAATTCAAAAAATTGTGTAGGCAGCTGAAGTTGAAAAGGGCGGCTCTCCAGAGCACAAGGGAGGCCTTTGCTAAGAGGAGCAAGCCGTTGTTGGAAAACTTTCCTTGAATACATTTCTGTCTTTTGAACTTCTTATTTTTAGGTTTTTTTTTTTTTTTTGAAAGGCAAATGGAAACGCCTAGTTTATGGTTTTGATTTTCTGGATTTTTGGGGTTGACAGATAAATGTTACCTTGATGGTTTTGGATTATTCTTTTGGAATGAATTGTTTAGGAATGAATTGTATTTGGAAATAATGTTGTCTTGGTTATGATTGAAAGTGTTGCAAGCATCCCAGGAAAACCATGGAACCGTGCGTTTGGTAGATGACATGGGGTGAAACATAACATGACTATTGGTTTTATCATTCCCGTGAAAACTTGAAAGAGCGAACCATGTAACTTGTCTAGGTAGGACTTACTTGGTTTTTTAGGTCTCCTGATGAAAAGGAAACCTTCCGGGTGCACAACCGAGTTTTATGGGAAGCACCGCCGTGATTATGGAAAGTCCCCAGTCGTTACTGAGTTGCCTGATCACCGAGTCACTGATTCTCGGGCGGATCGTTTGCTTCAATTTTCTGAGAAGTCCCCTGTCATCCCTTGTCGTGTCATGACTGATAATCGAGTCGTCTGGTAACTGAGTCGTCGATCCTTGAGTAGATCGCCTGCTTCTACCATCTTGATGTCTGGGTCGAATGAGATCGATGGTCGAAGATTGACATTGTAACCGAAATATCAATCTCCCACTGTGGTCGCCAATTGTTTGAGGGTGAAAACAGTTTCTGCCGATTTCGGTAATTTCGGGTGTGTGGGTGAGAAACGGGTCTAAACCCTAAACAACGTACTGCACGGGAGTACTTTAGATTCGAGAGATCAATCTGTACAAGTCCGGCCTAAACCAAGAAATGGTCGTTCCAGACTTGCTTCGGTCACAAAGTGAAGGAGAATGGGTTGGTTTTGGGGAGGGAAGCAAGGAAAGTGATGAGACCAGAATAGTTGATTTCTGGAAGAGTAGTTGTGTTACTACGACTTGTATCAGAAAAGTGGGAAGGCTAACAAATGGTAAGCTAGCAAGTATTTTCTGAGTGTTGTATATTCTCGAATGAACTTGTTCTTCTGTGGAAATAGGTAAGACCTATTTATACAAGTCAAAGTGAAACGTACCCTGGTCTCATTAAGGAATGGAAAAATGGGTAAGTAAATGGGAGGAGGTGGTAACCGTATGCATGGAATTTGATGTTCCATAAAATCGTTAACGCATGGAATTGATGTTCCATAAAATCGTTAACGCATGGAATTGATGTCCCATAAAAACATTAACGTATGGAATTGATGTCCCATGAACGTTCCACTTTTAACTCCCTGTATTTACTAACCGCCTCACCCTTATGACACTCCCTTATGACGGGCGTAGTGTACGCCGCACGCTGTAAACCGCCAAACCAATACCCAAAGAGGATCCCCCAGTTTGTGATATGTGTTGATGTCTCGAATGTTTTTGTGGAAAACATGTAGCATAGGGTTGTTGCATGGCAAGTCGAGCTCGGGAGACTTGGTAGCTTGGTGACCTTCGACGGTCGAGATTTTGTATCTTAAGAGGAAAGGTATCCGTTGATCTTTGCACGCTTTCGTTCGTTGGTGGCCGCATAGGGAAGGCCAGCATGGTGGCGTGGCTAGGTTATCATGCCATTGGCATGGCATGGTGGCGCGGCAAGGTTGGCATGCCATTGGCGTGGCATGGAGGCGCGGCTAGGCTGGCATGCGGTTGGCATGGCGTGGTTTGGCGTGGCCAAACTTAGGTTTTCTGGCTAAAGGTTACCATGCGTCGTCTGGTAACCTTGGAGGGCTAGGATTTGCTCCTGGGATTGAAGGGGGACCGTCGATTGTCGCACGCCTTCGTTTTGGTAGCCGCGTAGGGAAGGCCAGCATGGTGGCGCGGCTAGGTGCATTTGGCATGTTGGGCCAAGGGTTTGGTAAGCCGTTGGCACATGGGACGGCTAGCATGGCTAGGTGCGGTTTGGCTTGGCATGTGGGGCCAAGGGTTTGGCAAGCCGTTGGCACATGGTGCGGCTAGCATGGCTAGGGCCAAGGCAAGGTGTGGATTGGCTTGGCATGTGGGGTCAAGGGTTTGGCAAACCGTTGGCACATGGTGCGGCTAGCATGGCTAGGTGCGGTTTGGCTTGGCATGTGGGGCCAAGGGTTTTCCATGGGCGCATGGCGTGGCTAGGTGCGGTTTGGCTTGGCATGTGGGGCTAAGGGTTTGCCATGGGCGCATGGCGTTGCTAGCTTGGCTAGGTGCGGTTTGGCTTGGCATGTGGGTCCAAGGGTTTGCCATGGGCGCATGGTGTGGCTAGCTTGGCTAGGTGTGGTTTGGCTTGGCATGTGGGGCCAAGGGTTTGCCATGGGCGCATGGCGTGGCTAGCTTGGCTAGGTGCGGTTTGGCTTGGCATGTGGGGCCAAGGGTTTTCCATGGGCGCATGGCGTGGCTAGCTTGGCTAGGTGTGGTTTGGTTTGGCTTGGCATGTGGGGCCAAGGGTTTGCCATGGGCGCATGGCGTGGCTAGCTTGGCTAGGTGCGGTTTGGATTGGCATGTGGGGCCAAGGGTTTGCCATGGGCGCATGGCGTGGCTAGCTTGGCTAGGGGCGGTTTGGCTTGGCATGTGGGGCCAAGGATTGGCGAGACCAAGCTAGGTTCGTGACCAAGCTAGGGTTTTGGGCCAAAGGTCGTTTGGTAACCTCGGACGGCTAGGATTTGCTCCTGGGATTGAAGGGCGACCGTTGATTGTCGCACGCCTTCATTTTGGTAGCCGCATTGGGAAGGCCAGCAAGGTGGCGCGGATAGGTTGGCATGGGGCCATGGCAAGGTGCGTTTGGAATGGCGCGGTAGGTGTGGCTGGCATGGTTTGCCATTGGCACAGGGGTGCGGCTAGTATGGTTGGCATGCCTTGGCGCGGTAGGTGTGGCTGGCATGGTTTGCCATTGGCACTGGGGTGCGACTAGCATGGTTGGCATGCCTTGGCGCGGTAGGTGTGGATGGCATGGTTTTCCATTGGCACAGGGGTGCGGCTAACATGGTTGGCATGCCTTGGCGCGATAGCTGTGGCTGGCATGGTTAGCCATTGGCACATGCGGTGTGAGAATTAGGGTTTTGGCCTGTCGAAACCCTAATTAGCATTAAAAAAGGTACCCTGGTAATTTTCTCATGAGACAAATTAAAGGGTTCAATAAATGTGCTTGGTTTGGACATTATTACTCAAGTTCTGTGACGTCATTGTCTGACTAGGGTTTTACGATTTTACCCCTAAGCTAAAAACCACCATCAACAGAAGTATAACGCTTATCTTTTGAACTTCGTATATAAGACATCGACATAATCGTATCTTATGCTATTGTGATTATGTGTAAGGGTAAAGGAGAAGATTTCATCCTAGGAAACAATGTTTACATTTGTTTAAAGGAAGTACATTCATGAACTTGTTTTATGAATCGAAAGGGAAATCACTAGGCTTATTGGTATTGTTATTCATTGCATATCTTTGGATTACCAATATGTGTGAGTTAGTAGAACTGATCATAACTTGTTGTGTATCTTGGTAAAACTAATCACAGTGCCTGACTTATGTATTGGTATGACTTTTATTAGTGTAACCGATCCTAAGTAATAACCTAAGATGGTATGATCGATATTTGTAATTGGTGTAACCGATCACAAAAGAGTTTTGTAATCGATCCTTGTAATTGGCGTAAACGGTCCTAGTAATTGGTGTAACCAATCCTGGTAATTGGTGTAACCGATCCTAGTGACTTGTGTAACCGATCACAAGTAATACCATGAGAATATGGTAATTGGTCCTGGTAATTGATGTAACCGATCCTGGTAACTGATGTAACCGGTCCCAGTAACCATGTTAAGGTAGAACCGATCCTTGTGTTTGATAGAACCGTAAACCCGTGATTAGTGATTTGATATTTGATTAATCACATAGTTGTTCTTGGAATACAGATGAACCAATTCTAAACTTGTTTGGAAGTGTGGTATAATCGATTCCAAGATTGTAAATATGAAAAAGGATTTACAAATAAAAAGATGTTGACATACTCTGAACATGTTCAGTAACTCTTATCTTTTATTGTTCAAAGATATTCCTTAATAACTCAAGGAGATCCCAGACCGAAATAAATTAAGAATCTTTTAATTAAGGTTATTAATTTTATATGCTTTTAATTACCAGCAATTAAATGCATATCTCTGGAAAATAAAAATTGGTAATGTGCATTTACTAATTGGAGATTTTCTAGTGAGATTTCGGAAATATTGGACAATGCATTTCCAGGAATTATGAAAACCGATTTGGGCATTTATTGCATATCTTAAGAATAATTCGGTTTTGGAAATTCCTTGGTGTCCAAACATCCTTGGTATATAATTACCCAAGTTTGTATTTCGAGCAAACTATCCTAAGAGCCAGGAAAACTTTATCTTTTTGTTGTTTCTGGTGGAGCCGTCTATTCGGAGAGGAAAGTACCCTAATTAGGCGAAATCTCTTACGACCGCTTGTTTTAGGACTTCTGTGGGATCAAGAAGCGATCTACGAGTATCGTTGGTGGGAAACTTGATGATTGCAGTTTATTTTAGTTTTCGATTGATTTGATTGACTAACGGTTATTGAACTTTGATTGCACCTAGTTTGTTTATTCTTGAGAATCTTCTCTTCTGATATAAGATTCACTCAAACTAAATCGAAGTGTCGACGGGATATTTTGAACTGTTTGTAGATCTAAAGACATCTTGTGATAATCCATTGTTAACAGACTCCGTTCTGTGTGTGATTGATCACAAGAGATTCAAGTGGTGTTGTGCGGGTGTTTATTGAAGATTAAAGAAGATTTGAAGACAAAGAAGATTTCTGATTTGGTTTTTATATCTTTGGGTGTGCACAAACCTAGATCCGCTGGGATCCAACAAGAATCGAATTTATTCGATTGATAAGTTGTGTAAGATAGGCATCACCTTATAGTTTCTTGTTTGATTCTATATTGATTGATTGCAAATCTAAACTCTGTTACTTCGGTAGTTGTTGGCCAGGCAAAGGAGTTTATTGGTTAAACAGAAGAGCCTTTGCTTATGACTTGAGATATCTTCATATGAAAGAATCAAGAGAGTTGTTACCAAACAGATTTGTTGTTCCTAAACTGTTTGGAATACGATCCAAAGGAATTTTTCCAGTGCGTGCACTTATTGAATGTCGGAAGCGCAGAGATACTGAAGAAACTAGGTGAACTATAGGTTTATTTGCTTGGTCTCAACTATACGAAGTTTGTTAGATTTTGTATAGCGACTTAATTCTGACAGTATTCAATTCTGGACTAGGTCTCGGGGTTTTTCTGCATTTGCGGTTTTCCTTGTTAACAAAATCTTGTTGTGTCATTTACTTTAGATTTCCGCATTATAATTGTTTTATTATAATTAAAGTAAATTGCACTTGTACGTTAACATGGCACTTGATATTGATCCTATTGGTTTCGGTTATTACCGTACCTTTTATCAAGTGATCGCTTTGTTGTTGTATTGTCTCGATTTCATATCCATAGACAATCACACAAAGTGTATTGGATTTCTCCACTAGACTTTGATATTTAATTCACGAGTTAGGCCAGTTCGGACTAACCCTATATCAAGTGGACACTGTGTTGAAATGATCCTTGAGTGATTGTTACTCCAAGAGGTTTATACACAGTGGGTCTTGTATAGGTTGTGATCAAAATAAAAGATTATGGTGTATTTGGGTAACCTCGTCTTTTCAATTGGTATCAGAGCAGGCAAACACGAAAATATCTAACAATCTGTATTTGGTGCGATCCAACCTATAAGATATGAGTCAAAATAAGAAAAGCAAAGCTAAACTTATGAAGAACTCAGTTAACGTTCCACAAGATTTGGGTAAAACTCTCAATGGGTTTAATTTCAGCAAATGTTTAGAAGGAGCGTCTTCTACAAGTTCTATTTGCTCTTCTGAAAACATGTCCAAATGTTCTCAAGAAGAAGTTAAATTAAGCCCTGTATTCACAATCAATGATTCAGATTCTGAATCACTTCATAATGATAAAGAAGATGTTGATTATGTGAATATAAAAACATCTCAGCTAAATGAACTAAGTAGAGAATTCCTCTCATGTGCAACAGAACTGACTCTTGCACTAAAAAGGGAAGGAAAGCTCCTTGGAGACTTATGTCATATGAAAGCTGAAAATGATCAACTCAATCTTGATCTAACCACCCTTAAAGCTGAATTAGACTCTCTCAAGATCATTTCTTCCTCGAATATTCAATCCTTAGAAGGAAAGCCAAAGAAAAACATTGATCAAGAAAAGAAGAATGAGATATTAAGAAAAACAACAACATATGAATATAATGCCTTAAAAATCTCATATGATTCTGAGACAAAGACAGTTTCCGAACATGTCAAAAGACTGAAAGATGAAATGTGTTCTTTAATGTCAGAAAATCAATTGGTTACATCCTCCCTGGATAAATCCAAAAAATATGGTTTAATTCTTTCTTCAAAAAGAAAGAAGAATGTCGACATTGAGTACCAAATTAGTGGGGGGCGTACCAGCCCCAAGGCAAAACTAGTTTTGTCTTATATGATTTGGAACCCACCCCCCACTAATTTGGTACACCCCCATTAGCAATGTTGGAGTGCAGGAGTTAAGGAGGAGTTATGAAGGGTTTAGGACTTGTTGCGCATGCCTTTGAATAGGCGTGAATAGCTAAGGGACGAGACGTTCCACCAAATGCCTTAAATGACTATTAGTGGCATCTTCTATACAAAAGGAAATTAAACAGAGAATTTATAAAATATACAAAAATCATCCTAAAAGAGGCAGGGAGATTAAGAAAAACATAGATTAGAGATAATGGGTGATCAAGGAGGAAACAATGCCAACGGATATAATCATCCTTTTGTATCGTTTAACTTCGCCAAGAAAGTTTCCAAGACTCTGTGTACTAGAGAGTTGGAGAATTTGAGGGTTTTTCTGCAGCAAGAGATTGACAAGAGAAATCGTCAGATTGAGTATGAAAGAGTTCGTCAGGAAAATGCTCCACAATATGAACTATGGAAGAGGAAGAGAATTGCAAGAGATGTGAGGAAAACTATAGAGTGATAGGAGAGAGATGAGGGGAGACGATTTGTTTGGAGAAAGACCCGCAGTGCAACCGAAAGTGATTCTGAAGAGAAAAAGAATGATTTGGAGAGAAGTGATGATCATGAGAGAAATTCTGAGACAGGGGGACAAAGAAGGAAGAGAGAAAAGAAGTCTGAGGATGAATGGTATGAAAGATACTTAGCAGAAAAAGCAATCCCTCGGCTTTTTGCAAGAACCATGAATGAGAGATTGAATGTTGATTCTGATGGAGAAACAATTGATGGTCTTGATGAGAATGGTGAACCAGTTGAGGTTGGAGATTTGGAGGAAGAGAATGAAGATGATGAAGGAAGTGAAGATGCAGGTGATGGAGGTTATGGAAGTGCAACTGAAACAGACAGTCAGTATAGCAATGAGTACAACGATGAGATGGGCAGCGACGACGACGGTGATGATAGTGCAACTGAAAATTCAGGCAGTCAGCATAGCAATGCGTACATTGATGAGATGGGAAGCAACGATGGTGATGATTCTGAATAATCATCCCTGGAATATTAACAAGATTTCGATGGGAAAGCTTCGATTTTGTGAAATCGGACTACGTGCTTCTTCGTGAAAATTCAAAGGAATCTTGTTGGTGTTTTCTGATCATTTTGCTCATATTGTTGAAGCTGCTGACAGAATTGGTATTGGTTTTCTTGTGGTTTATTTTGCTGTCTCGGATGTTTTTTTTTTTTTTTTTTTGAACAAATGGGCTTGTTTTGATACAGTTATGCAGATGGTAACTGCTAACAGTTTTAGTGGTATGTGTGTAAGGTGTTTGCGGGGGGTTCGAACAGTCTAGTTTTTCCTGGTATGAATAGTTAAAATCTCAGATGTTTGAGGGAATCACAGACTAGGTTTTTGGGTCATGTTTTGATGTTGATCTTGTGAATGGGTTTGATTGTAATGGAACTACTTAGTAATTAGGGGTCTGATCAGTAATAGTGATGGTGTTTGTAAATGTGGTTAATCAAATTGCAATTTCGGTTTCTTTTTGTGTTGATTTGAATATAGTGGGTTACATTTGGTATGCTGGAGATGTCTTTGTGATTTCTAATGAACGGAACAATGGTATGTTAAACTGTGGTATGTTGAAATGTACTATATGATCTATGAATTTACTAAAGCATTATCTGAATTCTATCAAGAACTAGAATCCTAGTACAAGGTAAGGGAACATATTACGAATCCTAATTCTCTCCGGTTTTCATCTAAAGTGCAGAAACTTCTTCTCAAAACATAATACAATCTTGATTTACTGATGGTAACAATATCCTGCACCCAAACACTATAACTGAGTCTAAGTTTATCAACAAAAGTTATAACAAGTTGTAGATCATGTAAGCCGTAATAACTTGACTCAAGATTGAGTCATGTGAAACCTACATGATTCCACTGACCTACAAAACTACTTGGTGTTGGTGGAGCCATATACACATCTAATTCTAATCTACAATGTATTCTGATCACTAACCCAAGAAACTACTTTGGCAATGAATTCATAAAGAACTAGAATCTGACTAGGCAAAGGGAACAAATTATGAACAATAGATTCTCTTTGGTTTTCATCTAAATTGTTGAAACTCGTTGGGTTCTCATTAGAGCTACTGCTTCATTACACAATTGATTGATTCACCCATTTACAAACAAATGGAGATATCCTATAAACAAATTGTGACATCCTACAAACAAGTAAAATACTATGTCTGACTCAGTTTAATTATCAACTAAACTTACAAAGTACAGTCCATTGAAAGTTGCATAATTGAGAATGAGATATTCTTAAAACATAATACAATGTACTGCAACATCCACAATTGCATATACAAATCTTCTTAATCACACTCAACAATCACAGAAACCATAAACCTAAAATCTACAATCACACATAAATCTAAAAGATATAGATGTCCATAAACACCATCAGAAATTGCATCATTCAAATTCAAAACCAATAGTTTATGTTAGAGAATTGCTCGGTTGAATCCACTAGCGTTGGTATGTCAAGTTAGTTGCCAAAATGCATTCTTGATTCAGTATACTAAAGATAGTTTCGGGCTAGATTAGTCTAAGAAGTAGAATCGAAGCTATCCTTGACGGATGAAGTTTGAAGACTACAAGAAGACATCAACAAGGAATTCATCAACAAAGGTATGTGGTAATTGATTTCATTTGGATTCTTGTTCAATTCTACCTTTCTAATCTATCGAAACAAATGCTCACTCTATGGAACAATTCCTATGACGGTAAATGTACATTTATGTATATATACTCGAGGTTATTTGAGCCACGACTTTTGTGACAATAACCTTTATCCCTGTAAAGGTTCTCATGTTATAGTGAATGAGCTTACGAATTTAAGGAGCCAAGAATCACTCAATTCCGAGTTATAACGATGGAGCTATGAGTGATTTATTAAAGTAACAATTATAAGTGTTGTTGTAATTGTTACAGTTCGTTAGTAGGAAACAATCCACGAACTGTTTGTAACGGTTCACGGACTTGAGCCCAATAGCGTGACTAGAAGTCTTTTATAGTCAAGTTTTTGATGTTTCCTTATCTAGGCAAGATGGCTAGGTTGATTTGATACCGTCCAAGAACTCACACACTATAATCAGGTTTACGGACTTGTTTCTGTTTAACTCTGATTGTGTTGAGAGAGATATATAACTCTTGGATATACTTTTCTTTGATTGAGTCTGATTATCTAATTGATTCTATTGAAAGCATATTGGAGTTAGACCATTCAGATTGCCAAACGAAATATTGGGTGTGGTTGTTAGACCCCCCGCTTTTTCAATTGGTATAAGAGCAGGCAAACACGCTAAGACCTTATAAGTCTGTGTTTGAAGCAATCTGATTGTTATGGACAGAAGTGCTATCTCTATAAACGTACCGCCAGTCTTCGATGGCACGAACTATTATTGGTGGAAAATTGCTATGCGTGCTTTTATACAAGCGCGAGATTTTCAATCATGGGTTCGTATTGTTAATGGCCATAATCCTCCATTAGTTACAGTAGACGGTGTAACTGTTGCAAAGGATATTGGTGATTATAATGATCTTGAGATTCTTGTTGCAAAGCAAAATTCTGAAGGATTAAATGCTATCATCCATGCCATTACCGCAGATCTTCAGCACCACGTGACTACGTGTAATAAGTCTAAAAATGCTTGGGATATCTTAGAAACCGTATTCGAAGGGAATGCCGCAGAGAAAGAAGCAAGGCTTCAAAATCTAGCTTCTGTCTGGGAAAACCTTCGATTAGTTTAACCAAAGACTTTCTCAAATAGTTAACTCCTCATATTCATTAGGAATAACTATTCCGGAGAAAGTTATTGTGTGCGAAATTCTCTGGTCTCTACCATCAAGATACGAGTCATTGAAGAAGCAAACGATCTTTCTACACTCTCCAGAAATACTCTTGTTGGAAAGTTAAAGATCTTTGATAATGAACACCGGTCTGGAAAAGAGGTGATTTCTTTTTAAAGCTGCAAACAATTCTGAATCCTCTAAGGATAAATCTGGTTCGCCAGATACTAAGGATGTTACTCCACGACAATTTAGAAAACTCTTGAGAGACAGGAAAAAGAGTTTTTCTAAAGTTACAACATCTTCTAATAATGATGTACAATGCTATAACTGTCATGGTTTCGAGCACTTTTCTTCGGATTGTCCTAGCTGGAGTCGTAGACAATCGGCATATGCAGCAGCTTTGCCTACTCTTGATGATGGACCTGAAAATTATGATCACCAAGAGTACGCAGGCGAGATTGCATTAGCCACGGAAAAATTCTTTCGGATATCGATTCGATTCGACGAAGAAGTGTTCCATGTAGATCCAGTTGCTAATAATCTTCTTAAGGAATGTCATCAGAAACTCTCGGAAGCTGAAAGCACCATTTTCAGTGAGAAAGTTAAATATGACAGACTTCGTAGTCGGAATAAAGACTTGCAAGACCAACTTGATTCTATTGGTGCAAGAGATTATCTCAACGAAATATGAAAGCTTAAAGAAGAAATTGTCGGAGGTCGAGATCGGGAAGTTTTTCTTCAAGCAAAGCTAGATATTTTGGAGAACATTGAGATGAACTTGTTATTTGATTTAAAACGTGAAGATCTCAAAGTTCAATGTGAATCATCCAAGAATGATCTGGTTATTGCGCTTGAAAAGGTCAAAAGGTTGGAAGAAGAAAACTCGATCTTAAAAGAGAGTTTGTCTAGAAATAGCAGCTCAGATAAATTAACCTCAATATTGGGAGCATGTAGATATCATCGTGATACACGAGGATTGGGCTATGAAGGAATAGACGCTCCTAGTATATGCAAAGAGGAAATTCTGTCAAGCTCCAAAGCAAGCACATACACATTCAGGTAACACTAAACATCACTTTTTCCATTCTACTAAACATTGCTTTTATTGTGGAAAACCAGGTCACTTGCAAAGGAATTGTAGATTTCTTAAACGAGATAAAACCAGATCTGATTCTGTTAAGAAGCCAAGATCTGATGTTCCTAACCGGAGAAAAACTGAGTCTCACAATTTCAGTTCTGCTAGTATTCCCTCAAAGAAGTTTCATAATTATATTGGGGAGAAAAAGAAATTTGTTGCTCCAAAAGCTGCTCATAAATGGGTACCAAAGAAGATCAATAAAGCAACGAGTACTATTAAGAAGGATCTCCCAGACAAGAGTTCGACAAGGGATAACATCTTAAAAAGGTATGAAACAGTTATTGAAAGTTTTAAGGAAGTTTTTAAATTCCTAGATTCCATGCATGATTTTGTTTCAAATACCTGTGGTGAGCAATATTTTGTTCACCTCAACACAACCTGATTGTGTTGAAAGTGCATCCTCACCAAGAAGCCCTAGTAAATGCGGTGAGGATTGCAAAAGAATTGGGGCGCACAGATTGTGTTGGGTAATTTTTGAATATGTGTAACAATTTATTGTTTCGAGCTGAGTCTAACTCACTTACATATTTCTCGAAATATGTGTTGGTAAGCTTTCGCTTCAACCAAGTTCATCTTATACTCGTGACGAAAGTCATATTGATTATTTCAATAACTTGAAAATCGTTTTGATGAAAATAGTTTTTGGATAACAACTATTTTAACATCCTCTAAGAAAGTTTCAATGATTGAAATGAGAGTTTAGAACAAGTAACCATGTTTGGATATAAACTTAGTGTGTTCTCATATTAGTGTATAAGTCCAAAACCGGGAACCTAAAGTATGCGTACACGTATGCGTACTGGCGGTTGTTGGAAACCGGGTAAGTATGCGTACACTTACGCATACTGGCGGAAGTTTCACGTCTGTGAATTTATGCTTGAGTTTGACAGTAATAAAATAAATCCAATCTGGTTACTTAAGTATGCGTACTCGTTTGCATACTTAAGCAAGTTACTTTGTAAAATCGGTTTGTTCATGAACTAAAACTTTTATATAATAAGGAATGCAATCTTTGCAAACCGTGGCTACAATGTTCATGAATTGATCCGAGTGAATCAAAATCGATTTTGCTTCGATTATGTCTTATATACTTTTATGAGATCTAAGCAATTGGACAACTCTCTAACTAGTTCATTTGAACTAGTTATGGTTAAGATGAATATGGTTAAATACCACGCGTATGATTCTTAATTACCTAACTTGATTTGTGATTGAAATTCTTAAGTATAACAGGTTAGAAGCAATAATCAAATCCATTGGATGTTGGATTTTATTGTCAAAGAAACTTTTTCATACACTTATGGTAACCATTCTTGGTGTAAATCCTTGTGGAAAAGGTTATTCTTCCTTCTAAGCATATCAATTCTTGTTTATACAAGTTTGTATCTTAAAAAAGATGATCACAATACTTGATCTTCATGATTACATATTGTGTATTATTACCATGAGATAGTTCTATTTTTTTTTAGTAACACGATCTCATGAGAGACTTTCAATAATTGGTCCTTAGCTCGTATCTCCTTGTGGGATTTCTAAAATCCATTATATAAATCCTTCTCCCTGAAGAAAGGTCACTCTTGTTGTTCTTTCGGGAATGACATTTTATGGGGGGGGGGGGTTGGAGTTCTTAAATGAACTTGTGCTTAATTGCTATATCTTTGAGGGAGAAGCGGTTGTGGAACATGTAGGGGTTAACTTGTATCTTAATAAAATCCTTGATGAAGTCACTAAGTTTCGACTCTGTGATATCATCTAAAGTAAAGTTGATATGTTCTCTTTTGGTCATGAAGTACCTCTATGGAAATTTCATGAGGATCCCACTAATTTTCGTACCTTTGCCAATTTTTATTGACAAAAAGGGGGAGAATTAATGTGTAGTTCACACTACAAATACATATGGTTTACGGATCATTATGTAAGGGGGAGTGTTTTTCATTGTGAGATGAAGTATTGACTAAGGGGGAGTGATACATATCACCATAGTATTATTGTCAAAGTTGTGATACAATTGAACTTTGATGTTGTGTAATAATACTATGATGGATCTTCAACAAGTACAGGATGAACACACGCATAGTTGAAGAACCAAGGAAATCAAGCATGTCTAATTTGGAGTTGTAATGCTTTTAACAAGTACAATCCATATGTAAAATGGTTTTGTCACTAAAATTGACAAGGGGGGAGATTGTTAGAGCATTGCTCGGTTGAACCCACTAGCTTTGGTATTTCAAGTTAGTTGTCAATTTTAGTTGCCAAAATGCATTCTTGATTTAGTATACTAAAGATAGTTTCGGGCTAGATTAGTCTAAGAAGTAGAATCGAAGCTATCCTACACGGATGAAGTTTGAAGACTACAAGAAGACATCAACAAGGACTTCATTAACAAAGGTATGTGGTAATTGATTTCATTTGGATTCTTGTTCAATTATACCTTTCTAATCTATCGAAACAAATGCTCACTCTATGGAACAATTCCTATGACGGTAAATGTACATTTATGTATATATACTCGAGGTTATTTGAGCCAAGACTTTTGTGACAATAACCTTTATCCCTGGAAAGGTTCTCATGATATAGTGAATGAGCTTACGAAATGAACGAGCCAAGAATCACTCAATTCCGAGTTATAACGATGAAGTTATGAGTGATTTATTAAAGTAACAATTATAAGTGTTGCTGTAATTGTTACAGTTCGTTAGTAGGAAACAATCCACGAACTATTTGTAACGGTTCACGGACTTGAGCCCAATAACGTGACTAGAAGTCTTTTTTAGTCAAGTTTTTGATGTTTCCTTATCTAGGCAAGATGGATATTAATCCAAACATATTTGATTACCATATTAAAGTGTTTGTGATAACTTTTAATTCCTGGCTAAGTTAAAATGTGATTTATTCACATAAATACAATATATGTTAATAATTATTTATGCAAAATATTTGTAACTTAGGAAGGAGAGTCTTGAAAAAGGAAAATAGCCTAAACCCTAGCTTAGCTTTCAAGCTAACTTATTCACTATAAATAAAGAGTTCGTGAATGCTAAACCTTTTTCATCCCCTTTGGAAAATTGGTGTAAGCTTCATAAGGTTGTTTTCCATGTCTTATGTTCTTCGTGAACAAGAGTGAGATAAAAGTTTTTGTATTGGGGGATCACAAAGCCGAGTTGGATTTAATCTTCGTGATTGATTATACAACTTGTAATCTAGGTTTTTCACCTCTTGTCTATTCTAAGGTTTTCTCTTCTGATATAAATCCATTCAAGAGTTGCTGATCATAAACCCTAGGTTTTGATAGATTTCAGTTTCCGATCGTATACCAACACTTGTTAGTCGAAATCGGAAGCTAGAAAGAAAACTTCGATTAAGGTATCTCGTAAAAATCCTTAAGAAGTTTTAAACAAGATATCTCTAGATTTATTCTAGTTGTTCTTGTTGTAGAATTATTAGGGTTTTCTTAACTTGGAAATTGATCTTTGGAATCTCCCAAGTTCACTTACGAAAATCAGGTTCACGGACTCCTTGTGTGTACGCATACTGATTGTAAGTTAAAACCCTAATCTACAAGTTTGTTTCGGTATCTCTACTTTTATCTAGTAGTTGTTCAAAACAAACACAAGCTTTCCAATACCTTGATTTACATCTAAAGGGAAATCGTTTGATTCGGTGTTTTGTGAAAACAAAAGATCGAAAAACATCAACCGTGTTGTTGTATCTTTTGAAGAGAACTTTGTTCTGCCAGAATATTTTCGGAAATAACTTCTAAAGAGAATTTGTGTTCTGCTATAAGTTATACGAGAAGAATTCCTAAAGAGAATCGGTATTCTGCTAGGAGTTCTATAAGTGCTTGAATACAGCTGAAGCATGTATTACATCTAGTCCGAATAGGTAGTAGGAAATTGGTGTAACAACTTATAATCAGTGTGTGTTTATTCTGGACTAGGTCCCTGGGTTTTTCTGCATTTGCGGGTTCCTCGTTAACAAAATTCTGGTGTCTATGTTATTTCTTTTCCGTATTATATTTTCTTTATATAATTGAAATAATACAGGTTGTACGTTAATCAATTATAGTTGTTAAATCCAACCTTGTTTGTTGGATAAGACTTGATTGATCTTGGACACTTGACTTTATCTTTTTCACATTGTTAGACCAGTCTGGACTAACCCTGTTTTAAGTGAACACCGTGTTGAAATATTCCTTTAGTGATTGTTGCTTAAAGAGGTTTATACACGGTGGGTCTTAAATAGGTTGTGATAAAAGCAAAAGATATTGGTTTGATACCGTCCAAGAACTCACACACTATAATCAGGTTTACAGACTTGTTTCTGTTTAACTGTGATTGTATTGAGAGAGATATATAACTCTTGGATACACTTTTCTTTGATTGAGTCTGACTGTCTAGTTGATTCTCTTGAAAGTATATTGGAGTTAGTCCATTCAGATTTCCAAACGAAATATTGGGTGTGGTTGTTAGACCCCCGCTTTTTCAGTTTCTAACCTCCAATTTGTAAAATTATTAAACCCCTAAATGTTTAAAAAACTACGATTCAGAGAAAAACGAATAAATGAAATACCTTAGATGATGATAACCCAGATTTTCATTTCCAAGATTGTGAATCAGTGTTAAAACTTCTATGAGAGATCGATTCAACTTAAATCTAGGGTTACATCGATGACTCACAGAAAAATTGACTGATTCGTGTTGTCAATGAAGTTATCTGCAGTTGCATCTTGATGCTTTCGAAGCTCAATTCGATGGAGTAAAATGGACGGAGAGGAAAAGGAAAATGGGTGGAGAAATGTCTCAGGCTCTCAGTTGTCCTCGACATATTTATTCTCTTTTAATTTTCGCACAAATTAAAAAAAAAATGAGAAACTAATTTCATTGATTTTAGTTTTGTTTTCTGATTTTCAGTAATTAAAATGAAGAGTTATAATGGGAAAAAAATGTTGGAGAAAAAAGCCAGAATCGTTGGGAGGCTGGGTAGCCCTTGAGTGTGTGAAGAAATTGGGAGATAGTAGTAATAGAGGCGCTAATAGTAGTAAAGGAGGGTAACAATGTAACTTGGAAATTTAAGTTGAGGATAGGAAGGTAATTATTCACAACCCTCCCGAAACTCTGTAACAGATACCAATTATTGCAACGATTATCCAACGTTACAAAGTCACCAATGTCGATACGACGTTACTTAAAAAAAATCCGTTACAAAATCGGGCGTTACAAAATCATTGATTTCGTATAGTGTATTGGCCTATTGTTTTCACTGGACGGGACAAACCCTTTGGTTGGCATTTGGAATTGAGACGGACTTAATTTTCCAGAACCATTTGATATGAGTTTTGGATTTGAGACGGACTTAATTTACAAGATCTCAGAACATGACTTTGAAATCTATTCTTCATCTCTCTACGTTTCTTCATCTTTCAATGTTAATTATCAATCTTAACCAATTCATGATGTGCTATAAAGGCTTTTGAAAAAGCGGGGGTCTAACAACCACACCCAATATTTCGTTTAGGCAATTTGTATGGACTAACTCCAATATAATTCCAAGAGAATCAACTAGACAGTCAGACTCAATCAATGGAAATACATCCAACAGTTATATCTATGTTTCACAATGTAATCAGCAAATCAAACAGATAGAAATCTGCAAGTCTGATTATTATGAGAAACAACTTGAACGGTACCAAAGACCAATGTTCAAGTGTCAATAAATTTATATCAACAACCAAAGGTTGGATTATCTAATTGATTGAACTACGCACAACCTATGATATTTCAATTATATAAACAAATATACTGCGGAAAAGAAATAACAGAGACCCTAGAAATTTTGTTAACGAGGAAACCGCAAATACAGAAAAACCTCGGGACCTAGTCCAGATTTGAATACCACATTGTATTAAGCCGCTACAGACTCTAGCCTACTACAAGTTAACTTCGGATCGGAATGTAGTTGAGCCCTAACCAATCTCACACTGATTAAGGTACAATTACGTTCCTTACGCCTCTGAATCCCCACAGGACTCTACGCACTTGATTCCCTTATATGATCTCACCCACAACTAAAAATTGCTACGACCCAAAGTCGAAGACTTGATAAACAAATCTGTCTCACATAAAAAAAAAGTCTATTGAATAAATAAATTTGTCTCCCACATAAATACCTACGATTTTTGCTCCGTCTTTTTATAAATCAAGGTAAACATGAACCAATTGATACACCGGACTTATATTCCCGAAGAACAATCTAGTAATATCAATCACCTCACAATAACTTAACTGCATGGTAGCGGAACAAGGTATTGTGGAATTACAAAGAATGAGACGAAGAGCTATGTGATTACTTTTTATCTTACCTATCGGAGATTAAATCTTGAACAAATCTTAGAGAAGATAGTACTCAATACGATAGAACAAAGTAAGATCATAACACGCAACTACATAAAAATAGTTAGGTCTGGCTTCAGGATCCCGGTGAAGTCTTTAAGTCGTTAACCTATAATGGTTTTAGAAAAACCTAGGTTAAAGGAGAATCGACTCTAGTCGCAAATAGTATCACACAGGAAGTGTGGGGAGTAGGTTTCCCAGTTGCTAGAGTTCTCCCTTATAAAGTCTTCAAATCAGGGTTGGCAATCAATGTTACCTTGGTAACAAAGCATTAAATATTCACCGTTAGATGAAAAACTGATTAGATTCAAGCCAATATCTTTTAACCGTTAGATGGTCTTGGCTTGTTACACACTAATGAAATGTACCTTCATTTAGATAGGGGTAACCGTACCTAAACGTGTACACTTAGTTGGCTCAACAATAGTTAACCGAAGTTAGCCATATGAACACTTTCATATCAACCTTGTTCATATTAATCACAACTAGTTCAAATGACTCAAATGAAAACTAGTTATAGAGTTGTTCAATTGTTTATATTCTCATAGAAGTATACAAGACACAATTGAAGCAAAATCGGTTTTGATTCACTCGAATCAATTCATGAAAATTATAGCCATGGTTTGCAAATATTGCATTCCTTATTATATAAATGTATTTTTTCATGAGTATGTAAACATACTTAACCGATTTTAGAACTTAACCCACTCAAGTATGCAAACGTGTACGCATACTTAAGTTCCCGGACTTGGTCTTGTTCGCCAGTATGCAAACGGGTACGCATATTGTCGTTCATGACCGACTCAGTTGAACTCAGTACGCATACGGTTATGCATACTATAATTCCCAGACTTCAACTGTTGAATTAGTACGCATACGTGTATGCATACTAAATTCCCGGACTTGGAATACACTTGCAACAATTAGCATACAAGTACGCATACTGTACTATATCCAATCAATGGTTAATTGTTCTAAACTCCCATTTTAATCATTGAAACATTCTTAGAAGATGAGAATAGATATCTCACATAAACTATTAGCTTCAAAGCAATTTTCAAGTGATAAAATGATCAATACGAAACATTCCGAGTCTACATCAAATGACTGTCTCACACAAATCATATAAGATGTTACCAAGCGATTTTCACATGATCATCTTTTGACTTTCGTCAAGAACAAAAGATGAACTTGGTTAAAGCGAAAGCTTACCAACACATATTTCGAGAAATATGTAAGCGAGTTAAACTCAGTTCAAAATATCAAATGTGTATAATTTAAAGTCTATATAGATATACGAGTTTTGTCTCGGTATGAGATATAACAGAAATAGACTTCTGAGTGATAGATGAGTTCAAGTCTCCACATACCTTTTGTTGTTGAAGTTCCACAAGATCCCCTTAGTAGTTCTTCGTCTTCAATCGATGAACGCTGTGAAGTCTAAAGTTCAACTACACATTCTATCTTAATTCGAGACATAGCTATAAGTAGACTAGAAATCAGGACTTATAGTTTTGATAATTAAACTTGAAAAACAAGCTTGAGATAGCAACGCTTGCGAGTTCGACTGAGCAGTGCTCTAACAGTCTCCCCCTTTGTCAATTTTAGTGACAAAACTATCAATACATATGGATTACAAAATAAATAAACTTTTTAGCTTCTCATCCAAATGCTTGATTTCCTTGGTTCTTCAACATTACTCGAAATCTTCGTCACTTCCAAGTACTCCAGTGATTTTGAACGTGTTCAACTCAGCATCATAGTTGTTGAAGATCCGTAGCTATAAAAATATATAAAAACAAGATGTTTTCATATTGTTATACAGTGTCATAGTATTATTACACAACATCAAAGTTCAATTGTATCACAACTTTGACAATAATACTATGGTGATATGTATCACTCCCCCTTAGTCAATACTTCATCTCACAATGAAAACAACTCCCCCTTACATAATGATTCGTAAACCAATATGTATTTGTAGTGTGACTATACAATAATTCTCCCCTTTTTGTCAATATAAATTGGCAAAGGTACGAAAACTAGCGGGATCATAATGAAATTCTCATAGAGATACTTCATGGACTAAAAGACAACATATCAACTTTTTTTGATGATTTCCCATAGTTGAAACTTAGTGTATTCATCAAAGAGTATATAAAAATACAAGATAACTCCTACAATATTCCACAGCCGCACTCCCCACAAAGATTTGGCTATTAAGCACAAGTTCAATTAAGAACTCCCCTCCACACCCCCCCCCATAAAATGGCATTCCAAAAATAACAACAAGAGCGACCTTACTTTTGCAAGAAAAGAAGGATGTCTTTGGAGATTAACAAATCACATGATAATAGACTTAACTTTTGACATATATGGGACAATCATAGTTCACGGACGTAAACACACATATCCCATAACATTATTTGCAATATATAAAACCAATAAAGATTAATACTGCAAAATCATCTTCCAATACTTTAGAATTTAAATAAATAAATCTAAAAACATTGCAAGATGAAAATCGTTGGCAATAGCTATGTGTAATCAAAATATATGCTATTCCAAACCCTAGTTATCCTTCTTAAAACACAAGAATAAATTCTCATAAGAATTTTCCTAGACATTGTAGAGCTTTCTCAGGGCATCTACTGAGAATTCCTTTTCATTATCAAAGAACTCATGGATTATGAGATCATTTAATTCCTCCAGATCTTCAGAAATATCAGTTAACTCACTAAGTTCTCTTTTCAGTTCACACAAGGTGTTCCTTGTCAGAGATAAGATTTGTTCATAGTGAGCTATCCTTTCCAAAGAGAGCATGATTTGAGATTTTAAATCTTTTTTTTTTGCTAATGAAATCCTTCACCATAGCCCTGAAGTTATTATCATCTAGACAAATAGACAAAAAACAGTTAGAGGAAGAACCTTTTTCATCATTTATAGATTTCTCCTTTTTCTTCCTTGAGGAATGGATTCCTTCACAAAGATACACATTAACTGCTTCTACTGCATCCCTTTTTGTGGTACCTCTAGTTACAGAAGCCATGATACTGTATCTTTCAAAGAGAAAGGAGTGAAGGGCATCTCGATCACAAATGAATATAAATAGAGTACCGGATAAGTAAACCCTAAACAAAAACTTTGAAAAAGTATTCACGGTTCACGGTTCACGATCCATTATCTATTTTTTATAAGAAAATATTCAATTGCAAATCTTAACTTAAATAATCTTGAATTACAAAGCATAAGAAATTAACAAATATACAAGACTTGAGCAACCTTGATGCAATCCTCATATTCTCAAGTTAATAATGAGGATGCCAACATCACTATAATTAGATAGTGATGGAGTGAGCAGAATACTCACATCTTGTGTCACATGGTGACTTATCAAGGTTTGTTGCATAAATAGATTTTTTACCTCGTTTGACTCTGGTTCTCTTAGACTTCTTCTTGTCTTTAGGAGTTCCCTGTTGATTACCCAAAACCAGATTCATCCTTTGCATGTCATTCTAAAGTTTGGCAATTCGTTTGTTCTTCCTCTTGAATTTCCAACACTTATTTTGAACATGATTTGCATTTCCACAAAACGAACACTTCAAAGATGAATTTTCGTTTTGCAGATTTGACTCCTGTTTATCACAACTTTTAACACCTATTATTCCAGAACCGGCCGGAACAAAGGAATTATTTGTGCTTACAGTCTTGCTTTTGAACCCTAAGCCATTTGTGTTTCTAAAAGACTTCTGACCGTATAACATTGATGAAATCTTGTCAGAACTTCCAGATAACCTTTGTAGGTCACACTTAAGAGTATTAATCTCTTTTTCTTTTAAAGATAGGGTTCTGGTGAATTCATCATTAAGACAGTCAATCTCAAGATTTTTCACCTGAAGTGATGATTCAAGTTTCTTCAACCTCATTTTTAGTTGAAGATTTTCTTGGTGAATTTTTGCATTTTCATCCAAGAATTCAAAAATCTCAGTGTCAGACTCGCACTCTGAATCAGAATTTGAGTTAGAAGAAGTTTCTGCTGTGAAAGCTGAAATTTCTGTGCAAACTTCGGAAGTATGTGGATTGACCAACTGAATTGATTTTCCTTGTATTGAATCATCTGAAGCATCAGAGAGAGAGAGAGAGAGAGAGAGAGGCGTTCTCAGATCTTTTGCTTCTTCTCAAAATATCCTTGATCTTTTGTAAAATCAATGACCTGTCAGGATCAATATGATTTGAACAACATTCATCAGCCCAAGACAAGCTATGAGAACTACTTGAGTTGGTCAGAGCATTAAACACGGATGTTCTGTCTGTGTTCTGATCATGATCAAGAACTCTTAACTTTTCAATGAGTGGGTTTCTGGAAAATTTTTCAAGGTTATTTCCTTTAACGATGGCATGTTTCTTAGAATCGTATTTCGCTGGCAATGATTTGAGAATTTTCATCACAATGTCCTTTTCAGGAATAGTCTTACCCAATGCAAAAGATGTATTCAGAATTTCACACACTTTGTGATTAAACTCATCAAACGAATCTTCATCAGCTATACGAAGGTTTTCCCAATCAGAATTTAGGTTTTGAAGCCTAGCTTCTTTCTCAGAGGATTTTCCTTCGAATACAGTTTCTAAGATATCCTAGGCTTCTTTAGACTTAGTGCATGTAGTCACATGGTGCTGAAGATCTGGGGTAATGGCATGGATGATAGCATTTAATCCGTCAGAATTTTTCTTTGTAGCGAGAATCTCGGCAGGATCATATGCAACAATATCCTTTGGAATAGTTACATCGCCTTCTGTAATAACCGTAGGATCATAACCATTAACTAAACGAACCCATGATTAAAAATCACGCGCTTGAAGAAAGGCACGCATAGCAATTTTCCACCATAAGTAATTCGAGCCATCGAAGACTGGTGGTACGTTTATAGAGATAATGTTTTTGTCCATAGAGTCAGATTTATACAAACACAGACTTATGAGGTCTTAAACGTGTTTGCCTGCTCTGATACCAATTGAAAAAGCAGGGGTCTAACGACCACACCCAATATTTCATTTAGAAAATCTGTATGGACTAATTCCAATATAATTCCAAGAGAATCAACTAGACAGTCAGACTCAATCAATGGAAATACATCCAAGAGTTATATCTTTGTTTTGCAATGTAATCAGCAAATCAAACAGCTAGAAATCCGTGAGCCTGATTATTATGAGAAACAACTTGAACGGTACCAAAGACCAATGTTCAAGTGTCAATCAATTTATATCAACAACCAAAGGTTGGATTATCTAATAGATTGAAATACGCACAACCTGTGATATTTCAATTATATAAACAAATATAATGCGGAAAAGAAATAATACAAACACCAGAAATTTTGTTAACGAGGAAACCGCAAATACAGAAAAACCCCGGGACCTAGTCCAAATTTGAATACCACACTGTATTAAGCCGCTATATACTCTAGCCTATTACAAGTTAACTTTGTACTGGAATGTAGTTGAGCCCTAACCAATCTCACACTGATCAAGGTACAGTCGCGTTCTTTACGCCTCTGAATCCCAGCAGGACTCTACGCACTTGATTCCCTTAGTTGATCTCACCCACAACTAAAAGTTGCTACGACCCAAAGTCGAAGACTTGATAAACAAATCTGTCTCACACAAAAAAATCTATTGAATAGATAAATTTGTCTCCCACTGAAATACCTACGAGTTTTGTTTCGTCTTTTGATAAATCAAGGTGAACAGGAACCAATTGATACACCATACTTATATTCCCGAAGAACAACCTAGTAATATCAATCACCTCACAATAACTTAACAGTATGGTACCAGAATAAGGTATTGTGGAATCATAAAGAATGAGACGAAGATCTCTGTGATTACTTTTTATCTTACCTATCGGAGATTAAATCTCGAGCAAATCCTAGAGAATATAGTACTCAATACGATAGAACAAAGTAATATCAGAACACACAACTACAGAGAAAATAGTTGGGTCTGGCTTCAGAATCCCAATGAAGTCTTTAAGTCGTTAACCTATAATGGTTTTAGAAAAACCTAGGTTAAAAGAGAATCGACTCTAGTCGCAACTAGTATCACACAAAAGGTGTGGGGGTTAGGTTTCCCAGTTGCTAGAGTTCTCCCTTATATAGTCTTCAAATCCGGGTTTGCAATCAATGTTACCTTAGTAACAAAGCATTCAATATTCACCGTTAGATGATATCCTGATTAGATTCAAGCCAATATCTTTCAACCGTTAGATGGTCTTGGCTTGTTACACACAAATGAAATGTACCTTCATTTAGTTATGGGTAACCGTACCTAAACGTGTACACTTAGTTGGCTCAACAATAGTTAACCGGAGTTAGCCATATGAACACTTTTGGTAGGCATAGAAATAGTACCTACAATGACTGCAAGTGCACAGTGCCAATTGTGTAAGATGCAAATACAGGTCGATCCTCAGGGACTTGGAGGGTGTAAAGTTGAAGCTAGAGTATTACTAAAACTGATTTCAAACGAAGAGTAACCAAAGGGTGTTTGTTGGGTGCCGATACGACAAGGCAGTGATTGAAATATTAAAGCGGAAAGTAAAGCAAGATGCAAGAACAGATTGATGAGGGATACTAGGTCAGTTGAATTCACCACTAACTTACACTAGTTATTCTGCTCATAATACTAACCTTGTCCTTATAATTGATAACAGGGGTTCTGTATATCTAAGGTGACTCTAATATGAATAATCCAATCGCAACTAAGGTAATCACCCTAAGCATTAACTGTTTGTTTAAGACACAACTAATCAAAAGATCAATATATGTGATTAAGCATGAGCTGCAGTACTACAACACAGGATGGCTCTAACTACGTACAATGGATGCATGACATACACTGTGAAAGTAAAGTGTTGAAACACTAAGATTGAATGTTATTTTAAATCATATAAGCACAACAAGGTTATTACCAAGAACATGAATAACAAAGCAGTAAGCTAGGGCTTCCTCTAAACCCTAGCAAAAGTAATTAGAACATGATTAACAGGATGCAAACACATTGGTATTAAACTAGACAATTGATCCAGCTGTTGATGGTGGTTTTTAGCTTAGCGTTAAAATCGTAAAACCCTAGCCAGACAGTGACGTCACAGGACTTAAACGCATTTATTGAACCCTTTAATATATCTGCGAGAAAATTACCAGGGTACCATTTTTCTAATTAATTACCAATTAGGGTTTCGATAGGCCAAAATCCTAATTCCCACGCCACATGTGCCAATGGCAGACCGTGCCAGCCACACCCACCGCGCCAAGGCATACCAACCATGCTAGCCGCACCCTTATGCCAATGGCAAACCGTGCCAGCTACACCCACCGTGCCAAGGCATGCCAACCATGCTAGCCGCACCCTTGTGCCAATGGAAAACCATGCCAGCCACACCCACCGCGCCAAGGCATGCCAACCATGCTAGCCGCACCATTGTGCCAATGGCAAACTGTGCCAGCTACACCCACCGCGCCAAGGCATGCTAACCATGCTAGCCGCACCATGTGCCAAGGCATGCCAACCATGCTAGCCGCACCCCTGTGCCAATGGCAAATCATGCCAGCCACACCTACCGCGCCAAGGCATGCCAACCATGCTAGACGCATCCCTGTGCCAATGGCAAACCGTGTCAGCCACACCTACCACGCCAAGGCATACCAACCATGCTATCCGCACCCTTGTGCCAATGGCAAACCATGCCAGCCACACCTACCAAACCTTGGCCCCACATGCTAAGCCAAACCGCACCTTGCCTTGGCCATATCCATGCTAGCCGTACCATACGCCCATGGCATGCCAAGCCCTTGGCCCCGCCATGCCAAGCAAAACCATTAACGCCAAACCCTTGGCCCCACATGCCAAGCCAAACCGCACCTTGCCTTGGCCCTAGCCATGCTAGCCGCGCCATGTGCCAACGGCATGCCAAACCCTTGACCCCACCATGGCAAACGCACCTAGCCGCGCCATAATGCTGGCCTTCCTTACGTGGCTACCAAAAACGAAGGCGTGCGACGATCAACAGTCCCCCTTCAATCCCAGGAGCAAATCCTAGCCATCCAAGGTTACCAGACGACGCATGGTAACCTTTGGCCCGAAAACCTAAGTTTGGCCACGCCAAACCATGCCATGCCAACGGCACGCCAACCTAGCCGTGCCACCATGCCGGCCTTCCCTACGCGGCTACCAAAAAACGAAGGCGTGCGACGATCAACGGTCCCCCTTCAATCACAGGAGCAAATCCTAGCCATCCAAGGTTACCATACGACGCATGGTAACCTTTGGCCCGAAAACCTAAGTTTGGCCACGCCAAACCATGCCATGCCAACGACATGCCAACCTAGCCGCGCCACCATGCCGGCCTTCCCTACGCGGCTACCAAAAACAAAGGCGTGCGACGATCAACGGTCCCCCTTCAATCCCATGAGCAAATCCTAGCCATCCAAGGTTACCAAACGACGCATGGTAACCTTTGGCCCGAAAACCTAAGTTTGTCCACGCCAAACCATGCCATGCCAACGGCATGCCAACCTAGCCGCGCTACCATGCTGGCCTTCCCTACGCGGCTACCAAAAATGAAGGCGTGCGACGATCAACGGTCCCCCTTCAATCCCGGGAGCAAATATTAGCCATCCAAGGTTACCAGACGACGCATGGTAACCTTTGGCCCGAAAACCTAAGTTTGGCCACGCCAAACCATGCCATGACAACGGCATGCCAACCTAGCCGCACCACCATGCTGGCCTTCCCTACGCGGCCACTAAAACGAAAGCGTGCAACGATCAACGGCTATCTTTCCTCTTGAGATGCAAAATCTCGACCGTCGAAGGTCACCAAGCTAGCAAGTCTCCCAGTAGCGACTTGCCATGCAACAACAACATGTTATATGTTCGAGACATCAACACATATCACAAACTTGGGGATCCTCTTTGGGTATTGGTTTGGCGGTTTACAGCGTGCGGCGTACACTACACCCGTCATGAGGATGAGGCGGTTAGTAAATACAGGGAGTTAATGGTGAAACGTTCTTTTTATGGAACATCAATTCCATGCGTTAACGGTTTTATGGAACATCAATTCCATGCGTTAATGGTTTTATGGAACATCAATTCCATGCGTTAACGTTACCACCTCCTCCCATTTATTCACCCATTTTCCATTCCTTAATGAGACCAGAGTACGTTTCACTTTGACTTGTATAAATATGTCTTACCTATTTCCACCGAACAACAAGTTCAGTCAAGAGCATACACCACTGAGAAAACGTTTGCTAGCTTTTCATACGTTAGCTTCCCACTTTCTGATACAAGTCGTAACACAACTACTCTTCCAGAATCAACTATTATGGTCTCATCACTTTCCTTGCTTCCCTCCCCAAAACCAACCCATTCTCCTCCACTTTGTGACCGAAGCAAGTCTGGAACGACCATTTCTTGGTTTAGGCCGGACTTGTACAAATTGATCTCTCGAATCTAAAGTACTCCCTTGCAGTACATTGTTTAGGGTTTAAATTCGTTTCTCACCTACACACCCGAAATTACCGAAATCAACAGAAACCATTTTCACCCATAAACACCAGCTAACTTGTATGATTTGTTTACAAAGAAGAAGGCTCTATTTATACACCATTTCCATAAATTCACCTTCAATTTGATAATTAAATGAAAACTCACTCACCAAAACGCGTTTTCCCTCTTCAATTCATCTCTGCAAATCTACTCTTACAGCTGTTAGTGAAGATAACCCTAATTCTATCTCTCTCAAACCTAGCTTCTAGGTTGACTGTTCTTGATAAGATGATAAGGTTTGAGAGAGAAAGAGGATTATGATTTAATGGTGGTGTTAATGATGGCGAAGCTTTGCTCAGAGAGATGGGACGGTGAAGTAATGGTTGATGGTGGTTGAATACGGGAGGAGTAAATGAAGAAGAAAGAAATGGTGATTTCTTTTCTTTTCTGGTCGATTAGGAGAAGGGATAGAAGGTGTTACGATGTTGGGCGGCTACTTCAGATATTGATGTCCTGAAGGATGAGCTGTTGGATGTTGGAATGGTGTAGCAGATTTGATACACCGGGTCTGAATATGGATTTGGATTTTGGGTTCTCTACCAAGCCCATTGTTGGCGTAGATTTTGCAAGCGGCTTGTGGAACGCGTGCAAGCGGATTGCCAATGGTTCGCAAGCGGATTGCGGCTGCTCTTTGCGTGATGTTCCTTCGCGCTTCACTGCTTTCTAGTAGGAGCTTTGTGTTATCTCTCTTTCGTAGCAATTGGTCACCATTTCTTTGCTCTTTTGGCTTCTTGATTCATCCAACCTTTATTTACTACCTAAAAACACAAAATTAATTAGTACAAGTATTTATTCTTGAAAACAATGAAAACTCCGAATTTGGGATAAAATAGAGAGTTAGAGCACAAAAGATCCTGGCATTTTTAGGGGCGACCCCGAAAGAATTAGGGGCTACTTTTTTATTTCCAACCCATACACAAGGTTATGGGATGTCCTAAATGTTAGTAGAATACCCTAATGCCCTTTAATAATCGGAAGTAAAATAATTATTTTTAGAATCCGATTATTGGTAATATAATCGGTAGTTAAAAAACACACAGAGACTACCGATTGATATGAATTTGTGCTAAATGCATATTTGGGGCTACTATTAATCGGAAGTTAATGATAAATTCATTTGCTATCGATTATAGGATACTCCAAAATTCAAAAAAAATTTTTTTTTGCAAAATCTCATTTTGGGGATACTCTATATTCGGTAGTTATATGATCTATCATGACTACCGAATATGGTTGGATTTTGGCAAAGAGAGCCACTGTATAATCGGAAGTCATGATAACTTCATTTACTACCGATTATAGGCTCAACCAAAATTCAAAAAATAGAGGATTTTGGCAAAATCTCATTTTGGGGCTACTCTATATTCGGTAGTTATAGGAACTATCTTGACTACCGATTATGGTAGGATTTCGGCAAAGAGGTTTACTGTATAATCAGAAGTCAATATAAATATATTTGCTACCGATTATCTGCTCAACCAGAATTTAAAAAATAGAGGATTTTTGTAAAATCTCATTTTGGGGTTACTCTATATTTGATAGTTATAGGATTTTTGCAAAATCTCATTTTGGGGCTACTCTATATTCGGTAGTTATAGGAACTATCTTGACTACCGATTATGGTAGGATTTCGGCAAAGAGGTCTACTGTATAATCGGAAGTCAATATAACTTCATTTACTACCGATTATAGGCTCAACCAAAATTTAAAAAATAGAGGATTTTTGCAAAATCTCATTTTGGGGCTACTCTATATTCGGGATTTGAATAACCTAAATTCACTACCGATTATGGTAGCATTTTTGCCAAAGGTCTACTTTAATCGGGAGTCAAGATAACTTTATTTACTACCGATTATAGGATATTCAAAATTCAAAAAATAGAGGTTTTATTTTGATACTTTATATTCGGAAGTTATATAAACTAAATTCACTCCCGATTGTGGATTAACTTCCCGATTGTAAAGTTATCTACCTATTGTGAAGGGTAGTTTGGCCATTAAAAAAATAGGAGATAAGGGGTGGCTGCATTTTATGTTTGGGTGACCCTATTTTGTTTTATTGGTCGCCCATAATTCTTTCAGGGTCGCCCCTAAAAATGCCAGGCAAAAGATGAGTTAAATGCCAGTAAAAAGATGTAGAAATATGCAATATTTGGCACTCATCAACTTTCATATCAACCTTGTTCATCTTAATCACAACTAGCTCAAATGACTCAAATGAAACTAGTTATAGAGTTGTTCCACTGTTTATATTCTCATAGAAGTATACAAGACACAATTGAAGCAAAATCGGTTTTGATTCACTCGAATCAATTCATGAACATTATAGCCATGGTTTGCAAAGATTGCATTCCTTATTATATAAATGTATTTTTTCATGAGTATGTAAACATACTTAACCGATTTTAGAACTTAACCCACTCAAGTATGCAAACGGGTACGCATGCTTAAGTTCCCGGACTTGGTCTTGTTTGCCAGTATGCAAACGTGTACGCATACTATCGTTCATGACCGACTCAGTTGAACTCAGTACGCATACGGGTATGCATACTATAGTTCCCGGACTTCAACTGTTGAATTAGTACCCAAACGGGTATGCATATTAAATTCCCGGACTTGGAATACACTTGCAATAGTTAGCATACAAGTACGCATATTGTGCTATATCCAATCAATGGTTAATTGTTCTAAACTCCCATTTTAATCATTGAAACATTCTTAGAAGACTAGAATAGCTGTCTCAAACAAACTATTAGCTTCAAAGCAATTTTCAAGTGATCAAATGATCAATACGAAACATTCTGAGTTTACATCAAATGACTGTCTCACACAAATCATATAAGATGTTACCAGGCGTTTTTCACATGATCATCTTTTGACTTTCGTCAAGAATAAAAGATGAACTTGGTTAAAGCGAAAGCTTACCAACACATATTTCGAGAAATATGTAAGCGAGTTAAACTCAGCTCGAAATATCAAATGTGTATAATTTAAAGTCTATATAGCTATACGAGTTTTGTCTCAATATGAGATAGAATATAAATAGACTTCTAAGTGATAGATGAGTTCAAGTCTTCACATACCTTGTGTTGATGAAGTTCCACAAGCTCCCCTTAGTAGTTCTTCGTCTTCAATCGATGAACGTCGTGAAGTCTAAAGCTCAACTACACAATCTATCCTAACCCGAGACATAGCTATAAGTAGACTAGAAATCAAGACTTATAGTTTTGACAACTAAACTTGACAAACAAGCTTGAGATAGCAACGGTTGCGAGTTCGACCGAGCAGTGCTCTAACAGCTTTTACAATTGTTGCCCCCAAGTTGGGAAAGTTGGACATGGATAATCTTCTTTTGTCGTGATATATATCACTTGCTTTATACAACATGTAATCTAACTGATTGAATAAAAACTCTTTCAAATTTCAAGTTGTAGAAATTGTTACAAATTTACTTTGGTGAAAGATATTAATCAGTCACAAAATGTTGAAGATATGAAAGGGGAATATTTTTATAAAATCAAAGGAGATGAATGATTTGTTTATGTTTTGATTTTAGTGGTTATTTTTCTCAAAATTTCCGTGGGTTTTGTTTACCCATGTTAGTGTGGTCATATAAATTTTAGATTTTAAAGCAGGATGTATTTAGTCACTTCCTTAATTAATTAAGAGATGGTCACACTATGAGGCGTGCTAAAAATCACGTCCCATATTAAACTAAAAAATGAAAATAGCATGTTAGGTACAATGCACACTCGTTAGAAAATATGCTCAGTATCAGACTCAAAATATGTTTTTACAGTAAAACTATGACTATTGTCAAGATTTTATGACCTTATTCCGAACATTAATGAAGTTCAAAGTGTATGTCCGGACAGTGAAAAAAGAATCTCAATCCTGGAATCATATATACTCTTGAGAAGGAAGAATCCTAAATCCACCATTCTAGGAATCTTATATACTCTTAAGAAGTAAAATCCTAAATTCACCATTTTAGGAATTTAAATTACGATGCCTCGAAAGAATCCATTTTTTTTTCCTTCTATTCCTATTTACCATTGTGGGATTGGAAATTATGTTTTCTGGAAATCTATTTTATCCCTTCCAACTAAGCACATTTTAAAGTTAAAAATTTGCTAGCACACTGCTCCAACATATTTTGATGTAGGAGTATCATAACCAATTATTGAGAACTATGAACGACATTTAGCCAATTCATCTAATTTAGACAAGTTTTTCTCTTATCAAGTGTTTTTAGTAAGTATCGTCACAATTATTTATGTGTTTAATGATTGGTTACGTTTCTGCTACATCAAAATGCCCTGTGGTTAAGGATTGTTTTTACGTTTCAATAAAGATTTATAGGTTACACGTGCCGTTGAGCAACATGATTAGGAATTGTTAAAAGAAAGAAAGAAGAAAAGATTAGGAATACTAGTGATAATTGATGATACCAAATTGCCCAAGGATGCGACATATTCCTGAAAAATCATGAATATGAAGTAGGTAAGCCACAACACTCGAATCATTCCAAACTTTATATTCTTGGAATTTATTATTATTTCATTCACTGGAATCTTTGCTATAGAAGCATGATCTTTTTTAACTGGAGATATCCAATAATCGAGGGCACTAGTTTTACTTTGATTCCTACGCTATGCCTACTTTTCTAGTTAGGGATGTGGAGAGAATCAGATCGGATCATTATGCTGATACATACTTAAGCAGTTCAGCAATTTTGGAGAACGAATCACAATATTTTAAGCATCTTCCATCCTCCATTCAGATCTCATACTTCTCCCCTTCGGGCTTCAATAATACAGGATTAAAACATTTTAAGTGTTAGATTTCGGTTCCAAACAGATCTTTGAACGCTTATATTAAATTAAATCAAACCAAAAGGCATTTTGAATGGGATTTGAATGATAGTAGAGACCTAGATGGAGACAATGTATGAATCTATGTGGATGATAAATGATAACTAGCATATAGTTTAATATTATCGTTACTCATCGCTAATTATTGTGTTTTTTCAAATCCGCAGCTCTAAGATTACTCTTCCATTAAACATACTTAAGAGTCCAATAACCCATCATTAGCCTTTTGGGTCGCCTTTGCTTTCTGCGGGGTCAGAACTAGAAGACGAAGAAGATCACCAAAATTTTGTACAGAACCGTTCCTATTTTTCTGTACAGGTCAATTTACACGACCCAGAATTTTTATATCCAGTCAAACATAACAGTGTTACAAAGTTGCCGATTACAATTAGTCACTTGGAAGCTGAACTCTGCAGCAGCCATGTTTTATTGGTTACTAGATCTTAACCCGTGCCGTAACGGCACGGGATGTTTTTTCTCTAATACGATATTGTTCACATTCCTCTTGCTTCATTTTATTCGTGAGTAATTATTTTGATATTCAAATAGGTTTTGGGAAACAAAATGGGTTACCCGATCTTTTATTTTTACTTAAGCATGTTATTCCAATTTATTATCCGGAAGGAGTAATAATGTTGTGCCAACATGAAAATAAAATAAAAAATACATAATAAATAAAATGTTTCCCCATTTATTGTTCCATCATACCATAATTTCAAACTTCAAAAAAAAGAATATTTCATCTAATAAAGTACATATACCTAAACTATTTCCAATCCAACTCCATAATGTTTATGAATACATTTGTTCCGAAATTATTGATAACTAAGGCTCTAAATTTTAAGGAGTGAAGCAAAAACCCATAATATTTTCCCTACTATAGATAAACACTATTTATTTATTTTTTGCAAATGTGAGAGTTATAAAAATGAAGAACCCTTGGCTATTGGAAGGTGAGATATACACATGTGAGTTGAAAAAATAAACTTATAATAGTAAATCAAAACATGTGTAAGATTCTTTCTCAATCATATTGATAACATAAAATTGAAGAAATTCGTGGATAAAAAGATTTCACACCAACTATGCTAAGTAGTGCATGAATGACGTTCTCACATCTAGTGTTACTCAAGTAATTTGGAGTTTTAAAGAGCATAGTCATATTGATATTTGTATCTACATAAATTCAACTAACCTTAGAAGAAAAATTATTAGTTTCAAGGTAGAGCCGACACAAACTTCGTCGCCTTCAATGTATACAACACACATTGGGTTTAATCGGCCTTGAGATTAAACAAATACCCCAACATTAGTCAAATAATGTCTACAAATACGGGATCGAAACAAAGTGCTAACGGGAAAAATGAGAGACTAACATCAGTTCTACAAAGAAAATACCCTATATGTATCAAAGTTTGTTAACCAAACATGTATTCAAATTAAAAAGCCATCAACTTAACACAAAAATATAAAAGAACCCAAGTTAAATCAATACTTGCATAAACAAAACTTATAAGAGAATTTTGTAATTATTAAATACCTTTAAAATCACTATTAGAGATTTAATTGCATGCCTCGCAACGGTAGGACGAAATCACCCAGATTAATCAGAAATTTCTTTGGATATGTAGCAATTCGGAGAAGTTTACTTTGGTGGTGATGCGTTCCATCTAAGTGTTGTTCGATTGATTATTTTTTTAGAAGGTTTCGGTTTTCATTGGAGAAACCGAGAGGGAGCGTTTCATTATATTCATTATCATTCGTAAATCCAAGACCAACTCGCCCCCGCTTACGGGATCTTAATACAACCTTAGATTTATCTATTGGACGGAGAAACCTTGATACTAAATATGTAGTTTTTAGTGTTATTTATTATATAACGTGACATCCAAATATTTTTTTCTTCTTCTTAATTTTCATGTATTTTAACCGAGTTTATATTAGCATTAAGACGATCAACCAAATTTCTAATTTATAGTTTATCCTTTTGTAGCAGCACATAATTAACATAGTCAATTACTACTCATAAAAACCGGCCAGTACCACAAACCACCAGATATCACTTCTTTCTCCACCACCACCATTTTCCATCCCTCGTAGAATATTGGGCGCACTTATAACTTTTAATCCCACACGTCATGTATAAAGTTTAGATTTAACAAACTTAAGTCATCAATTAATTTATTCAACTATATGTTTTTTGTTAATACTGAAAATCATGCGTATTTAAACGGTTACCAAAGATAGCGGTGGTACCAAAAACAACCATTTTGTCTTATATGATTTGGTATCATCCCAAAAGTATTTGTTATCCGCCTTTTTTGATCGTGTCAAAAACAACCAACTATACTTTTCACAATACAATGTTACCCGTCATGTAAAAAAAATTATTATTTTTGATTCAAAAAGAAAAAACTAATACCACCTCCATTAAAACCATCCAGCGCCACTATTTCTTCCACCAAAACTAATGTTACCGCCTCCACCACTTTGTAACACATTACACCGCTTCCACCACTTACTTCTTCCTCTACTACCACCACCACCACTAATATCTATTGAAATAATTTTTGTCAAAATTATTACTTATTGATGGAGATATGTATTAATATTAATTAAGGGATATTTATGATGTAAAATTAATAAATCATTTATCATGAGAAATTAATGAGACATCAATTAATAAAACACTTATACTAATTAATATTTAAGTTGAACAAACCATAACCATAGATTTATCTTCTCTCTAGACAAATCACTTATACTAATTAATAAAACACTTATACTAATTAATATTTAAGTTGAACAAACAACCACTTTGTTGATTTATCTTTTCTATCAATTCCAACCAAGGTGGAACAATGGTTAGAGGCCACTCTTATGACACAATATGTCATGAGTTCGAACCTCCCAGTTATAATTTTTGAAATTCAATATCTTGACTTGAGTATTCATTTTTAATTCTTGAGTTGAGTATTCATTTTTAAGTATTGGAATGAACACCACGTGTGCGACTTGTAGGGTGTGGCACGGAGGACCACAGCCTTTGATTTATCTTTGCCAAGGATAAATCCTGACCACCACTCAGATAGGCAAAGTTAGCCAAACTGTGCTTTATACTATTGATACGGCAACAAGCTGTGTTAATATGTGGAAATTTAGGGTGCATTGTGACCCAGTTCTCAAGTTAAAGTGGCTTTTGTTAAATTGTACTGTATACCCGTATACATGTTAAAGTTTAATAAATAATTATTTTATTTTTTTGGAAATTGTGTTATTTTATCTTATTTTATTAGAAATTGGTTTTTCTTGCACTAAAAACAACAAATCATGTTCCAATGCAATGAATTACTATTTTCAATGCAATAAAACAAATAAATCTTATTTCCAATGCAAAAAGTTGTTGTCTTAATGAACCTTAACATGTATATGGGTATACAAGTTAACAAGAACCAAGTTTAAAACCCACAAGAAGTTTGTTTTTGAACGAAATTCAATAACGAATATATTTAAATTAGTTGAGACAGAACTGAAAACTGTAACAGAGAAAACGTAAGAATCAAATCTAATTTTTGATATTCCTATTCTCCCAATAACAAAAACAGATTGTTTTATTCATTCGATGACAAGAGAACAAGTGCACAACCTTTGTTCTTTAATCCTTGTTGACTGATGTCTAAATATATATATATTTAGCTCTGTATCACTGAAATATGAGCTCCACACCAGAATATTTAAACCACAAACACTAGATTACAGTAGAAAATGAGATTAACCGGAAGAAAGTTTTATAATTTCTCCAGAGTCCATAAATTTCTTTTTCAAAAAATAACTCAATAAAATTAGAAGATAAGTGGTCTCCCATTCAGAAATATGTATCTGTCAAGAGAGAGACAAAGTCAAACCCCCTGATAGACCTAAAAAGAGCAGCTAGAGAGAGAGAAGGCAGCACGACCATAGCAATAGACCGGGGGTTTACACTTAATTAACTTATTAGTGGGTGGTGGGAGTCGGCAACTGTTTTGCGTTGGTGTTAAAATTAAAAAAAAAAAAAGTCGTTGTGATTTTTATTGTTGTTGTTGTTAAATGTTAATCCTAATAAAATCCTAAAAATGGTTACATCACCATTAATTCGTTTTTTCTTACAAATGTTAGGTTTGTTATTGTTCCTAGGAAAATGGGTCAACGGATGTTACCCTAAATAAAGTAATTTCCTCAGAAAGGAGGAAAAAATTACCAATCCTCAAAAATAGGGTAAAAATAAAAATTAAAACAAAAAAAATTACAATGTTTTTGGGTTTGTTGTTTGACGTAGTTGTGGTTGTCTTTGAGAAGAAAAGAAAAAGGAAGTCCTTGGTTTCATTCCCACCTTTTGCTTTTTCCCGTTAATCAAAATACACATTTCAACCCCTCCATCTCTCTTTCTTTCTTTCTTTCTTTCATCAGAAAAACTCAAACAGAGATAACCCAAATCAAAAACCAAAATTAATTTAATCAAATTCAGAGAAAACCCACACCCAATATAGATTTTCTTTTCATCATCATTGAGCATTTTGATGATCAAGATGGTGGTGGTGGAGGAGGAAGAGGAAGGGAGGAATATGGGTTTGATATAAGGAGGAGGAGGAGGAAGATAGACTAGGTGAGCTATCTCGATCTCTAGAGAGAGAATGAGCAGTGAACAAGTGGGTTCTAAAGCCTGGGAAACAACAGTAAGAAAATCACAAGCAGCAGTTAAGAGACGTGGGAACAGTTTATTTACAACAATGTCAGTAGCTCATGTAGATGATGATGAAAATATTATTAACACAACAGCAGATGGTGGTGGTGGTATTAATGGTGCTGGTGGAGAGACTTATCATGGAGAAAGGCTATTGTCTAATGGAGATTATTATACAGGACAATGGGCTGAACATTTGCCTCATGGTAATGGTAAGTATCTCTGGACTGATGGTTGTATGTATGTAGGTGAATGGTTTAGAGGAAAAACAATGGGTAAAGGTAAATTTTGTTGGCCATCTGGTGCTACTTATGAGGGTGATTTCAAAACTGGTTTTATGGATGGGAAAGGTACTTATACAGGTTCTAATGGTGATACGTATAGAGGTACTTGGGTTATGAATTTGAAACATGGACAGGGTATTAAACATTATTCCAATGGCGATTGCTACGAAGGCGAATGGAGGAGAGGATCACAAGATGGTCATGGCAGGTATCAATGGAAGAATGGGAATCATTATATTGGGCAATGGAAAAATGGTATTATCAATGGAAATGGAACATTGATTTGGTCAAATGGGAATAGATATGATGGGTTCTGGGAAGATGGATTTCCTAAAGGGAATGGGACTTTCAGATGGTCAGATGGGAGTTTTTATGTAGGTACATGGAGTAAAGATCCTAGGGAGCAAAATGGTACTTATTATCCTTCTGGTTCATCTCCTGCTGGTAACCTTGATTGGAATCCACAGGATGTTTTTTCTGTTGATTTGAATGATTGTAAGGTTTGTCCTAGTGAGAAAGTTTCGATTATGCCTTCACAAAAGATATTAAATCTGTCTGGAATGGATGGGGATCAACATAAAAGGAGAACATCAAAGGTTAATGATTCAACTGGGAGGTTGAGGAGAACATCAGTTGATGGTAAGGTAGGATTTGATAAAATTTGTATTTGGGAGTCTGAAGGGGACATTACTTGCGATATTGTTGATGGGAATTCGATTATTGGAAACAATGAAGATGATGGTTTGGTCAGTCTCCAGCTTGAAGATACGGATTCGCGAGGTCCAAAGCAACAGCTTATGAGATTTCAGCCCAAGGAAATGAAGAGACAGGGAGTCACTATTTCTAAAGGGCATAAAAATTATGAGCTTATGCTTAATCTGCAGTTGGGTATCAGGTATAACTGAAATTTAGTGATTTCTATTTCTGTTTTTCATGTTTCCCAATTGGGTACTTGGTAATTTGTTTTGTTTTTGTTCTCTTTTGAGGTTCTTTTCATTTTTGATAGTGCCTTCTTAGACTTATTGTTAGAGTTAAAATTGTTGTTGATTGTAGGAAGTTGAGAGAATCGCTTTGACTTCATCAAAAAAAAAAAAAGGAACTTTGTTTGTTTGTTGGTTTCTGTTTTTTGTTTCATTTAGCTTGTGACTCCAGCAGATTCAACCATGGTTTATTGCCCCAGTTAGCTGACAACTATTTTGGCTGAGGAATATTGTTTTGCTTTCATCAATTTAGTCAGACTGAATTAGAAGCCTTGGTGCCTCTTGTGATTCTACTTTACCAAATTGAGAATTCCTTGATTGTTATGGTCACTCTTATACGTAAAGCTGGCTAAATTGGAAAACCATGCAAACCAATGCATTTAAGCAATTCAGCTCTCCTACGCTGATTTGTTTTCATTTTCTTTGTCTGTTTATGATATAACATGAGCTATGTGCTACCAAATCTAAGCAGGTTATCTTTATTACTCACTATTGACATATGATACAACGCTTATGCAGGCATTCTGTAGGAAGACCTGCTCCATCTTCATCTCTTGATCTGAAATCCTCCGCTTTTGATCCCAAGGAAAAAGTTTGGACAAAGTTTCCCCCTGAAGGAAGCAAATATACTCCACCACATCAGTCCTGCGACTTCAGGTGGAAGGATTACTGTCCATTAGTTTTCAGGTCAGTATTTATGTACGCTTACCTGTTGGGATAGGTTTGTTCCTGTTGTTGTGCATGTATATTGCCTTTGTTTCCTCCTGACTGTTTATATTGGTTTGCATTCAGGACTCTACGGAAGTTGTTCAAGGTGGATCCAGCTGATTATATGATATCTATTTGTGGGAACGATGCACTTCGAGAACTCTCTTCTCCAGGAAAAAGTGGAAGTTTCTTTTACTTGACAAATGATGACCGCTACATGATTAAAACGATGAAGAAGTCGGAAGTAAAGGTGGGTTCCTAGTTTTCTTTTTGCTAGTGAAACCAAAAATGAATTTCAAAGATCTAAGTTAGTCTGTTTTCATTGATTTGAGCAGGTACTGTTGAGGATGCTACCGGCTTATTATAATCATGTTCGTGCATTTGAAAATACTTTAGTGACCAAATTTTACGGTCTCCATTGTGTAAAGTTAACTGGAGCTGCCCAGAAAAAGGTAAGATGAAGCTAAGACGTGGTCCACACCACAAACTTACCTGCAGAAATTCTAAATTTGACTATTCGGTTTCCAGTTGTTTTAAAATTGGAATTTTTTGATTGGTGAACCCAGGTTCGGTTCGTCATCATGGGGAATTTATTTTGTACAGAATACACCATTCACAGACGCTTCGACCTGAAAGGGTCGTCACATGGACGTACAACAGATAAGCCTGATTCAGAAGTTGATGCAAATACAACCCTTAAGGACCTTGATCTTAATTTTATATTCCGGTTACAGAGAGCATGGTTTCAAGAGCTGCAGAGGTAGTTGAAACCACCACGATTGATTTCTAATATCTGTCAAAAAGAGGAAATAAGACACAAATACGAATTTTGTTTTTCATTAGCTATGTTGTCTTCTAAAGTGATTGTTGTTTACAGGCAAGTTGATAGGGACTGCGAGCTTCTGGAGCAGGAAAGAATTATGGATTATAGTCTTTTGGTGGGAATTCACTTTAGGGAAGCATCATATAGTCGAGATTTACCTATGAATCCCACTGGTTGCCGAACTCCAACAGGTTTGTACTCATCTTTTCTAGCATTACTCATCCTGCTAAATTCAGCTTGAGTTTCTTACCATGTTTGAATTTGTTTTGATTGTTTCTTATAGGTAAAGGTGACTCTGAAAATGGAGCTGTCCGACTTTCTAGAGTGGACATGGATCAGCTTCTTTTTGATCCTACACGGTAATTTCATATAATAAGTTTAATAACATTATGCTGTTACTTTAAACTAAAACATAAATCGCGTAGAATGTACTTTTGCTCATTGAAACTAGTAAGCATGGTAATTTACATAGTTTTACATAAACGGCTTCTCTGCATCTTCAAGTATATTGATATTGCTTGCTAGTGATATTATTTCATCCTCATGATTTTTCTCGCTTATACTTAAAACTTCACTGTAAAACTGCTTCAGGTGGGAAACGATTAGACTGGGCATCAATATGCCAGCAAGAGTCGAACAGACGATAAGAAAAACTGACTGTGAAACTCAGTTGATTGGAGAACCAACAGGGGAATGTTACAATGTTGTTCTGTTCTTTGGCATCATTGATATACTTCAAGACTATGACATTAGCAAGAAACTTGAACATGCTTATAAATCATTTCAATATGACCCAACTTCAATATCGGCAGTTGATCCGAAGCAATATTCAAAACGCTTCCGTGATTTTGTGTACAAAGTTTTTACGGAAGACACGTGAAGAGTGATGGTGGTCAGAAATTACCTCCGAATTTCGACGAAGAATTCAGTGACTGCATCCTTCGCCAGCTCATACAGCCAAACATTTCTAGCGGCTGGTAGACGTGTCAAATGTATAGTTATAGTGAAGATCACAATCTGCTGAAAGCTGAATGGTTCTTTATGCGGATAGGGCGTTGAAAGAACCAGTTACAGACGGCTGAGGTTAAACACTGGTAATGCAGAAGTCGCTCTTCTTTTCTAACTCTCCTCGTTATATATAAAGTATGAAATATATAATTCAGTACCGTTGTTAAGGCAACCACGCTCGAATTGTAAAATGAATTTACCCAAGGTAAATCTGTATCGAAAATCTATTCTTTTTGTACTCAGATATTTTTTATTCGTTCATCCCAGAAGATGATTTAGGATTCTGGGGTATTTCAGAGTTGAATATGAATGAGCATGTACAGAGAGGAATTAAAATTGGTTAAAGTTCATTATGATAACATTACTCTTTCAGTGTATCCTTGATTGGTCTTTTTGATACAAATTTCCATTCTTCGCTCCTGTTTAACAAACGGCACAACAACAAGGAGAATAAGGATAGTCTACGTTCATGGTTCTCAGTACTGAATGTAAGGATTGAAGTTATGGAGTTCACGTTAAGGAAATATGTGTTTGGGACCTATCCAACTCCGCAATCATTTTAAGGCATGCCAATTATTGCACCTGAAGGAAAATATCTGTTGGGGTCCTATGACTCCTACCTAACTCAACCGAATAAAGGCGTGTACTAGAGACAGACGTGGCTGGAGAGTGCAGACAGTTCTAGCATGGTTTATCAAGATGGTTGTAATGTTAGTTTGTGGAATATAATCCCATAAACTCCAACCTGTTCGCATCCAATCGAATTTTTTTCCATTGAAATAATTGAAGGATGAGCATTCATACTGATTACCGTTAAAACGGGATCTTTTTAGAAGGTTTTGAGATTAAGGTGCAAGGATTACAGGTAAGAACGGCCAAGTTCAGGTCAGTCATGTTAACTTCAGTGGGCTACTAATCAGTTTTAAGACAAGAACTGCGCCAGATCTGAAAATACTAAAGGCAAAAATACTTGGAGTGGAAGCAGAAGGCACAATTAAGACCATAACTGAGTTGATACATCTAAGCTCACTCGTGTGGAGCTATGCACTGAAGGCACGGTATATAATCAAAAATCTTATGTACTGTATTCTCAAACTGTAAAAGATCCTCCTGTTTGCAATTAGAATACAACATAATAACTAAGAGGAATTTCACTCCCAGTTCTTTACCTTCATATAAGAATTCTTTCATGTAGTACTACAACTGAACTTTCGGTAGTTATTGTTCACCGGTTGGCCATTGCTATAATTATTATTATCCAAAACACTAACATAAGGGGGGAACATACAAAAGAAGGGAACCTTTTCTAAGAAAAGTAATGGATTCAGCAAGCATCCCTAGGAACCCAACTAGCAGCATAGCACCCAAGAACAATGGGGAAAAAAACAATCTGAAGAAAAACTACTACACATAAGCCAATAGAAAAGGCAAATACCAATAGATAGTGTTTGGTGCGAGGTGGAATCAGCAGATTCAAAGCGGAAAAGAGAGACGGAAATATTCTCTTGCCTTAGTAGGTGTAACCTTTAACAAACATTCCTTTCTTAGCTTCCTCATTTTCGCCTGCAGCAGAGTACCTGCCGAGCTGAGCAAGGGAATTGGCTTTAGCTCGGATGAGTAGTGCTTTCTGTGCAGCTTCGATATTCTCAGGGCGTCCTTGCCATGCCTTCAGCACAGAGTTCTGAAGTGCACGTGCATATGAGAAGGACACGTGCCATGGGTTAGGGCTCTGGTTCATTGCATTCAAGTTTAGAGTTGCTTCAACTTCAGATTGTCCACCAGATAAGAACATAATTCCAGGAACAGAAGGAGGCACTCTCCTCCTAAGCATTGTGAGGGTGTTTTTGGCAACGGTGTCTGGGGAAGCCTTGTTTTTGTGTTCGGCACCTGGGGTTACCATGCTGGGTTTTAGCAAAATGCCTTCAAACACAACATTGTTTTGTGCCAAGTAATAGAACACTTCTGCCCACACCTGCTCAGCTACCTCCAATGACCTTTCAATAGGGTGGTCTCCATCGAGTAGAATTTCAGGTTCTACTATTGGCACCAAACCATTATCCTGCAACATGTTTTCAAAAGTAAAATCTTTAAGATTGATTCCAACATTGGTGAAACCTAATCCCCACCGCTAGAAGTCAAAAAATTAATAACAGCCTCCACACTACCTAAACTTTTCTTATTAGAGGAAGATCAATTATACCTGAGCAATCGCAGCATAACGAGCAAGTCCCCATGCGGCTTCTTTAACAGCTAGTGCAGAAGGGCCACAAGGAATACTAACCACTGTCCTCCTGAAAGTTTTCAATATGTGGGTTAAATGAAATGTGATGGAAAAAACAGAATAAGAATCATACAGAAGATTTTAACTGATAAACAGGCACATATCACTCATCCAACGTATACAGAGCAGAGGGTTTGGTGATGCAGGAAGTCAAATAAATATTGCAATTATATAACAGAGAAAAAAGAGGTAAAAGTAGATAATTAACTAGCTATAATAAAAGATAATGTACGGACTACAGAATCTATAGACGGAAAAAGATTGTAGCTGTAAGACACTAACATGCAAAACATATTTAAGCATGACCTAGAATGGCTTGAGACTCACCACTTTGCAAAACGAGCTCCTTGTTTGTAGTATTCAGCACATCGTGAAGCCAGTCCATCCAAACCTTGGCACCAAGACTCATTGTTGGATCCAGGTAGAGGAACCAAACCCTTTCAAATGACAACAAATGAAATATTAGCATCACAGTTATATTTTGAACCAAAGCACAGGCCAGTGGGTAACTAGTAAAGACAGTTAACTATAACTCTATAAGCATCACAGTAATATGTGACAGTATAGTTTTTACCTTATCCACTTTGATTCCAGGCATAATTTTGGCTTCACGCATGACGTCTACAAATGACTTTCCATCTGTTGTTGACTGGTATAGAGTTTCCTCGAAGAGAATGGAACCAGAGATGTACTCGCCTAGACCAGGAGTTGTCAGTAAAAGTTGTCTATACGCCTGTCTGTTGGGTTCTGTATTGTCCAACCCAATCGATGCCAGTCTCTTCCCGACTGTTGCACTAGACTCATCGATGGCAAGAATACCACGTCCAGGAGAAGCAATGGTTTTCTGAACATAAGAAGGAAAAAAACATTAAAAAGCACTATATTCACTCACTGAAATGACAGCAAAAAAACTAAAATTTAACCACACTTATAAAAAATGTATAGACCAAGACATCCTAGCTTTCCACCATTAGATTGATGATTGCATCAAATAATCTATACTAAATACTGCTAACTTCAATCAGAATATTGATGTAATTCTTTAATATTACTGTTGGGATATGAATTGACATAAAATGTATTCACAAAGGACAATCCCGGTAACTAATATAAAAAACAAAAACTGAAAGGAAAATATCCAGTACCAACAAAAACTCACGGGGTAATTCTAATTTACTCAATTAATCATTCCACTGATCTGTCAATATTCCGAACACACCAAATCTAGGTTTCTAAGACGAGGGAAATTTAACGATCTAGATCATACAAGCTGAATTTCAAACCCTAGCTCAAATCTTAACCCAGGATCACCAAAAATGAAAATCAAATGAAATCATAAACCCCCAAGACATACACAACCCAAAACACAGATCAGATCAGGTGAACGAGAAGCACAAAACATATAAATATAAATCCACTTACAGCGGTTTGAACGAGTTCATCAGTGTAAGAACCAGCTCGGATCGGCATGGAAACTCGGCGTGCAGACCGAGAAAATAATGATCCATTATTTTTTTGATTGAAAGATTGTTGTCCGATCCATTGTGATGATGATGCGTATAACTTAACAAAACTCATAGACGCCATTACTGAACGGACTTTTTTACTTTCTCTTTCGCTCTGTTTTATTTTTCGTTTTTAGGTCGAAGGAGTTTTGCACGCACAAGAGTCTCTCTCTTTATTTCTTCTTCCTATTTAAATGGCGGAAGTTTCTGAAAAGTTAGTTCTTTCTCGTTGAGTCCGTCATGGTTAGCCAAGACCGAAGTGGATTAGCTGTTTACACGTATTAAGGTAGGTTAGTATGTTGTTGGGATGTCTGGTACTAAGCTGTAGTTAGGTACTGTGAGTATGTCAACTGTTATCAGCAGGGGTTATCTTGATCTACGTTTAATGAGGTTAATGGTTATAAGAATTGAATATCAAAACAACTTGGGTTGGTAGGTAGCATCATGGAGAGTATCAGCCATCAGGACTCGACAATTGTCCTTTCATATATACCAAGAAACACAGCCTCGATGGATACTAACGATTTCCAAGTTCACTTTGTCATCAATTTTAGTATTTTATTTTATTTTCATTTTTGTCATCACTAGTACAGTACCTAGTTAGCAATTCGGCGCGCAGCAAAAATTCGGACCGGTAAAAGTGCGCTCATTAATCGGTTAGGTAAAATGCAAAAGTCAACTATGCGGTCAAAAGTGCGCAATGCGGTCAAAATGGTTTATTCGTGCGTAATGCGTTTCATAAATATAAATGCGGCACATAAAATTCGGCTTATATAAATGTCTAAAAAACAATTTGGGGTGTGGTGAAAATGTGTCTGTAGGAATAATATGTGTATTTAAGACATCAAAAAATAGTAGTTCAGCTCGTTAAGGGTGTTTAGGTGTCACCGATAGGTCCCTGGATCGATCCCCTTCACCTAATTTATTTTTGAAACGCAATTCTACACATTGATTCGTGAATATTCGCCGAATTACTAACTAGGGACTACAGTATTAAACTATTAATCAAATAATAGTAGAAGTTTTTTTTTTTTTTTTTTTAAAAGAGGTTTTTATTGATCAAAGAATAACCAGATACAACAACTCAAAAACAGAAACAAAATAAAGAGGACAACATGTCCTGATCAAAAGCAATGCAAAAAAGGACAATAAACAAAGATATAGGCAAATCAGCCCTTTTTTCCTTTACACAAATCTGTAGTATGTAAGATATGGACTTTCCATTCTCTGCATATTTGCAGGTCTTTCATTAAACTTCAGAACTTGACCTTTGGCTAGATGAACTCCTTTATTTGCAAAGAAATCAGCTGAGAAGTTGATTTCTCTATACACGTGATTAAAATGAATAGCTGATAACTTATTGCAAACATGTATCCAGCGATTCCATATAAACCAACGGAGTTTATTCTTACTAAAAGCAGATATAGCAGCTTTGGAATCAAAGTTGATAGTTACCTTGCTTTTTAGCTCCTTCACTGCCCATTCCAATGCATTTATTGTTCTCATTATCTCAGCAACAAAGTTCGTAGAAATACCAAGCCCTCCACTTTCAGTTGTTATAAATTTTCCTTCACAATCTCTTGCAATGAAACCATAGCCTGCATTGCCAGGATTCCCCCTAGATGCACCATCACAGTACAATAATGTATTCTCAGGGTCAAGCAAAGAGAAAATGCATTAAACTGTTCTGAAATTCTTCACATTTCTGCAACCCAAATTGAAGTATTTCAAAATTTGTAAATCATATGCTACATTAAACATATCTCCCTTGATTATGACTTCACAATCCCGAACTATTCTGGAAATTCTCTTCTTAGCAGCTGAACTGTTAGGAGTAATATCATCAAAATATACTCTATTTCTTGAAAACCAGATATCCACCATTATACTGAATACAACAATGTACCAAATTTCCTGAATTACAACACTTTTCCCATTGCATGCATTTAAGATGTCTTCAAAAGATTTAGGATTCTTAAAAGCAAAAATACCACCAATCCAATTCCACAGAATTTGACCATAGTCACAATTCCATAAAATGTGTTCTAATTTATCTTGATATTTTCTACAGAGATAGCATCTTGATGCTAAATTCATTCCTCTATTTTTCACTTTCTCATCAATATTACAGACTCCTCTAGTTATTTTCCAGATGTTTGCTGCAGTGGATGGAAGTATACAAGGTTGCAACCTAGTAGAAGTATCTTTTGATTTTTCTCTAATCCGAAATTTAATTCTCTACTCCGAAATTTAAAATTCACCCAAATGTCCTCGTTGTTAGCTGCTTGTCAAGTGGCTCAGCAAATGCAACATCATTAATCAGACAACGATGCATCATTTAGCAAAGAAAGCAAATATATTGGCATATGTGACATTGATGATTCCATGTTGCATGTCTGAGGCCCAAGGAAGGAATAAAAGATATGAAATTGGTCATGCAATGATCTACCCGTTGGTCCAAAGCGTGAACAAGCCTTTGTCAGTGTGCCAAGGGCAATGGCGCACACCAAATACATCATTGTGATAGATTATTAGGGAAAGTAAGTGCATGAGATTTGAAGTAAGTTGTCCAAGGTTTGGGGATGGTTACTCGCATGGATTTACTCTATCTTAAGCATCCTAAAGAATACGGATCATGACATGGTCAGTTCCAGTAAATGGCAGGACGAAAAAGGCTCTAAAGAGGCGGTTGTGATGCGATTATGCGCATTTGACGGGTTCATACATGTGGATGGATAATGGGATGAGTTGAGACAGTTATAAAACACTTTATAACTGCAAGAGAAGTTACTTAACCGCCTAGGACAGGTATGGTATCATTGTTCAAGTTGGAAAAGGTACATCGGCTGAAAAACACCTTTAGTTGGTTATGGAACTACCCGTAGGATAGATGGATGTCCAACGTTTATGCATACTGTTATTGTTTTAGGTACGTGTAGAACAAAAAAAATAATGAAAGTAGGTGTATTTGTGTGAGTTCGAGAGATCAAAATCGTACAAAACTCACCTAAACTAAGAAATTGTCGTTTATGTGATGTTTCGATCATAGAGAAAAGAGATATGGTTGATCTTAGGGAGGGAATAAGAAAAAGGGTGTGAGATCACGGTGGTGATGTCTTCGAACTATGAATATCAAGTTTTTAGACATCGTCGAAAACTACTGCTATGAGAATTTGTTGATCCTGTTGAGAGTTTATGTGATGGACCGGAAAATTACGCCTAACGCATCAGGGTGCGTAGGGCATAAATCCCCGATGCACCCCTCTAATGCTAGGGACCGGGTCTTAAAACTTCTCTTTGCGCCAAGCAAATGCATGCACATTTTCCTTTGCAAACATGCTTGGCAAGCATGATGTATCTTCCACATTGTTCCAACTTACCCTTGTTCTGCGAAGGGTATAAAGCCATAAAGGCTAATACCGTTGCATTCTTGCATGCATCACTGAATTTCGAGTCTTGCCCAGGCATACGATATGCTTTGGACTCGCACATAGGATATTTCAGCCTATTTCTAGCTCTTTACTTAGCTTAGGCATTGTTGAAAGCATACACTGATCTTGCTCGTGCCAAGGGTGTATCAATCAGGCTCATGCCGTACTAGCCTTGCATCATCATTGTAATTCCAATGGCTTATGCAATCTCCGCTAACTTGCATACCGATATAACTTACTTTTCTGGTCGTGCCTAATACGCAATTGGTAAATGCCTAAGCCGAAATAATTGATAGGAAGTACAAGCATCCAAGGAATGGAATGCAACTTGCCTCATCAAGTATGGCAATAATCATCTCTTGCATCGCTTTGCCCAGACAGATGATATAAGTTACCAGTGTCGCAATCATCTCGCAATTAGATGATATGAGCGAAAACATACTGGGATAAGCTATGAAGCTTTAGGCACATCTCCGCTATATGTTCCTTTAACCAATTACCCCTCCTTACATATGTTTTATTGATATTTCTACAGATAAAAGTTGAGGAACACTTTGACGTGCTTGCTTCACTATGCATGGTCATTGCAATCTATCTTCGAATAAAGCGCCATGATGGATGTATATTCTGACACGTATGCCAACTTCAATGTTGTCCCATGATGGCGCTACATTGCCTCGGCCAGCCTTCTCTGGCCTGATGCGCCATAGTGGCGTAATATTGGCCCTTTGCCAATACATCCTTTGTAATGCGCCATAGTGGCGCGGTATTGGCACTTGGACAATATAGTATATGTGATGTGCCATGGTGGCGCTACTTTGCTCTAGGCTAGCCACCAAACTGGCGTGACGCACCATGATGGTGCAATATTTGCTCTTAGCCAATATAACTTGCGAAATGTGCCATATTGGCGCGAATTGGCTCTAGGACAATGTAACCCATAGTGATGCATTATTGGCTCTAGGCCAAGGTTCCTTTTAATATGCAACGTAGGCTTGAGATAAAGCTTCATCTCAAGCCCATAACACATCTTTGAGCATGCGCCATACAAAAGGTGCGAGTGTCACAGTTTATTTCGTATTTTTGAGATGATTGTGAATAAGTTGAGTTGCCTATTTGTAGTAGTGATAGCATACCAGTCTCTCGTAAGAAATGGAAAACATGTTGAAAAGAGAAGACTCGAGAAGATATAAAAAAACATGGTAAAATCCGTTCTGCTTTGTTAGGAAGACTGATTTCAAACTGTACACTCATCTCTTCTTTCTCTCAACGTCTATCACGACTTAGGCTATATCTGTTATGAGTGTGAGATGACACACTGTATCAATCATAGACCGACGGACCAAAACCTTAAGGAATAACCCCCCATGTGACATGTTTGATGTCTCGTATAAATTAACAAGTAAAGTCAGTAAGTTGTTACTATTGAATTGACAAAGTCGTGTAAGACTACTTGATCAAGTAGTTGACTAATGGGTCTCATAGGGACTCATGATTTCGAGAAAGTCGAATAGAGTAAACCACTAGTGCTAATGAGCAACGAGCTGCAAATTATAAGACATGAGCGGTGAGCTTTAAGTGGTAGGATGTGAGCAATAAGCTCCAAGCGATGAGATTTAGTATGTCGGTCATGGGAATTCAAGTATGCTGGGTACTCAATGGTATATCACTTCATGTCACTGGTGCATGACCATGAAGGAGACGATGCCAAATATTGGCACATACATAGTCAAAATATTTGGTTCTTAGATGCTCATAGCTCGGGTCATCGAATTGGGGTACCAATATCATACACAAGCACCAGTGACGCGCACAATGTATTGAGCAAGGAGGCATCAAAATAGGGTAAAGGACAGTCGGGCACCATAAAATTCCAGTGCTGCCTCAATGTCGTTGTAAGCGATAGGAAGGTCCAGCACTGGATGAAGCAGGAAGATTACAACGTTGGAAGGTAACATAGAAGCTGGTGTTACCCACACCAGCAAAGAAATGAGCCAACACTTTAGGTAATATGGAGCTATTGTTATATGCACCGGAAAATAAACAAGTTAACGCCCGGATGAACAAGACAACACTGGTGAAGCTGGTGCATGAACAAGCCAACAATGGATATGACGTGAAGCTGGTGCCTAAACAAGCCAACAATGGAGATGACATGAAGCTGGTAATATACGCACCAACGAGTAAACAAGCCAACACTGTAGATGGCGATAAAGTTGGTGTTAAATACACCAACTAGCAAATATGCCAGCCTTGGGAGGCATTGGTGCCTATGACCCTGTCAATGCCCGTGTCTCATGCGTCATGGATTATGTACCCATGTTCGCAAATGCATAAATAGTGTTTGCATTGAGCCATAAATTTCACAATGAGCTATTCATTTGCAGAGTTATCGTACTCGGAACTACGGGACCAACAGAGAGTGCTTATAGCTATTTGTCAGAGTCTGTATTTATAATCTTCTTTATAGAGAAAATAAATAAATATACAAACTATATATTTCTGATACAAGGCCAGTAATAATTTAATATATTTTTGTATCTTTGCTACATGACAGATGTAATTCTACGATTTTCTCCTTCAGAAAAAAAAAACACCATCAACAATTATGCACGGTTTTTGGTCATTATTTATTTCATAAATTGTGGAGAGTCATTGTAAATCAGTAGGTTAGGCTTTGAGAAAGTTAGTCTCAAGTTGGAGAGAGTCGGGCACAATGTTGTTAATATCGGTCGTACCGGCCAATAATATCGGAATTTATTATGTATCTGCCTTTAACCTAGACGATACGCAACAAAAAAAAACGACGATACCTGAATATTTCGATTATATCTATGTATCGGACTTATATATTGTCCTTAGTATCTGCCGATAATTATCGTCCTTAGTATCTGCCGATAATATTGGTAATGATAGAAATGTATTTATTAACAATATTTTATTTTATTTTGTATTTTTGTTTTAAATTTTCTTCACATACAAATTCTATGTTTGGGGATATTATTTTATCAAGTGAACTTGTTTATTTGATATTTTTACGGTTATAAATTTCTTTCATTAAAACTTTGAGTAACATAATGCACATAAAGAAGATCTACCAGCTTGGTTCAATTGTTTTCCTTTCTATTTTGCCAATCTCTTGTCGAAGTAAGATGGTGAAAGTTATCAGATGTTGATCTAAAAATAAACAAAATGACTGCCTAAATATTTTTCATTAAGGGAAATATTTTTGACATTTAAATATATGATAAGAGAGATAGCATGGTTAGGGTGAACATTGTTGCTCAGGAAACATCCAGATATTTGGAAGTTTATGACTTGACCTGATATAATACTAAAATCCTTAATAGTGCTCAAGGTTATTTGCCTCAGAACGAGAGGCTCTAGCAAATATTTTACAGATGATTGATGTTAGGAACCTCTTTAGTAACCTTGAGGCCATGTATCAGATGACTATTATGAGCATGAGAAAGATATATGGAGAAAAGACTCTATAAAAATTCTAAAATGGTATGGAGACAGAGGATACCCCTTGTCTCAGACCCCTAGTTTGTTTAATATTTGCATGGAGAACCATTTCAGCATAATATGCATTGGTGGATAAGATCACACCAATGGTCAGATAAGCCGAAAGACTAGAGAACATCAATTAAAAAGACCATTTAATTTTATAAAAGGCTTTAGACATGTCAAGTTTAAGGCCCATGACTCACATCTTATGTTTTTTCGTTTTCCTTTTCATTGTATGCATCAACTCATAAGCAATGATAATATTGTACTTTATTATATCTGTTTGGAACATATGAAGCCTGAAAAGGGCTAATTATTTTGCTCAAAAGAGATTGCATTCTATTTACAATGACCTTGTAAATGATCTTGTAAGTAGCATTTGACATGATGAAGGTATCGAGTACACCACAATATTTTCGATATCAACCTACCAATCATACCTTGTATACACTACACCAAATTCTGGGATTAGAAACAGAACCAAGCCGTTACAAAAACGGGTTGTAACGGCCCTCGCCTGTTGCAAAAGTGGGTGTTACATTTTTTTCTGTAACGGCTTTGTGCCGTTACTTAATTTTTTTGTAACGGCCCTCGTAATAGGCTTGAGCCGTTACGAATTTGCCACGTGGTAACAGCTCAGGGCCGTTACGAATTTTTTTTGCAACATGGATGTTGTAACATCTCAGAGACGTTACGAACTTTTTTGTAACAACAAAAAAATTACTGCCGGTCAAACTTGACCTGGTCAAAATTGGTCAATATTGACCAATTTTGACCAGGTCAAGGCTGACCGGCAGTAATTATTCTGCCGGAAATAAGCCGGAATTCTAAATTCAATACATTCATGACCACACTCAACAACAATTTCTTCAATCTATGCAAAAGAACATTCATTCAATTCATCTCGAGTTCATATAACAAAGAAACTGAACATATAACAAAGAAACTGAAATTTCTCTAAGTATCAAATTCCTCTAAGTACCAAATTGCTCTAAGTATCAAATTCCTCTAAGTACCAAATTTCTCTAAGTATCAAATTCCTCTAAGTACCAAAGAAAAGCATACCTGTGCGGAACCATCATCCAGAATTTCAGCAACATTGTTGAATACCCATGGATGTATTTAAGAAGCTCACTGAACTTCAAGGCAAAACCCTGAAAGTAAATTGAATCAACCAACTGAAGCATCTAAGTAATGCCCAAAATAGAAAAGTGTTAAAGAAATTACAGAAATTGTAGCTTCAATATATGGAGATAAAGAGCTTTCAACATACTTGGCACCAACTGAATCCACTCTGCAGATAAAGGGCTTATCATCTTCTCCCAAACCAGCAATGACAGGCTGACAGAAATATGGACCAAACCTACAAAAACAACAAATATACATTATTTCCATTATATAATCTTCACTTATGTAACCCTAAAATTCAAAGACTGGAATTTATGAATAGAATTTTAGCATCAGTTGCAAGTCCAGCTACACCAAAATAGAGTTTCTCATGAATTTCGAAGATTTAATGAAAATATGTTGCAATAGTTGGAAGTGGAACACCTAAACGATGATCACTAGCAATAGCGAAACTGTTCTTTTCCACCATAGCAGCAATTACACTTCCATTATACTCAAAGATCTATAACAAAACCATAACAAACACACATTTAGACATAACTATTGTGTTTATCTTCCATTATACACAAGTATTCAACATTGACTTACCAGTAAAACCATTCTAATTGTGCATAAACATATTTAGGATTAAAAGCCTATTTTATGGTGAAGGCTTATGATGTTATGGAATCTAAACGTTTCAAAAACCTCATCCCCCATGAGTGGCCCAGACTCTAAATTGTAAGGCAGTTGCAGAACACTAAGATCCACTAAGATCCATATGAAAGTCCCTATTGTATTTATTTATTCGGCCCGACTTAGCTTCTTGTAAGATTCATTCCCCATATATCAACAATCTGAAAGTTGAGGCCATAGTATGAGAATCAAGTTTCTTATGAAAACAAAGAGCACATACATTCAAAACCAATAAGAGGTAAAGGAGAAGAAATAATAGGCAAAGGGTTAGATAACCTTGCAAAAGAATCCTCTTCATCCTTGAAAACTCAAGGAATTATTCACCTCTTGTGTATCATGGTCCTCTATCAAACCTTGCAACCAATTGGTAACCAAAGTCTCGACATAAACATCATCATTACAATCATTTGCAAGCTCAATTGGGTCTTCCACAATATTGGTCTAACGGTCTCATTCTCAACATACTCCTCTTTGTTGTAAGGCACATACTCTTTTACGGATCCAAATTTTATCATAAGAAACTTTTTAGAACACTCGAAAATGCATCATCCTCAAGCTCTTTGAATAGGCTCTTGATCATTATTAAGATCAATGCTACAACCATGAGTTGGTTCAAGATGTATTTTCATAATAATCATCATCACTATCATAGTCATCATAACATTGGTCTCGCTGAATGTAGTGTTGCTAATCTCGAACTCATCCTTTTGAATAGGTGAATGATCATTATTACGATCAAGAGTTGAGTTAACTACACAAATATCAACAAAGTCCCCAAGGTTCGCCTTTTTCAACATAACTATTCATTTCTCCTTATATTCTTCAATGCCTTGTCAGAAACACCTTTTTGAAGCTCTTGAGTGTTCCATCCAAATTGAATATAGTATTCCATTTGTCAGAAGCCATTCGACAAAGAAAAAGAGTAGAATTACTTACTTAGTATTGTTAGGCCAATTATATTCCCTTTGAATGGGTGAATGATCATAACTACGAATATACTATGAACATTCGGTCGATGAAAGTTGTTCCAAACAAATTGACTCCATCATGCTGTCCATAACAGGGAAATATTATAAGGAAAACAACTAACTATAACCACCGCAAGAAGGTTGATATGCGAGAATCTCATCATAGCCAAAATTGGTTTTGATTATACTCCCCATAAAGGGCAGATAATTGTTATGTTGATGAACGTATTCATTGCTTCCAATATGCTCCTTCCATAGAAATAGCACTCAAACGAGATTCTCAAAACTAATAAGAACCAAAGAATAAGAAAAAGTAAAACAAAACTAAAACAAAAATAAGAAACCAAAACAATAACCGTTGCCTCCCCAGAAAAACTTGAAAATTTTATATTTGTCGTAGACACAAATAATATTACACTTTCTTACTACTCAAAAATATAAATATAGCAAGAAAGGATCGATCCACGAGAGGTCTAGGTTGTCAAATTGTTATGGTTTCTATAAAAACACCAGGGTGGATTTGTGATTTTATAAACTCAAATAAAATAAAAACAAATAAAGAAATAAGCAAACAAATAAGATAGAAGAGATATTGGTTAAGGATTTCGTTTTCATTCACTAACATGCTTTTCATTCACTAAAATAAAATAACATGCTACTTGTATCCAAGGAATATCACTTTTGCGTATAATAAACCCTAAACTAGCAATTATTTGACAAAACAATTTCCATAATTTATGAATAGAATTTTAGCATCAGCTCTAAACCTAGAATAAAGTAGAGGAAAAGAATTAAGTCCATCTTACACCAAAATAGAGTTTCTCATGATTTCATCAGTAAGCAACTTCAAAAACCATTCTAATTGTGCATAAACATATTTAGGATTAAAAGCCTATTTTATGGTGAAGGCTTATGATGTTACGAAGTTTGAATCTAAACGTTTCAAAAACCTCATCCCCATGAGTGGCCCATTTGGTTGTAGGGACTCTAAATTGTAAGGCGGTTACTTGAGAACACTAAGATCCACTAAGTCTTTTATCCATATGAAAGTCCCTATTGTATTTATTTATTTCCAATTTTCATGTCATGTAATGCCTAAATGTTCAATGCGAGACAAAACTGCTGAAAACTCAAAGGTTGCACTGCTAAAGTTGTCAACTAGCAGAACATGTATACCTTAAAATTTAAAGCAGCAAATTCGGGATAAATATGGAAATTCATTTAATAGCTTCAGTGACTCACCTCAAGCAGGGGCCCTTCACTTTAGCATTTGTCTAAATTTCCTGTCAAAACAATATATAAGACCCAAAATGTGCGGTGTCATTGAAAAGTTTACGATATCACTAGAAAGTGTGGTCTATTGGTAAATCTTAGATTTTAAATAGCTCAACCCTCAACAACGCCTTATAGATTTATATAATTATGAAATAAAGATTAAATACATAATTGAGCTTGTGCAACATCAAGTGAAAATTCTTAAAGAGGATCTGTCAAAAGCTCCTTGTATATGTAGTTTACTGGTCCTCCTAGGCGCACCAGCACTCTCTATAACACCAAAACGTAGTCAGATAGACATGCAATGGAAACTAGAGAAGCAAATTTTTATGTTTACTAATGGAAGCTTTCTTGGATCCATCTGTTCTTCATGTGTCCAAGTAAAAAGAACATCCATGAAGAAGCAACTTTTGCCACCCTTATTAGTTGAAAAGCTTTCATTACTAGTTTCGTCTGCTTCCATCTTGTTTTCAAGGCTCCATGTACACAATGTTTCTCTGGATTTCTTGGGTCCACTTAACATAACGGTAAACCATCACATGCAATCACCTATAAACGAAATCTCTACACAACCCCATGATACAATTAACACATATAACACCATAGTAGAGGATACGAAATTAACAACAAATACAAAAAATTGTCTACCTTCTGCTCGCTTTATGTTATTCCTCACAGGGACGTCCATCTTTAAGTACACACCCATCAGCATCTAAAGGCAATTAGCTGTTATCCTCTGAAAGCAACAAGTTATCAACCTCCATAACCTCATCATCTGTAGCAGGAACTGTGCTTCCATCTCCATCCACCTAAACATAAAAACAAAATAGCAAACAATACACTGACGCACACACAACGGATTACCAGTATACCACTACAATAAACAACCACATGACAAGTTTGTAAACAACAGGGTCCTGCAGTCTCATTCATAGAACACAAGGTTTTACACCATCTTTCACACCCAAACTCCCACTCCCCTGATGCTCATCATTTCCCTCTACAATAGCCATTGTCACCATCGTAAATCCACCACATGCAATTCAATTCGACACTGCAAAAGGAAACAAGCATAAACCATTCACTTCCACAAAATACACCCAACTCCTGATTCTACCAAAACAACCTCCACATTTGGCGCCAAATATGAACAACAAAATTTCATCTAACCGCAAACCAATTAACATAGGAAAATACTAATGTATTGAGAATAGTAATAACTGCAGTAAATAAACCATAACTTTAATTGATATCATTAACATGGAAGAAACATTACTAAAAATGAACTCAGGAAAATTCAAAAGATAAAATTGAAATAGGCTACAACTTCTCACAGTAAGAATTCTATCTAAGCAATGTGAACTATCCATATCCAGCGATAGCTTTCTATAACAAAAAGTTAAATCATAAATATGAACTATCCATAGCCAGAGTTAGCTTTCTATAACAAGAATAATTTGTGTCAGCTTAAGGATAGGTTGTGTTCCTCGAAGCACTTGAGCAAACATGACGCATGCCATCTTAAATGTATTTCCAGTTCCTTGATTTCCGTCGGGTTAATATGGATCTACAGAAAATTCAAATTAAACATATCAGAACAGTTCACAAAAATAGACAATTGAATATTTAAAGACGTAAAACTTTAATCATCACTGAATCCCACACTTAAAACCTTATAGACGGAATCCATGTTAATTAGCAGGGACATAGAGGGATCAACAGATCCATCTTCTACAAACCCGAATCATCATCAATTGCTCAATTCAAATCAGTTGAAACCCCTAAAATCAATTGAACCCATCTCTTTAACTCAATCACCAATAAAATCCCTATTTAATCTTCAGTTCTTCATTTCTTTCTTTCCATGAATCAGTAGAAGAAATCAGACTTCTAATCCTATATTCTTCACAGCATCATAATTTATCCATCACAACACCCCTCTCTTACATCTGCTTCACCAATCATCAGAAAACGAAGAAGAAAACGAAGATTAAGATTCAAAACAGGAAGAAGAAAAACCCTATAGATCGAATTTCTAGCCTTAGAAGAAAGATAATAACTATTTAGATTTATCAATACCTTGAAGTGAAGAGGAACCATGATCCTTTTCACAGAAATCCAACCCTAATTTCTCTGAAATTCATCAATCGCCATCGATTCAGATTTTTCATAACATAGAGATTGAAACCCTAATTTCTACCTTCTCTATCTCGCTTTGTACAAGACAAGCAGATAAAAGGAAGAGATAAAACAGAAAAGAAGAGAAGAGCAGGAGGTTTGATCGAGAGATCGAAGGAAGAAACTGGGAAGGGAAAGAGCTTTTTTTCTCCTCTCTTGTTCGAGATTTTTGACGAAGAAAAAAAGAAATGAAATTCCTTCGAAAGATAGGACTTAGGGTTTGATAAAAAAATTATGATTAAGACGCATCTCGAGAATAAAATGAAGGGTAGAGATATTAGTTTAGGCATAAACGGTGTAGATGAAACAAAATAGCACGCATGTGAATGGCACACGCACATACTCAAGGTGTTACCACCCAAGTGTGACCAAGCGTGTGACTGACACGCATAAAAAAAAGTTTTGTAACGGCTTAGCCCTGTTACGAATTTTTAAAAACTTAGTAACGGCTCCAGCCTGTTACGATTTTTTTGTAACGGCCATTTGTAACGGGAAATTTGTAACGGCCCATAAGCCGTTACGAATGCCTGTTACGATTCTGGGAATTTGGTGTAGTGATAATCTTACAAAAATAATAACTGCCAAAGTTCGAAACCGAACTAACTATAAGATCATTACCAAGTAGACTAGCTTACAAGTGATCTTACTTAATTATAACTATAAAAATAATTATAATGCGGAAAGAAAAGTAATGACACAACACACAAGAATTATTAACGAGGAAAACTGCCTGGCCAATTTAACCCCGGGACTAGTCCAATTTTGAATACTCCCAGAATTAAACCGTTATACAAATTGACTGCCGCAACTTAGTATAGTCGAGACCAAGTAAACATTCATTTGTTGCTCAGTTTCATCAATACCAGTGTTCTGAGGACCGGATAACCCGTGAACTAGTCACTTTTCCGGGCTGATTCAACACTGACCCAAACATTTTGTTATAAATCGTTCTACTTTTCTCAAACCGGATGACCCGACCGATCCCACCACTAAACCATTCGACCCAGTAAGGTCCAAAAGTGGTTCGACCCAGTTTCTTTTATGCATTCAGAAACTAAAATCGAACATTTTTTTTTTTGTTAATGCGTTCGTCATCCCAACAAAATCATTCAACTGGCAAATTACAGGTGAGCTTAAGATTACAGTCAGATGGATAAAAGAGTAAAATTAATCTTCTAAAAAATTAACTATATCTTTTTTTCTTCTTCCTTTGATGCAAAAGATAAAAATACTAATATTGGATGAACTTTACAAGAGATTAATTACAAAATCAATCAAAAAATAATAACATAAGAGAAGATCTATATCTAAGTTGGTGATGCTCTAATTAAAGTTGTGTTGAATGTTATTGTGATGTTGATATCATGATGCTTAAAGAACATATTTATACGCTAAATAAGTATATATGAGCCCCAGATCTTCTTATTAGAAAAAAATATTTTTGTTGTTTCTGTATATAAAGGAGGCCGAGAGAAAGAAGGTGGAGGAGGAAGAAAGAGAAAAATATGGGTGGAAATGAGAACGAAGAGGCACGGATAGGTTTTCCATTATAAAGAGTTAGCATATTTACGACAAAGTACTAGTGTATTCTAATTTTGACACCTATGTCCTTCGGATAAGCTAAACTACATTTGACCCAGTAAACCCGGGTTGACCCACTGGTTGAACCAATGACCCTTGACCCAGTAACTTTGCCGGTTCGACGTCCGGGCTGGTTTTCAAAATATTGATATCCTTATGCCTACAACCAATTTGGTCAACACACATGAATCCCAATAAAGATTCCACTACCTTGAGTTATTTCACCACTGTGGAGACTTCTGCTCTCGACACCTTTGGATTGTAACCAAATCACTTATAGATCTCCCAAATCAATATTTGGATCAGAGATAAAGTAGAGTAAAGGATCCTCCATTTGATCAATATAAACTCCTTTGGTCAAAGAGCAAACCAAGACAAAGATTATCGAAATAATTAATCTCAGTGAACAAGCTTTATCCACGAAATTAAAAAACAAAGAAACAATTAGTCTATTTGTTCGATATTTACACAAGCCTTATGTCTACTAAGATAAAACTGCTTGTTGGATTCCGGAGAAAAAAGTTTGCAAAAAGTAATACAAAGATTAGAAACCACAATATAAAAGTCTTCAAGTCTTTAATCTTCAAAGTAATCGCTGCACAAACAACTTGATTCGACTATTAATCGATATACATATAATGGAGTATGTTAACATTGGTTGATCAACAATTTTATCTACAAATCTTTAATCATGAGATCAATAATAGTCAAATCATCAAACAAAACTTGAGTGTCCTTATATCAGATGAGAAGTACCATATAGTAAACAAGTTTGATCTATCAAAGATAACAATACCGATAATTCTTAAACGAACTATTAATCAAAAAACTAAAATAAAAATACGATTTAGTTTCCTGCCTATGGTACTACTAAAAACTTCTTGATTCACAACAAGACTTTAAATGAAGGAAACTCAAAATGTTTCACCTAATTATATTACTCACATCTCTTAACAAGTTGGATTCCCACACAATCAATCAATATTTGTGTCAAGGGATGAGTCTCTAAGAATACAAGCTCCACTAATTACAGTGTTATGACCAAGGTTTGATCGGAAAACAAGGTATTACCAATTCCGAAAATTCTTAAAATATGCAATGAATGTTTATTTCCGAATCTAAAATACGTAATGTATTTAAACTATTAAACCAATATCTCTCATAGATGACAACTAATATTATCTAGCACACATTCATCTATTTTACTACTAGAAATATGCAAACTTCTGGATTTGGTAAGCATATATTTTCGATACCTTATTATATATTGAAAAAAAATCGGTTTTGGGATCATTCCTGGAGTACCAAATGAATATACTTGAACATTAAAATATTGGAGTTTAACACAAGTTCAAATCACTATGTCGATATTATGAATATTCCCAGTCTAACCCATGTACAACGGGATGTTTGCAGAAACCTAAAAATAACAAACATACCGAAAGTGCAAATTAAGTCCGGTTAGACACTATTAGTATTGGTCCCGGATTAGATCCTTCGTAGGAATCGATCATAGATAAGATCCTTATATCCATCCTAGAATAGATCCTTGAATCACATTTTCGATTATTAAATAAGTTTTGCAAGTTGTTGATCGTGGATTTTTGACAAATGCTAAAATCGTAAAATCATAACCTTGCATATTCCTGATCCAGTAATCAGACGAGTATTGAGACTCATGTCTCTCGTTTAAGCATGAAAGCTAATGCCACGATGATCTCTGACTGAGTGTATTGCCTCTCAGATCATCCATAAGAACCTCTGACTGAGTGTATTGCCTCTCAGAGCATACATGAATATGCAGTCTCTCAATTGAGACCACGACATATTTTATCAATACTGAACAATTTCAGTAATCACTTTTATATAAAATCGAAAATGATTGGACGACTCCTAAACAACTTTCCTGCTAGTATAGAGCGATGACGTCTTAAGGATGTAACAATGTTTTCCCTGACTATATAAAATACATATATATATAGAATCTTAATGATTAGACGGCTCCTAGACAGCTTGCCTGCTAGTATAGAGCGATAACGTCTTCGGGATGTAACAATGTTTTCCCTGACTATACAGAATAAATATGACGCTTCAATTAGCTCATATCACTCAATTCTTGAATAATCATAATGCTCCTAGACAGCTTGCCTGCTAGTATAGAGCCATCAATTAATCAATTAATTATTTCTAGTCGCAAGATTCATCAATTGAATTCCTAGAAAGAATTCTACGTTAATCATAATATTTCGTTACTTCAATTCATGGCTTTTCCCAGTAGAATTCCGTGGGTTAGTAATAAATATTCAACGTACGGGCAACTGGGCCACCAACGAGTAAGCCCCGAGAAAATGGTGCGAGTGTACTTAGCAATAATACACGAACGAGAACCCGGGCGCACGAACGAGCACTCAAAAATATGGACAAACGAGGAAACCTATGCAAAATAGAGATATAATAAAATAATAAAGAGGTGCCCAAAGGGACCGGGCCCACCGGCCGTCCGGTCATGTCGCCGTGGCCGGTCCCACGCCTCTTTCTTTTATTTACCTTATTTTATTATTTTTCCTAATCTCGTGAAAAACTCCTTCATTTGAGCAAACTCCCTCGTTTGAACAAAACTCTCAGTTTCTCCATATTTCCTTCACACGATGAAAAATAATTAAAAAATAGGGAAAGGTGTCACGGGACCGGGCTTACTAACCGGCCATGCCCTAGCCGTGGCTGGTCCCTTATTTTATTATCATAATTATTTCCTTAAACTCCTTCGTTTGAGCGAAAACCCTGGTTTTTCCATATTTTCTCAAATATTGCTCAAGCCATCAAAAACCCAAAAAGTCAAATGGTCACATGACCGACTAGGCTACTCTCGACAAATATTTAAATATTATTATTTTAATATTATCAAAATATTGGTCGCGCGAGCAAAGTTCTACTTGCTCATTCGAGCAAAATTGAGAGTTTCAGTCAAGATCAAACTCTTCTGAAAATCCAAAATATTGCTCAAACGCGCACCATAAAATACCAAAATTTTCAAGACTGAGACACGAACATTATGGTGACACGGACATGTCACCTTGACCGACCAGGGTTGGCCCTTTGGCTTGCAAGGATCCGGTCCCACATATCTTCATAATTTGACCCAATTTGTTCATATTGGGTTCAAACTCTTTCCAAATAATTTGGAATTTCATCAAACGACCGTCAGTAGGTCCCACGACCACCAAGGGCCGTTCCATGCCCTCTTTGTTGGTCCATCGTCTCTCCATAATTAGGTTTTATTGCATAATGCTCAGACGAGCACTATTTCAATAAATGATTAAACCAGCATTTAATCATCCTTTCACCAACTGGTCTTCAAAGGACTTTGATGCATGCTCATTCGAGCACCTGGGTGCTACATGGTCGGGCCATCATCCCATGTGGCCGGTCCCTCTCTCACCCAGTGATTGATTTTCAGTAAACCATCAATTGATCAGCAATCGGTCAAAATTAGGGTTTCGAACCAAATGCTCTGCAAAGCATAATTCTGAACAGGTTCAAACACCAACATTTTTATGTTGATCCATCAATCAACATTCTAATTAATTATATTTGGTCCAGCTACCAATATTTTAAATTAATATTTTTATTTGGTCGCACTACCAATAATTCATGAAACGAGCAATATTTGCTCGGGCTAGGAATATTGGTTCAACTATCAATATTTAATTACTCACGTGAGTAATACTTGCTCACATGAGCAATACTTGCTCAAATTAGCAATATTGATTCAACTATCAATATTCAATAATTCATCAAATGAGCAATATTCGCTCAAACGAGCAATATTTGCTCAGATTATCAATATTCATCATGTTGATTCAACTATCAACATTCATTCGAGAATTATTCATCTGTCTCAACATACATGCTCAATCCATGAATCATAGAGTATTCGTCAATCATACTCGGCTCAATAATATTAAGACTCATCGTCTAATCAAATCAATAACTAACTAATTAAATACACGTATGCCTTGCAGACTCCACAATTATGAGACATCAATCATGTCACATGGGGGGATATTAACTAGGGTTTTGGTCTGGTGGTCTACGACACGTGTGTTCACCCACGATGAGAATGTGATTAAGTCGTGCAAGCGGTTAGAGGAGTTAGCAAAGTAGTGGGTGGACAATCAACCAAGTCTCCGCACGATGAGTAACTGGTTTTAACATGATTTCCCACTTTCCCACTCTTTCACTCCAACAACCGTCACACTTACTGGGATCAATGTGTCTACTATTCTTGGAATATACATAAGTATCTGAATCCATGATTGAAACAACAAGAACGCTCGTCCAAGAAAGAATTTTTATCTGCACAAGAATTCTCGTCTAAGCAATCACTCTCAATAGAGCAAATTCAATCAATCAGAACTTATCTTATTTCTTCACGCAGAATACACGACACATCCTCAATCCTTGATCACCATTGATCTCACACACTTCTCAGCTTCCCTCCTACAGATCGACCCATCCTCTCTTGTGACCGAATTGACTATGGAAGGACCATTATCTTGGTTTAGGCCAGAGTCCTACAGATTGATCTCTCAAACTCAAAGCACTCCCGTGTAGTGCATTTGTTTGCAAAAGGTTAAAGCAATTTGCTCGGTCGAGGAGTCTCCTCCGCACGGTCGTCTCTTTACTTTCCTATAAAACCATAAAATTGTTTTCACTCATCAAAACAAGCCTACTTCCTTAAACTATGTAATTGAAATTGCTTTCAAACATAATCCTAAGGTATTGATTTATCAGGAAGTTCAAACCAATTAGTATAATGTTGATAACAGGAAGTTCATAGATAAACTACACTTTATAACTCCATATACTCAAGTTTTAAAAACAACTAGTATTGCATTCCATTAATACTTGTGTTGATGGGGAAAAATGATTTACTGGTTTTTTAGGAAGTGAAGAGACGACCGTGCGGACGGGGACTCCTCAACCGAGCACTACACGGGAGTACTTTGAGTTCGAGAGATCAATCTGTAGGACTCCGTCCTAAACCGAGAAATGGTCGTTCCAGAGTCAATTTGGTCACAAAGAGGGAAGAGGGTCGATCTGTAGGAGGATGAGAAGTGTGTGATATCAATGGTGATCAAGGATTGTGAATGCGTTGTAGGTTTCTGCAAATGAACTGCCGGGTTTGAATAAGTTTGAATTCTGCTCAATTGAGAGTGATTGTTCAGACGAGAATTCTTGCGGCAATTCCCGTATATCTGAGATTGTTAGGTTGTTAGCTTTTTTCTCAATCGTGAATTCCGAGACTTATTTATATTTAGGAACGTAAATACATTGATCTCCAGTAAGGCTGACGGTTGCTCGAGTGAAAGAGTGGGAAAGTGGGAAATCGTGGTTTAACCAAGTCCAGATCATGCGGAGACTCGGTTGATTGTCCACCCACTACTTTGCTAACTCCCTCAACTGCTTGCACGACTTACTCACATTTCTCATCTTGGATGAACGCACGTGTCGTAGGCCGCCAGACCAAAACCCTAATTAATATCCCCCATGCGATGTGATTGATGTCTCACGAACGTGGAGTCTGCAAGGCAGACGTGTATTCAATTAGTCAGTTGTTGACTCGATTAGACGATGAGTCTAAGTTTTGTTGAATCGAGCATGATTGACGAATGCTTTATGATACATGGATTGAAAATGTCTGCTGGGACATATGTATAGTTCTTCGAATGCATGTTGATAATTGAATCGACATGATGAATATTGATAGCCTTAGCAAATATTGCTCGTCTGAGCGAGTGCTCGATTAATGAATTATCAAACGTTGATAATTGAATAATATTACTAGTCCCGTCTGAGCAAATATTACTCATTTGATGGATTACTGAATATTGATAGTTGAGTCAATATTGATAGTCTGAGCAAATATTGCTCGACTGAGCAAATATTGCTCGTTTAAACAATTATTGGTAGCATGACCAAATAAAATATTAGCAGCTAGACCGAATATTATATAATTAATCAAGGTGTTGATTGTTGGATCAACATAAATTTATTAGCACTTGAACTTGCTCAGAAATATGATTTGCAGAGCATTCGTTCAAAACCCTAATTTTGATCGATTGATGATATTATGAAAATTAATCACTGAGTGAGAGAGGGACCGACTACATGGGAGGATGGTCGACCATGTAACGTCCAGGTGCTCGAGTCAGCATGCACCAAAGTCATTTGTAGACCAGTTGGTGACAAAATGATTAAATGTTGGTTTAATCATTTATTGAAATAGTGCTCGTCTGAGCATTAGGCAATAAAACCTAATTATGGAGAGATGAGGGACTGACCAAGGGGTATGAAACTGGCCCTTGGTGGTCGCGGGACCAGTTGATGGTCGATTGAACAAGTTCCAAGTTGGTTGGAAAGAGTTTGAACCCAATAAAGAGTAATTAGGTCAAAGTTGTTAAAGTATGTGGGGCTGGCTCCTTGTAAGCCTAAGGGCCAACCTTGGTCGTTCAAGGTGACATGCCCGTGTCACCATAGTGTCCGTGTCTCAATTTTGAGAATTTTGGTATTTTCTGGTGCGCGTTCGAGCAATATTTTGGATTTTCAGAAGAGTTTGATCTTTGACTGAAACTCTCGATTTTTCTCGAATGAGTAAGTAAAACTTTGCTCGTGTGACCAAAAAATATTAAAATAATAATATTAATATTTACGTGAGAAACCTAGTCGGTCATGACCATTTGACTTTTTGGCTTTTGACCGTTTGAGCAATATTTTAGAAAATATGGAAAACCAGGGTATTTACTCAAACGGAGGAGTTTCATGAGATTAAGGAAATAATAATAATAATAAAATAAGGGATCATAAGGTGTGGGACTGGCCACGGCTAGGGCATGGCCGGCCGGCTAGTAGGCCCGGTCACACCTTTCCTTATTTTAATTATTTTTCATCATGCGAAGGAAATATGGAGAAACTGAGAGTTTTGCTCAAACGAGGGAGTTTTCTCAAATGAAGGAGTTTTCATGAGATTAGGAAAAATAATAAAATAGAATAAAATAAAAGGGAGAGGCGTGGGACCGGCCGGTGGGCCCGGTTCCCTTAGGCGCCTCTTTATTATTTTTATTTTTTCTCTTTCCTATTTTGCATAGGTTTCCTCGTTCGTCCATATTTTTGAGTGCTCGTTTGTGCGCTCGGGTGTTCATTTGTGCATTATTGCTAAGTACACTTACACCATTTTCTCGGGGCTTACTCGGTGGTGGCACAGATGCCCGATCAGTGAATATTTATTACTAATTCATGGAATTCAGCTAAGAATCAGCCATGAAACAGAGTAATGAAATAAATTGAGTATCTATCACTAATCCATGGAATCCATCTGAGGATCAACCACGGAACAGAGTAATGAGATAAATAAATTATTTTCTAGGAATTCAATTGATGAATGACACGCTAGAATTAATTTATGAATTGCTATAGCATGTGATATATCTAGGAGCGAGTTTATTCGAGAATCGAGGTATAAGATAATGGAAGCATCATACTCGTTTTGAATATTTGGGGTGTATAGTCAGGGAACAACAAACAGTGTGACGTCCTGAAGACGTTAGCGCTCTATACTAGCATGCAATATATCTAGGAGCCTTCCAATCGTTAAGAGATTTTATACACGTCCTCTCTACATAGTCAGGGAACAACAAATAGTGTGACGTCCTGAAGACGTTAGCGCTCTATACTAGCATGCACCATGTCTAGGAGACGTCCAATCATTTCGATTCTATGTAGAGGTGATGATGAAATGTGTGAAGCATCGAAATCTCAGCTAAGAGGCTTTTCGAGAAACATATCCATTATAGCTCTGAGAGGATATTTTCTCAGTCAGAGATTGTGAAATAGTTCACAGATCATAAAATATGAGTTTCACATACATTTCTGAAGCCGGGTCAAAAACATGCAGTATCATGATTTTACGATTTTAGCCTTTGTCGAAAATCCACCATCACCAACTTGTTCATAGTACAATGACCAAGTCACCAACACTAAAGTCATTGTAACAAACTTCGCTACGTATATTATGTTTTCAATGAATACAGACTCGAAAGAACAAAAGATAAAAAATGGAATAAGTCAAGTCTGTTATAACTAACCTTGAACTGAAGGATGATGTCTGCATTGTTGTTGTTGTTGATATGTCTTCAGAGTCTTCATGAGTAACAAGAGAAATTTTCAATATTTCTATGTTTCAATTCTAAACTTACGAAGTTGACTCTTGTAATAAATCAAGAGACTCCAATTGTTGAAACCAAACTTCACATACCAACGCTTGGTAGGTTCAACCGAGCAGTGCTCTAACAACATTGCATAAGGAAATTGTCCTAAAGTCAGTAGGGGTTGAAGGATTACTGACTTTAGGAATTAAATATAAAAAGTGTGATCTCTTTTAAAAGATGTTTGGATTCAAAGAAACTATTAACAATTTTCCAAACATCTAATATGAGACCCAAGAAGCAGACTATTGGGCTCTAGAGCTGTTAGAGCACTGCTCGGTTGAACCCACCAAGCGTTGGTATGTCAAGTTTGGTTTTCATATATAGTTCCAAGACTGTGTCACTTGATAGGTGAACTAAAGTCAACTTCGTTATGTTAGATTACAAACGATAAAATATTGAAACTTACTCTAGTTACTCATGAAGATCTAAAGGCGAATTAAAGATAATAAAGACATCATCCTCCAGCTTGAGGTTAGTAACTACAGACTTTGCTTGTTCCATTTTATCTTTGTTCTTACAAGTCGATCATAACATGCAAAGTTTGTTTACATGAATTGATTATTCATATGATCTAAGTGTCAAAGGAAGAATATACATAGGTTATTTCTACAACTTATTGAATTAATACGTAGTATAGCTTAATATACTTTTGTTGGTCCGACATAAGACTAATATGACTCTTGTCATGGATTAGTATTAAACTTTCAGGTTGATTCCATACCTCGGTAACTTTTTTTAATTACATTGTTTGAGGAAATAGTCTTGCGAAACTTGTTACGTAGCTGAAAAATGAGTCAAATGGTCTATTCTAGGACCGATCACTTAAACAAGGATCTATACCAGGACCGATCTTAAGGATCTCTAGTAGGACCGATCCCTTACCAAGGATATCTATTAGGACCGATTTTAGACTTTTGTTTTTCGAAATCCATATCTTAATTTCATAGTTTTTAAGATTTCAAAAGATTAGGCAAGTCTAAATGGAAAGTTTTATGTCAGGAAATATTGAATGCAGAATTCTTTATTGTTCATATTTATTCTTTGATACTCAAGGGTAGATCCTATTAAGAATATTGAGAATCATTTTCTTTACAATTACTGAATCGAAAATTTATGTGCTTTCCTTTCCTAGTTGATTATGTTTGACAAGTATATTTAATATGCTAGCTAATATTAGTTGTCATACTAGTAGGTATCTCAAGTATCAATGAGGAATATATTCTATATATTATTTATTAATAACAATATATATGCATTAATTGTATTTGTGTAAATATAATTTAAGAATTTATTATTGATTATATTTTATGAAAGTAATTCTTTTGTATTAATTATAAATATATTATACATGTTAACTTCGGAAATATATTTATTGGATATCTTTTTGATTTTCAAAATTAATTATTCTTGTTATTTATTGGTCATAACATTATAAATAGTGAGGTTTATTTTTCGTACAAACTTATCCCTTTGACACTCTGAACTAATGCGTGGGAAGCCCACTGGAGCATTCTTTTAATACTCGTCGTTAGAGAGGAGAGTATCATAATTAGGTGAAATCGTTTATGTGCGCTTCGTTGAAAGTCTTCTTTGGGATTAAAAAGCTTCTAGTAGTACCGTTGGTGGGAAACTAGATCGCATTATTTATTTAGTTTTCTTTGGTTATTATTTGATTAAAAATTAAAGAGATGGTTATCTTCTAGATAAGTTCATGTTTATTCCATGGTCCTCCTCTTCTGGTATAAGGTCACTCAAAAACTTTGAGGATTTGACTATTGCAGATCTAAGTGATTCTAGATCCGCGAGATAGATCTATTGATTTGCCACTATTAACACACTCTGTTCTGTGCGACAAATAAATATAAAAATCAAGTTGTTTTGCAGGTTGTTACTTTGAAGATTAATTGGAAGACCAGAGACTTTTGAATATTTGAAGACTTTGTTCTCCTGGTTTGATCTTGGTGTGACTTTCTATGACTTGATTTTCTGGGATTGAAAAGTTGTTTATTTCGATAAACACAGGTCTTGTGAAATCCACAATTTGTTTGTGATTTTCTCATAAAACTTGTAAACGAGATTAATTATTTTGATAATCATTATCTTGATTAATCTCTTAACCTAGGATTTTCGGATATGGTAACAAATTTTAAATGAAAGATCCTTGACTGTACTTTTATCATATACTTTGGTATTATGATTGGAAAGTTAGTTTGGTTACCAAACAGTTTTGATCCTTACTGTTTGGAATACGATCCAAAGAAGTCTTGTCTTACCAGTTGAAAGATTGGTAGCAAAATTTTTTTTTCAATTACTAAGAAGATCTACTAGATCTGGTTCTAAAAAGGACAATTGTTCTACTAGGATATCCAGTATTCTAACGTCTATTGAGAACTCAAATTCTGCTAGATGTTTTCAAAACAAGAATACTGCTGAAGCTAAGTAACTAAGGTTTTAGATTGCATGGTCTATGATAATGCGAGGGTACCCAAATATACCTCAAGCTAAAACTTTTCCTACCTATAAGTCCTTTCTCCGAAAGTGATTGTTTATGGACTGAGTCGAGACAATACAACTAATCGGTTCACACTTCGTGTGATCGTCTATGGATACGAGATCAAGACAATACAACAACGAAGTATGTTACTTGATAAATAGGTTCGGACTTAACCAAACACAATAGGATTCACTTATCAAGTAAATATGAATTAACGTTTGTGTGATTTAATTTAATTATAATAAAATAATTATAATGCGGAAATATAAAGTAAATGACACAACAAGATTTTGTTAACGAGGAAACCGCAAATGCAGAAAAACCCCGGGACCTTGTCCAGAATTGAATACTGAAAAAGAGGGGGTACAACAACCACACCCAAATATTTCGCTTAGCAATCTGTATGGACAAACTAGAATATACTTTCAAGAGAATCAATTAGACTCAATCTTAATAAAGTATATCAAAGATTTTTATCTCTCTTTCTTGATTAAATTCTTTCTCAAGCAAACAGAAATCTGCGAGTCTAATTGAATACAAGAGAAATCACTTGAACGTTACCAACGACCAATGTTCAAGGATCAATCAATTTCAATCAACAACCAAAGGTCGGATTTCCAATTGATTGATTCAAACGCACAACCTGTGATATTTCAATTATATAACAAAATATAATGTGGAATAGAAATAACACGGACACCAGAATTTTGTTAACGAGGAAACCGCAAATGCAGAAAAACCCCGGGACCTAGTCCAGATTGAACACCACACTGTATTAAGCCGCTACAGACACTAGCCTACTACAAACTAACTTCGGTCTGGACTGTAGTTTAACCCCAATCAATCTCACACTGATTCAAGGTACAGTTGTGCTCCTTACGTCTTTGATCCTAGCAAGATACTATGCACTTGATTCCCTTAGCTGATCTCACCCACAACTAAGAGTTGCTACGACCCAAAGTCGAAGACTTTAATAAACAAATCTGTATCACACAGAAAAGTATACAAAATAGATAAATCTGTCTCCCACAAAAATACCTACAAGTTTTTGTTCCGTCTTTTGATAAATCAAGGTGAACAAGAACCAATTGATAACCCGGACTTATATTGTGGAATCACAAACGATGAGACGAAGATGTTTGTGATTACTTCAAGAAATTCCTGGTTTCTATGAGGATTGGAGGTAGTGCTGATAAAAATAAAATGGGTGACCAGTAGGTTTTCAAGATTTACTCTATCACTAATCCATTGCCCATAATCCATCTTAAGAGCACTAATATGATTGAAGTGCCTCCATCTATTGACATGATTATGATAATAACTGGTGTTTCCATTCAGGATTTGAGAAACTCTAGTATATATTTTTGAGCATAAATTTTATTTTGATTTTTTTTCCCAATGTTCTAGTTCAGATTCAACTTTTCTAATCCGCTATAAATTCTTAGTATTAGAAGAGTTATTCCAATATTTAAGGTGATTACCAAGATTTCCAATCTTTTTATCAAAATCACCATAATGATTGATGTTTCAAAAGATCGCGTTTTACAAATATGATTTTATTGGTTAATTGATAGTGTTAGAGCACTGCTCGGTCGAACTCGCAAGCGTTGTTATCTCAAGCTTGTTTCTCAAGTTTAGTTGCCAAAACTATAAGTCTTGATTTCTAGTCTACTTATATCTAAGTCTCGGATTAGGATAGTAAGTGTAGTTGAGCTTTAGACTCCACGGCGTTCATCGAATGAAGACGAAGAACTACTCAAGGGAAATTGTGGAACTTCATCAAAAGGTATGTGGAGACTTGAACTCATCTATCACTCAAAAGTCTATCTACTATATCTCATATTTGAAACAAAAGTTGTATTGCTATATAGACTTCAATTATGCACATTTGGTATTTCGAGCCGAGTTTATCTCGCTTATCTATTTCCCGAAATATGAATTGGTAAGCTTTCGCTTTAACCAAGTTCATCTTTTATTCCCGACGAAAGTCAAAAGATGATCATGTGAAAATCGCCTTGTAACATCGTACATGATTTGTGTGAGATAGTCATTTGATGTAGACTCGGAATGTTTCGTATTAATCGTTCGATCACTTGAAAATTGCTTTGAAGCTAATAGTTTGTGTGAGACCGCTATTGTCGTCTTCCAAGAATGTTTCAATGATTGAAATGAAGGTTTAGAACATGTAACCATGACAAGATATAAACATAGTGTGTATTCACATTTGTGTAAAGTCCAAAACCGGGAACCATGGTATGCGTACACGTACGCGTACTGGTTGGTTGTTGGAAGTCCGGGAACTAAGTACGCGTACTGGCGGAAGTTCAAGTTCCGTGAATTTCTGGTGGATTTTGGAAGTGTGAAATGGTATGTGCACCCGTACGCGTACTGGCGTAACCAAACTCAGTCCGACTACTTAGGTATGTGTACCCGTTTGCATACTTAAGTAGGTTATGTTCTAAAAAGAAGTCTATAAACAAAATCTATTCAAAATAAAGCTAAAAATATAATACAAACCAAAACAGAAATAAATCTAAGCTACTATAAGAAATTTAAAAGTAATTCCGTTCAACCACAGGAGCCACCATCTATGATTCTAGCATTGGTTTTCACTAAACCATTGTTGCTGCTGTAGAGAGCTAGAGAATCACCTACTGCCTCAGTCGATCACACCCATACTACCCATCCAATTCCCAACACAAGACCAGCCACGACCATCTCTATTTCACAATTAAATTACTATGTAATGGAGACAAAACACCATCAATTGCAACTAATTTCAGCCATCCACTCCTCTCACATGAACCCAATTTAAGTTTACACCAGAGACCCCCAAAATCAGTCAATCGAAGTCATGGGATAAAACCCCAGATTCGATTGAGGTTACTGCTGCCTTCTCAATTGAGCAATTTCACCTAAACCCAAGCTACGGATCCATTAATCAATTCATCTATCTCAAGAACTCTTCAAGCACCCATTCTTATCAACTTCGAAGTACCAAAACCCCATGCAAATCCAACAGCTAATTTGATCCATCTCAAAAAATCAGTACCCCATTTCCATTCATTTCAAGGTCTATACAACAACCATTTGATACCAGTACTGCCTTAATTCTTCCCTACCAATTCCTTCCATACAAGAACAATCAATATCTTAACCCACAGTACCTTCAGCTTCTGATTTTGGGAGGGTCGAACGCCATTTAAACCGAATCTGGAACTGGTGGTGACGGCAACGTCAGCTGCTTGAAATTCCATAGAAAAATGCTCGGAGAAGGTTGAACCTCAGATCCCCTTAGGCTGGTAAAGAAATGAATTGTTGTGCCTCTCTCCCAATGGAAATAGAGAAAATGCTTACAAACAAAGTGTGGTGCAGAGGTGGTGAAGATGCTCACATGCGTGGTTTTACAAAGACAGATCTTGAAGCTCAGGTGGCAAGATGGTGCGGCGAGGCCCATGAGTTGTTGGCATGCCAGCCCACAAGCTCTAATTAAGCTTCGACTCCTTTAGCATTGCAAGTTGCGAGCGCTAATTCAGCTTCTAAGCCATTTATCCTCCGGGTGAACGAATTTCACCTGTAATTCCTGTAAAAGCTCTATAATATAATTATTAACGGAATATCGAGACATAGCTAGCATAAATGTGGGTATAAAAGTATCGCACTTATGTGCTTATCAGATTCCCTCACACTTACATTTTGCTAGTCTCGAGCAAAACAGAAATTAGACCCGCTCAACAGCTGATCATATACAAAACTTCAAGACCCGCTAAACAGCTGGTCATCATGTTTTTTTTTGTTTTTAGAGACCCGCTCCATAACTGGTCATAAAATGGTAAGCACCCTAGAATAGACCCGCTCCACAACTGGTCATAGAATGACAAGAAAACACACTTGAATAGCAATTTTTTATAGACCCGCTCAACAATTGGTCTTGCTGTGCAAATAAATTGTTAACAGACCCGCTCAATAGCTGGTCTTGCTGTGCAATAAATTTTTAACAGACCCGCTCAACAGCTGGTCTTGTCTTCACGAAAGTGATCATTTTTTATTTATTTTTTGGTAAGAAAATACATAACGAAATTGAATGCCTACCACAAATCTTTAAGGTGGGAATTTCCAAAATGCGATATGCAAGAGGCAATCAAAAATAGAAGATAGAGTAAAGGGAACAAAACTGATGGGTTGACTCCCACGAAGCGAATGATTATTTGCTCCTAGCTTGCGCGCAGCAAGTAATCTCAAACAAAGTGAAGAATGATGCATAACAGCAACCTGCCAGCATATATATAAAGCCTGAAAAGTTGGGGATCAACCCAACACACAAGTTCAGCTGCAACTATGAACCTGTAACAATGATGGTTAGTAGCCAGAGAACTAACCAAACTCAATTCAACCCTGTAGTTATGAGGAACACAGTTCCAACCTGCCCCCTCATGTATGTTCATATGAAATAAGTCAGATTCATGGGTAACAAGCAGAGACATGTCAACACCTGTTGTCACCCTAAATCTGGTTCTAAGTCCCCTGAAATGACTTTTACAGTTGAGTTTTCTTCATTAACAATTGGATTACGCAATGCATTGACAATGTCAATTAGCACGGGGTCATCGGAATCTGCAAAATGGTCTAAACAAGTGGATATTGGTTCAAAATCAGCTGTCCAATTCAACTGACCTGTATCGATTGGTTCCATATTCATACATGCATCTAGAGAACTATTAGACATATCAATGGAAGAGGGACTTAATGCAACAACAATATCATGCATAACCATATCATTAGAGTCAGCAAAATGAGTTAAGAAAACACCCCAACAATTCAGTTTTAGTCAAATCTGTATTCCCTGCAATGTTTTCAAAATCTTCTCGGAGATCCTCTAAATAAGAATCACTACAATAGTCATTCACACATTCAATCATGCAGACAGATTCACAAGCATCGGAAATCAAAACATGATTAAAGGGTTAAAGACATTTATTTCCATTTTCATGTTGCCAAAAGAAAGCTCCATAATCCCATTTCGACAATTTATAATAGCATTTGAAGTGGCCAAGAAAGGCCTACCTGATATGACTGGAATCTGTCCGCTAGGATTAGAAACGGGTTGTGTATCTAAAACGATAAAGTCGACATGAAAGTAAAACTTCTCAACCTGTATCAACACATCTTCGATTATCCCCCTAGGAACTTTCACAAACCTATCCGCAAGCTGAAGATTAACATTAGTGGGTTTAAGCTCACCTAACCCAAGCTGCTTATACACACAATATGGAAGAAGATTCACACTTGCACCTAAATCTAACAATGCATGCTTAATGGTATGGTCGCCAATAACACACGATATGGTAGGACAACCAGGATCTTTATACTTCGGTGGTGTATTATGTGTGATAATAGAACTGACCTGTTCAGTGAGAAAAGCTTTCTTCTTCACATTCAATTTGTGTTTCACAGTGCAAAGATCTTTCAAAACTTTAGCATAAGATGGAATCTGTCTAATGGCATCAAGCAAAGGAATGTTAACTTTAACTTGCTTAAACACTTCTAAAATTTCACTGTTTTGAGTTTCTTTTGTTTTAGGTAACAATCTTTGAGGAAAAGGAGCACGAGGAATGTACGAAACCTCAGGCTCATCCTTCTCGTTCAAACTGATTTCATTATTGTTAGAAGGAGTAGCCTGGGCAGTTGAGGACGAGTCCCTAACTTGCTCATTTTCTTCAAGATTCGAATCCTGGTTACCTATTAATCTACCACTTCTCAAAGTGGTAATGGCCTGGACATGATCCGAAGGTGTAACTCCAGATTGGTTCACCTCAAATGTACCTTTAACATTTGGGCGAGGCTGATTAGGGAAGGTACCCTTATCCCTCACATTCAGCTGGCTAGACAGCTGCCCTAATTAATTCTCCAACTTTGTTATCGACCTTTGAGTAGTCTGCTGGAATTGAGAGGCATTTTGCTGGAATTGAGCAAATTGCCTCATGTCCTGACTAAGTTGTGGAGTGTTCTGTGTTAACATCTTCAGACTCTCTACCAAACTAGGGTTTGTAGGTGTGAAGCCTGACATATTACTACTTGGTTGGTCTTGATATTGACCCTTAGACCATGAAGAGTTAGGGTGTCTCGACCACCCTGGGTTATATGTGTTCGAGTAAGGGTCAAATATTTGGCGATTGTCTTGATAAAGAGCATTGGCTTGCTCTCTGACATTATCATCAAAGGAATGTTCTGCAAACTTCTTAGAACTAAACTGACTTTGTTCTAAAGACTCAATTCTCCTTGCCATAGCAGCAATGTTGGCATCAGAGTCAAACTCGATATCAACTCTGTTCACACCACTCTTATTAGGTAAAGATTTCTTAATGGGTTCCTTAGCATCCCATTCCTGAGTTTTTTCAGCTACCTCATGCAAAAATTTATACCCCTCATCAGCACTCTTGTCCTGAAAATTACCCCCGCATAATGCTTCCACCATGGCCATAGTTTTGTGATCTAAACCTTCATAGAGAATCATAGTGAGTCTCACGGTATCAAATCCATGGTGCTGACATTGCAACAAGATATCATGGAACCTCTCTAAGTAATCATAGAGAGACTCTCCTTCTTGTTGCGAGAAATTATTAAGATTTTGACGTAAAGCCGTGGTTTTATGCCTAGGGAAAAGTTTATGCAAAAATAACTTCGTCATCGCATCCCAAGTGTGGATGGAAGAAGACGGTAATGCATCAAGCCACGATTTTGCTTTATCTTTCAAAGAGAATGGGAATAATCTCAATCTCAAATACTCATCAGTCAAGTCTTTAATTTTCACAGTACCACATAGTTCCTCAAAGTCCCTAATGTGGTAATAAGGATTCTCATTTTCTCTGCCATAGAAGTTTGGCAGAGCCTGGATGGTATTAATTCTAATCTCAAAATGTGCTTTAGTGGTCGGCAAAACAATGCATGAAGGTTGGCTCACCCTAGTCAGGTACATATATTCTCTCAATGTCTTAACAGGAGGGTCTACCTCATCATCATCGGTTCCAGGCATATCTCAATGCTCTATTGATCCCAACCAGTAGTGGGATCCTTTAGCACAAACTAGGCAGAAAGTGACAAAATTCAAATCCTAGCTTGGCAAACAAATGTAATGCACAACAACCAAACAAACAAGTATATAATACTATCTTTACCAGTTTACTCACTTGCACACACCACAACAGCAAGGAATTCAGCACACACAAAAGTTGCAAGTAACTTACTCGCAACGCTCCCAGATTAACACTTTAGTTCACATAACTTATGTGGTTGAGCAATCTTTAGCTCCTAAGGTACCTGAAAATCAAACAAACTAAAGATATAAAAAAGGATCTAAAAAGAAGTCTATAAACAAAATCTATTCAAAATAAAGCTAAAAATATAATACAAACCAAAACAGAAATAAATCTAAGCTACAATCAGAAATTTAAAAGTAATTCCATTCAACCACAGGAGCCACCATCTATGATTCTATCCTTGGTTTTCAATGAACCATTGTTGCTGCTGTAGAGAGCTCGAGAATCACCTACTGCCTCAGTCGATCACAACCATACTACCCATCCAATTCCCAACACAAGACCAGCCACGATCATTTCTATTTCACAATTAAATTACTGTGTAATGGAGACAAACCACCATCAATTGCAACTAATTTCAGCCATCCACTCCTCTCACATGAACCCAATTTCAGTTTACACCAGGGACCCCCAAAATCAGTCAATCGAACTCATGGGATAAAACCCCAGATTCGATTGAGGTTGCTGCTGCCTTCTTAATTGAGCAATTTCACCTAAACCCAAGCTACGGATCCATTAATCAATTCATCTATCTCAAGAACTCTTCAAGCACCCATTCTTATCAACTTCGAAGTACCAAAACCCCATGCAAATCCAGCAACTAATTTGATCCATCTCAAAAAATCAGTACCCCATTTCCATTCATTTCAAGGTCTATACAACAACCATTTGATACCAGTACTGCCTTAATTCTTCCTTACCAATTCCTTCCATACAAGAACAATCAATATCTTAACCCACAGTACCTTCAGCTTCTGATTTTGGGAGGGTCGAACGCCATTTAAACCGAATCTGGAACTGGTGGTGACGGCAACGTCAGTTGCTTGAAATTCCACAGAAAAATGCTCGGAGAAGGTTGAACCTCAGATCCCCTTAGGCTGGTAAAGAAATGAACTGCTGTGCCTCTCTCCCAATGGAAATAGAGAAGATGCTTACAAACAAAGTGTGGTGCAGAGGTGGTGAAGATGCTCACATGCGTGGTTTTACAAAGACAGTTCTTGAAGCTTAGGGGGCAAGGTGGTGCGGCGAGGCCCATGAGTTGTTGGCTTGCCAGCCCACAAGCTCTAATTAAGCTTCGACTCTTTTAGCATTGCAAGTTGCGAGCGCTAATTCAGCTTCTAAGCCATTTATCCTCCGGGTGAACGAATTTCACTTGTAATTCCTGTAAAAGCTCTAAAATATAATTATTAGCGGAATATCGAGACCTAGATAGCATAAATGTGGGTATAAAAGTATCGCACTTACGTGCTTATCAAACAACCTACTATTATCAATCACCTCACAATAATCTTAATCGATTAACGAAACAAGATATTGTGGAATCACAAATGATGAGACGAAGATGTTTGTGACTACTTTTCAATCTTGCCTATCGGAGATAAATCTCGAGCAAATCTTAAAGAAGATAGTACTCAATCACAATAGAAAACAGCAAGATCAAAGCACGCAACTACATAGAAAATAGTTGGGTCTGGCTTCACAATCCCAATGAAGTCTTTCAGTCGTTAACCTACATAGTTTTGGAAAAACCTAAGGTTAAAGGAGAACCAACTCTAGTCACAACTAGTATCACACAGGAGGTGTGGGGATTAGGTTTCCCAGTTGCTAGATTTCTCCCTTATATAATCTTCATATCAGGGTTTGCAATCAATGTTACCTTGGTAACAAAGCATTTAATATTCACCGTTAGATGAAAACCTGATTAGACTCAAGATAATATCTATCAACCGTTAGATCGAACTTAGCTTGTTACACACAAATGAAAAGTGACTTCATTTAGATATGGGTAACCGTACCTAAACTTGTACACCTTGTTGGCTGAACAATAGTTAACCGAAGTTAGCCATATGAACACTTTCATATCAACCTTTTTCATCTTAACCATAACTAGTTCAAATGACTCAAATGAAACTAAATCTAGAGATGTTCAATCGTTTATATTTTCATAGAAGTATACAAGACACAATTGAAGCAAAATCGATTTTGATTCACTCGAATCAATTCATGAATTCATTATAGCCACGGTATGCAAATGTGTACGCATACTTAAGTGGCTAGACTAAGTTTGGGTTCGCCAGTACGCGAAAGGGTAAGCATACTTAGTTCCCGAAATTTCATTCACCAATCAGTACGCGTACGGTACGCATACCATGGTTCCCGGACTTGGAATAGCTTGCAACAGTTAGCGTACAAGTACGCATACTGTGTTATATCCAATCATAGTTAATTCGTTCTAAACTCTCGTTTCAATCATTGAAACATTCTTTGAAGACAGGAATAGCTGTCTCACACAAACTATTAGCTTCGAAGCTATTTTCAAGTGATCGAATGATCAATACGAAACACTCCGAGTCTACATCAAATGACTGTCTCACACAAATCATGAAATATGTTACCAGGCGATTTTCACATGATCATCTTTTGACTTTCGTCAAGAATATAAGATGAATTTGGTTAAATCGAAAGCTTACCAACACATATTTCGAGAAATATGTAAGCGAGTTAAACTCAGCTCAAAAATATCAAATGTGTATAATCGAAGTCTATATAGCTATACGACTTTTGTGTCAAATAGGAGATAGAGTAGATAGACTTTTGAGTGATATATGAGTTCAAGTCTCCACATACCTTTTGTTGGTGAAGTTCCATAAGCTCAGTAGTTCTTCGTCTTTAATCGATGAACGCCGTGAAGTCTAAGCTCAACTGCACTTTCTATCATAATCCGAGACTTAGTTATAAGTAGACTAGAAAGCAAGACTTATAGTTTTGGCAACTAAACTTGACAAACAAGCTTGAGATAGCAACGCTTGCGAGTTCGAACGAGCAGTGCTCTAACAATAATGATCCCTACTCCAGCACTTGAAATATCTATTTGGCTTATTACCTTGAAAATACATTGAATTTGTATCCAAAATAATTGGGATATGGTCATTGCCAATCGTATCAATATGATAAATTTTTAAAAAAAACATAATGATTCACCCAATGACTATTTCTCAAAGATCTATCAAGTCTAGTACTAATCAAATTAGAACCAGATTTTCTATTATTCCAAGTAAACTTATTAACAACATAACATAAGTCAGAAAGATCAGAACTATCCATTACATTTGAATACTATGAAAATCATGAGTAGCATAGGAGGTGAAAGTAGATATTTCATGGTAATACATAGTGATATTGAGGTCTCCTATGATCTCCCATGGAAGAGAGGCTCTTAGCCAATTTCACCAACATAATTCAATGTAATTCTATTGAGCTAATTTCTCTTTATAGAATACATAACCATAATAGAAAATAGCTAGGAACTCTGGTTTGCTGGGGTCATCAAAATCATGACATCAATCATCTTATCGGCAAAAGGAGAAGTCCAAGTACTTGGATAATTGAATCTTTTAAGATATTGATTCATTTTAAAAGACTCAATTTTAGTTTCACTTAGATAAATCATATTTGGGTTTTGAGCCCCGATCAAATTTTATAGCGAGATTTTAGTAATAGGGTCGTCGAATCTCTGACATTTCCACGACAAAATTTTCACGATGCAACAATGAGAATAAGCAAAATAGAGCTTAATTTTCCATACAGAACTGACACAAGAAAATGACACACTACAAAACAGGAGCTTGAGCAAACAAAAGCTAAGAAGCAGGGACATGCTTTCATGCAACTGGAAGAAACAACAACTGCAATTTAATCTATCTACCGTGTGTACACAATACTGGGCGTACATGGTACAGATAAAGTAAGGTATAAACACTTGTTCCAGAAAGTAGAATACAGTTTTCCACAAGATAACCACTGAGTCTGTCTGTGGAGAGCAGACCCCCTTTTATAGACATTTCCTAAGAAGTAGAATATTAACTGTGTGTCATTTCCTATCCCTTTTTGGTAAGCCTCTCTTCTAGAAGCCGTACATGTGTCCTTCTGGTCTTTCTATAAAAGCTTCCTTCTTCATCATCCTGCACGTGTATTTCACTAGGAGAGGAAGTACTATTTCACAGTCCTTCCTAGGATAAGGGGGACACCTCTCATGTCCTCCTTAATGAGGACTACTCCAAGAGATGTTGATGGTCCTTATACACGTCAGCCTGCTTGATGATGCTCATGCTGACGTCATCCCTTGGTATTTTCCAGGTATCTACATTAAGTCCCCTAGCTGTTTGAGCAAGGCGTCAGTCTTCTCAACAGTCTATCATCTGTTTCTTTGGCGCTGCGTTCTTCCTTGGACGCTTCTGGTTTGAGATTTGTACATTTCTGCAAGTCCCCTTGCCCAGGTTTGCATGTTTTTTTTTTGGCTTGCACGCTTGATGCAAGTCCCCTAGTGCTCCGCTTTCCTTCAAACACTTCTAGTTGGAGACTTGCGTATCCACGCAAGTCCCCTTGTCTATAGGCTTTGACAACCTAGACTTGCACATTTGATGTAAGTCCCCTAGTTAGGCATACACGCTCTTTTGCTGGGATCTTACATGTCCTCACTAGTCCCTTTGTTATTGGGGGTTTCTGACTTGTACGCTTACTACAAGTCCCCTAGTTGCTACTCTTCTCTTGCTGAGGTCATCTTCATTTCCCTTCTTTTAAGGTGAAAATCCTTATGTACTTTACACGTGTCATTATTTGGGGTAGAGGAGGATGAAGGCGAGACGGTTGCTCTTATGGTTTTTCATAACCGCTTGGTCTTACTTCCTTAATGTCATACCTTTCATCTTTTCTCCGAAAATACGTTTCAGCAGTTGCGCCCTTTCGAGGTTCTGTGGGTCTATATATACCCATACGTCACTTTCAATATCATTCATCCATTTTCTCAAAGTCTCTCTATCTCTCTCTATCCAAACCTCCTACCAGTGCCTTTTCTCCTCGACTTTCTCATGAGCGACCAAGAGAGTTCAGCGGCTGATCACTCTTCCAGCGATGAGGAGCCAGCGGGCAAGAAAGCGACCTTCACCACTCTGATCCTGACAGAGGAGAAACATGTCTTCCTTCCTGGAAAAGGGAAAGATTTTGCTGATATATTCGCTAAAAGAAGTGAGAATGACGCTGATCAGAATGAGGCTGATCCATATGGCGCCGTTGATTTTACTACTATATTTGACACTGATCAGTGTGAGACTGACCCAAGTGGCGCCGTTTTCTTAGATGATTCTTTTTGAGCAGGTTAGAGCACCAACTAATGTATCCATAGACAATCACACAAAGTGCGAATACCGATTTGTAGTATTATCTCTACTTTGTCCATAGATAATCACTTTCGGTAAGAGGACTTATATGTGGATAAATTAAATATTATGGTGTATTTGGGTACCTAGTCTTTTCACTATGCAGCTGTTTGAGGGTGAAAACGGTTTCTGCTGATTTCGGTAATTTCGCGTGAGTGGGTGAGAAGCTGAGTCTAAACCCTAAACAATGTACTGCAAGGGAGTACTTTAGATTCGAGAGATCAATCTGTACAAATCCGGCCTAAACCAAGAAATGGCCGTTCCAGACTTGCTTCGGTCACAAAGTGAAGGAGAAGGGTTGGTTTTAGGGAGGGAAGCGAAGAAAGTGGTGAGACCAGAATAGTTGATTCTGGAAGAGTAGTTGTTTGACTTGTATCAGAAAGTGAAAGCTAAGAGATGGGAAAGCTATCAAGTGGTTTCTAAGTGTTGTATGTTCCTGACCAAAACTTGTTATTTAGTAGAAATAGGTAATACCTATTTATACAAGTCCAAGTGAAACGTACTCTGGTCTTGTAAGAAATAGAAATTGATGAGTAAATGGGAGGAGGTGGTAACCAGTAACGCCTGGAATTGATGTTCCATAATGAAGGAAAGCGTTTTCACCATTACTCCCTATATTTACTAACCGCCTTATTCTTATGACACTTTCATGTAACGGGCGTAGTGTACGCCGCACGCTGTAAACCGCCAAACCTATACCCTTTATGAGCATCCCCCAGTTTGTGACATGTCTTAGATATCTCGAGTGTTTTCATGGGAAAATGTGTAGCATGGTGTTACATGTGGCATGGCAGAGTCGATATGGCTTTTCCATAGAATAGGCGCGGCCAAAATTAGGGTTTGGGTGCAAACCATGATGTTTTGGCTTTGGGCCGCAAGTTAGGTGGCGGACTTGAACGGTCGAGATCTGCATCTCAGAGGGAAGGATAGCCATTGATTATTGCAACTCTCCGTTTTAGCATCCAGCATTGAGCATGGCTTTGCCATAAAGTAGGCGCGACCAAAATTAGGGTTTAGGTGCAAACCGTGATGTTTTGGCTTTGGGCCGCAAGTTGCCATGTGTTAGGTGGCGAACTTGGATGGTCGAGATCTGCATCTCAAAGAGAAGGGTAGTCGTCGATTATTGCAACCCTTCGTTTGTAGTAGCCAGCGTTGAGCATGGCTTGGTCATAGAGTAGGCGCGGCCAAAATTAGGGTTTAGGCGCAAACCGTGATGTTTGGCTTTGGGCCGCAAGTTGCCGCGTCAGGTGGCGAACTTGTGTGGTCGAGATCTGCATCTCAAAGAGAAGGGTAACCGTTGATTATTGCAACCCTTCGTTTTTAGCAGCCATCGTTGAGCATGGCTTGGTCATAGAGTAGGCGCGACCAAAATTAGGGTTTAGGCGCAAACCGTGATGTTTGGCTTTGGGCCGCAAGTTGCCATGCGTCAGGTGGCGAACTTGTATGGTCGAGATCTGCATCTCAAAGAGAAGGGTAACCGTTGATTATTGCAACCCTTCGTTTGTAGCATCCAGCGTTGAGCATGGCTTGGTCATAGAGTAGGCGCGGCCAAAATTAGGGTTTAGGCGCAACCCGTGATGTTTGGCTTTGGGCCGCAAGTTGCCATGCGTCAGGTGGCGAACTTGTGTGGTCGAGATTTGCATCTCAGATGGAAGGGCAGCCGTTGATTATTGCAACTCTTCGTTTGGCAGCCAGCGGCATGACCGGTCTGGTTTTGGCATGCTCGTGCATGTTTTAGGCGCGGCCAAAATTTAGGGTTTGGTACAAACCGTGTAGTTTTGGCATTGGGCCAGAAGTTGCCACGCGTTGGGTGGCGAACTTGGATGGATGAGATTTGCATCTCAGGAGAAAGGGCAGCCGTTGGTCGTGGCTACCTTCCGTTTGTAGCCTGGCAACTTTGTCTAAATTAGGGTTTGACATGCTGAAACCCTAATTAGCGCCCTTTACTAGAATCGCTGTAGAATTCTCGTACGGACTCGGATTTTGACGGTCCGCCCCTCCATTCGACCGGAAAAGAATTTCCTATCTCCTATCGCGGGGATATTTAGGTTTTGAGCTCTTTCGGGAGGTGAAAACATCCCGACAGTAAAACTCAGGAAGAATTCAGGAGGGATGTTGCGGGCCCGAGGTGGCATAGCCGCGCCTGTGTCATGGCGGCATGGATGGTATGGCTTTTTGGTATGCGTGTGCGGCATGTTGGCGCGGTTTTGGGAAGCTAGCGCGTTTTGGGAATCTAGCGTGTTTTGGGAAGCTAGCGTGTTTTGGGAAGTTAGCCTCTTTTGAGACCGTGGCAGGTTTGGAGCAACCTAATTGGTCAATGAAAGTAGGGGACCAGCAAGATTTGGAATAGTTTAGGCGCGGCCAAAATTAGGGTTTGGTACAAACCGTGATGTTTGGCCTTGGGCTAGAAGTTTCCATGTGTTAGGTGGCGAACTTGTACGGCTGAGATCTGCATCTCAGATGGAAGGGTAGCCGTTGATCGTTGCAACCCTCCGTTTGCCAGCCAGCGGCATGTGGTAGGGCCGGCATAGTTTTGACATGGAGATGCAACTGGCATGGTCGGCATGCCTTGGCGCGGAGACGTGGCTGGCATGGTTTGCCATTGGCACGGTGGTGCGGAGACGTGGCTGGCATGCCTTGGTGCGGAGACGTGGCCGGCATGGTTTGCCATTGGCACGGTGGTGCGGCTGGCATGGTTGGCATGCCTTGGCGCGGAGACGTGGCTGGCATGGTTTGCCATTGGCACGGTGGCGCGGCTGGCATGGTCGGCATGCTTTGGCGCGGAGACGTGGCTGACATGTTTTTCCATTTGCACGGTGGTGCGGCTGGCATGGTCGGCATGTCTTGGCGCGGAGACGTGGCTGACATGGTTTGCCATTGGCACGGTGGTGCGGCTGGCATGGTTTGCATGCCTTGACGCGAAGACGTGGCTGGCATGATTTGCCATTGGCACGGTGGTGTGGCTGGCATGGTCGGCATGCCTTGGCGTAGAGACGTGGCTGGCATGGTTTGCCATTGGCACGGTGGTGCGGCTGGCATGGTTGGCATGCCTTGGCGCGGAGACTTGGCTGGCATGGTCGGCATGCCTTGGCGCGGAGACATGGCTGGCATGGTTTGCCATTGGCACGGTGGTGCGGCTGGCATGGTCAGCATGCCTTGGCGCGGAGACGTGGCTGGCATGGTTTGCCTTTGGCACGGTGGTGAGAGAATTAGGGTTTGGTATATACGAAGATGTTGTCGGTCAATACTAAGGGTTCTGCCGTGGAACATGACACATGTATATAAAAAAAAGGTACCCTGGTAATTCTTACGTAGGCATGCTGATTGATTCAATAAATGCGCTAGTGGTCATATTGACGTCATGTCAGATGTACGTTTTACGATTTTAACCCTAAGCTAAAAACCACCATCAACAGCTGCATAGTGTGAGGAGCATGGATCTAGTTGCCATGTATTTGACATTGTTCGCATCTTTGCACGTTCTCAACAATATCGCTTTCCATGGTGGGTCAGTAGTACCCTGCTCCGTAGATATGTGAGAATAGTCTTGCTTTACCCTGATGCTCCCCATCATGTGTCAGCTCCATCACTCAAATGGCCTCGCTTTTACTCAAACAGGTCAGAGTTTGGTGCCCGAAGCTTCTGCGGAACAATTTTTGATCGATAACAAAATATCGTCTTGATTTTTTAACTAGTCTAAGAGCCACCTTCTTGTCACTTGGTAAGGTTCAGTTCGTGAGGTAAGCGATGTAAGGTTCCCTCTAATTCTCTTCATCTTCTTCGGCAACACAGACTTCCGCCTCTTGGGGAGACCCTTGACAAATGATGCATGCATCTTGCAAATTTTTCGCTTGGACTGCCATGTCTGGCCAGTAAAAACCCGCATGCTGGATTCGCCGATGCAACACTATAGAAGCGGCATGCCCGCATACACGATGATGTATTTCTTCCAATTTTTCTTTGCATCGAGAGGTCCCAGATACTTGCACAGTCCGCCTCCCGCGGTGATATAGTATAGATTTCCATTGAGGATAGTGTACGACTTTAACGTCTTCCTGGGTAGTTGTGTTTCTTCGGGTGGTCGCCTTAGGTCCTCTATGATTACTTGAAGCCAATCAAGTTTTTCCATTGCCGATCTTTCCTCTAACGCCAAGGGTGAGGTCTTTCTGATGATGGTAATTGTTTCTTCATCTCTTTTGAGCATCTATAGCTTAGACGCCAGTGTGGCTAGTGCATCCGCATGCCTATTAGATAATCGTCCCATATGCTGGATTGAGATATGTTCGAAGCGCTGCATGAGTCGCTGGGATTTATCCCGATAGACTGCCAGAGTCGGCTCCTTGACATTAAATTCCCCTTCCATATGATTCACCAAGAGCCTGGAATCACCCATCACTTCCAAACTTGTTATTCCCATTTCTAACGCCATCTGCATTCCTATGAGAAAGCTTTTGTTCTCTGCCGCGTTGTTAGTGCAAGGATAGTCGAGCTTGTACGCGTTTGACCTCAGTTCTACTTCTGATGATTCGAATATGACTCCGGCGCCCCCATGGCTTCCATACGAGGAACCTTCAAAGGACATTTTCCATGTACTGGGTGTAGCTTCTTAAATAAAAGCGACCTCTCCGTGTACTTCAGTATGTAGCTCGGAAGCGTCAGACCCTGGGAAAATCGCTAGTAAGTATGCAATTGCCTGACCTCGGACCCCTTGCGGTCGTATCGGCGTGAAGTTGAACTCAAGCAGCTGCATCGACCATCTAGCCATTCTTCTTGACTGAATGGGTCCGGTGGTTAAGTAGACGATCGGATTGGCGGCAACGACCACATAGTTCTTGTGCCTTAATAGGTAGTGACGCAATTTTTGTGCCGCCAAGATTAGGGGTAAACACACTTTCTCGACAGAAGTGTATCTCAACTCGGAATTATTTAGAACTTTGCTAATATAGTAAATTGGGACTAGGTTAGCTCCCCCCATACATTAGGCTAAGATGTAAGGACCCTCAAGCTCGTCAACGCTACTAGACCAGTCAAGAGATGACTTAGCGGCTAATGACTCGATTAGTTGACGTAGATTTTAATTAATAGAAATTAATCTAACAATAATTTAGATACAAAATTAGTATTGTTAGATAGATCTCGAAAAGTTATGCGTAATGGACTACTCGAACGTGTCATTCGGATATCGGACGAAGAAGATATCATCTGATTTATGTGAAGGGCGAAATAGTCTTTTTGCTTTAGACCGACCTGGCTGCCCTTATCCAGAGCGCTGGGTGCCTAAGTAGTTTGGTCAGCCTTATCTTCACCAAACCAAGGAAGAGAAATTCATTCTTCTCTTTTCTTTCTTTCTTCATCTATTTCTTTCTTCTCAGTTCTTCATATGTCGATGATATTGAGAATCAGTTCATGACTTTGCGTTGATATAAAGCTGGTATAGATCGAAGGTTAATTGATGGTGGTAGTTTTGGTTGATCTAATGAAATCAAACCCAACAGGAAAGGTAAATTGGAGATTGAACTTAGAGTTTCTGTTTTGATTGATTGTCTTTATGGAATTGAGTTTGTTTTGGTGAATTATTTCATGGATTTGCTGTTAATTAGGGTAGAAAAAGTCGTGTAAGGTTTAATTTTGATTTCTTTAGAAATTTGAGTTTCGGTTTAGGGTTCTTGAGATTGGGGGAAGCTACAGATGAAGGGAATCTTTGGAATAGTTGTATTCAAATTAGGATTCTGATGTTCAGTGAGAATTAGGGTTTTGATTGGTGTTCTGAAATTGGAAAAAAACAAGGTAATCAAGAGAATTGTTGTTGATGAAGTTCAAGTGGCAGGTGAAGTTGAGTTAGTGGATATGAATTATGAGATTGCTGACTTGAGGAGTTTAGTAATGGAACTGAGACTTTGGTGGTGATGATATTGAATTAGTATGTGTGGGTCTGGTGCAAGTATAATCTGGAGATGAAGTAAATTAATGAAGATGAAAACGATGTTGAAGATACTTTTTTGATGTGTTTGTTCAGTTGAGCTTAGCTGAGCTGTTGGTGGTTGGTAATTGTAGTTGTAATCTGAATTAAAGGGGATGGAGATGCATTACATGGTAAATTTGTAAATGGTGGTTATGAACTGGCGCTGGTGGTCTGCAGTGATAGTTGAGGTGGAGATGAGTTTGGAACTAGAGTGTTGGAGTTGAGGCTACAAAGTTAACTGAATACAGATATGAATGGAATGGACTGTTATGGGTAGGTTAGTGATCTGTGATAGTTTTGGCAATGGTGCTGGTATGGAGAAATTAATGAGAGTAGTGTTATTGATGTTCACTTATAAGTAGAGCTTTAAAATGTGACATTAAAAGATTGTTGAGATTCAAATAAGGATATAATGAAGATGATGGCTTGGGCAATTATGAAATTGCTGGGGTTGAATTAAAGATTCAAATATGAAGATGGTGGACCTGAAATGGATAAGTTGAACTGTGTGAGTTGTTGTAATTGCAAGTGCAAGTGAAATTGAGATGGAGATAGTGTCAAGGTTGATCTTAGCTTAAATGGATGGGGTATTGTTGGTCTAATTGTGAAGTTTAGCTGAATTATATATGTTAGTGTTGTAATGGGAATCATAGTGGATTGATGTTGGAATGATTAAGAAGAAGACTTTGTTGTTTGTATGAAGTAGAGTTAGGTTGAGTTGTAGTCATGGAATGTTTGTGTTCAGCTACACTTGTTCTGGTGCAGCTTTGCCTTTGGCCTGTGCAATGGCTCAGGCCAGTGTTCTTTTGTCCAGTCAGATGTCTGACTGATTTAGTCTGTCTGACTCAGTTAGTCTGACTGAGTTGAACCATTTGACCTGATTTCCTGTTTAACCGAGTCGGCCATTTGATCAGGAACTTGACCTTAACTAAATGCTGACTGTTTGTTGACTTCTCTGACCTGACAGACTGTCATTGACCATTATTTGACTCAGATGTACTGGATCGTAGTTTAACGGGCCTGTTTGTTGGGCTTGGATTTTGAGTCAGTTTTCCTATTGTACATGAATTGGACCTTTGTGGTATGAATTAGCCTTTGGTTCCTTCTACAAAGTTGTAGATCTTCTTAAAACATATCTAATGGACTATAGAACCAATCCAATTGAATTAGTGAACCTTTAGATGTGTTAAAGATCAATAATGAAATGGTGTAGAACCATTAGATAGTTCACTTAGCCTATAGCTAGAGAATTGTATGAGATTATGTTATGAACCTTGTGTGAGCCTTTTGGATAACTTCTTGTGTGATTAACAGTTAGTCTTTATTAACAACGATCGATTCAAAGGACGAACTAGTGAATCGTGGATCTCGAGGTAGGCATGGCTTGTCATCAAATCAGGTGGGAACTTTGTAACCTTCTTGTAATCATTAAGCTTTCTTTTATCTGTGAGCATGATGAGACTTTACTATCTGAGTGCATGGTTGCATATGCTGTGATGTTCTATTCATGTATCTTGGAGTATGATATTTATGTTGTATCTGTATGTACGATGTTTGCTACGATGTGTTTGTGTGTGATATGCATTGTGAGATTTCCCTGCGAGGAGTGTCTGTGTTTCCCCACGTCTCCTTGCTAAGTTAAGTAAGGCGGATGGTCTTCCATCGGCAATATTACTTAGTAGGGCGGATGCTCTTCCGTTTAAATATTACCCCTTTTACTTTTATTGTCTTAATTTAGTAAGGCGGATGCTCTTCCGTTTAAATATTACTTAGTATGGCGGATGCTCTTCCTTTGAATATTATATCTTTTAATATTTTTTTGTCTTAAGATAGTATGGCGGGTGCCCTTCCGTTTTAATATTATATATACTATATTATTTTGGGGGAAATCACTCATGTGCATATTATACTTGTTTGTCTAACTTTCTGATCTTGATGGTAATATTCTGAATCATGGTTTGTATGGGCACTCTGTGTGGACGATGTTATTATTATTGATTAGGGTTGCTCTCGCGTTGTCTTCTCCAATTAGTTTGGGGAGGTTAGAGTGACACTTGCTTCATGATGCATAATTAGATGAATGATTAGTTTCTTCTTGTTTCTTTCGATTTATATTCTTTTAAGAACTATGAAACACTTTAGTGATTACTTGAGAGTTATATGTTTTCACTGGGCACCCCATTAGGATGATGTGCTCACTTGTTCCCACTTCAGTTTCAGTAATTAGGAGGAATGGAGCGCATAACGATATCCGTTTCGTAGCTTAGAGCTTTATCAAATTTAGTGTTGTTGTGAATATTTTATTATATGTATTCTTTCTTTATTCTGTAAACAACACATTGATATATTCTTAACACTCGAAAGACTTTCATTTATATAATATCAGAGAGTTTGGGTTTTGTTATTAGCACTTAGTGTAATTATGATTCTTGAAATCGGTAACCTAGTTTTGATGCCTCGATTAGGTTGTAATCCTATTAGCTAAGCAGGTGATATGTTTGGGCATCATAAGTTGGTATCAGAGCTCACTATTAGATCTTACATGGGCAATATTAGATCATACTTAGTAACAGATCGATAACTAGATTGGGTTGTGAGATAAATCTTAATCACTAAAAGCTATGAATAACTAAAAGATCTATTTGGATGTTTGATTTGTTTGTTTAGTTGTGTGTATATTTAATGAAGTAAAATTATAGGGTAAACCAATTACTTTATGTTTTGCAAATCTAATAGAGATTAGAGAATAATTAGTGTAAAATTTTCGAATACGTAGACAATCCAATTCTAGAATAATAGTGAGATTAGTATATTTGGTAGATCCCGAAAGTTATGTAGATTCTTACTGAGTACCTTAACTTATAGGTAGAGTATCTTCTAATGTACTTAGAACCAATATTTTATTAAAATACAAATTAGTGTATTGAACCTAGAGCTACAAATTATAGATTTTAGATGTAGAGCAATACTTGCTCTTGGACGAGAGATAGGTTTGTGTTTGATTTCTTATTGTTTCAAACTCATTTGAAATGAGTTGCAATTTTCTCGCGTTTGCAAGTATGAGCAGTACTTGCATTTCGGCGAGAGATAGTATTTCTCTATAAGGTGGGGAGTTTTTGAAGACCAGAAGTATGGTTCTATTTTCGAGGACGAAAATAAATAAGGTGGGGAGAATGTAAGGACCCTCAAGCTCGTCAACGCTACTAGACTAGTCAAGAGATGACTTAGCCGCTAATGGCTCGATTAGTTAACGTAGATTTTAATTAATAGAAATTAATCTAACAATAATTTAGATACGAAATTAGTACCGTTGGATAGATCTCGAAAAGTTATGCGTAATGGACTACTCGAACGTGTCAATCGGATATCGGACGAAAAAGATATCATCTGATTTATGTGAAGGGCAAAATAGTCTTTTTTGCTTTAGACCGAACTGGCTGCCCTTATCTAGAGTGCTGGGTGCCTAAGATTTTGGTCGGCCTTATCTTCACCAAACCGAGGAAGAGAAATTCATTCTTCTCTTTCTCTTTTCTTCTTCTTTCTTCTTCTCTTTCTTTCTTCCTTGTTCTTCATCTGTCGATGATTTTGAGAATCAGTTCATGACTCTGCGTTGATATAAAGCTGGTAAAGATCGAAGGTTAATTGATGGTGGTAGGCTTGGTTGATCTGCTGAAATCAAACCCGACAGGAAAGGTAAATCGGATATTGAACTTAGATTTTCTGTTTTGATTGATTGTCTTTATGGAATTGAGTTTGTTTTGGTAATTATTTCATGGGTTTTCTGTTAATTAGTGTAGAAAGAGTTGTGTAAGGTTTAACTTTGATTTCTTTAGGAATTTGAGTTTTGGTTTAGGGTTATTGAGATTGGGGGAAGCTACAGATGAAGGGAATCTTTGGAATAGTTATATTCAAATTAGGATTTTGATGTTCAGTGAGAATTAGGGTTTTGATTGGTGTTCTGAAATTGGAAAAAGAAAAAGGTAATCAAGAGAACTATTGTTTATGAAGTTCAAGTGGCAGGTGAAGTTGAGTTAGTGGATTTGAATTATGAGATTGCTGACTTGAGGAGTTTAGTAATGGAACTGAGACTTTGGTAGTGATGATATTGAATTAGTATGTGTGGGGCTGGTGCAAGTATAATCTGGAGATGAAGTCAATTAATGAAGATGAAAACGATGTTGATGTGTTTGTTCAGTTGAGCTTAGCTGAGCTATTGGTGGTTAGTAATTGTAGTTGTAATCTGAATTACAGGAGATGAAGATGCATTAGATGGTAAATTTGTAAATGGTGGTTATGAACTGGCGCTGGTGGTCTGCAGTGACAGTTGAGGTGGAGATGAGTTTGGAACTGGAGTGTTGGAGTTGAGGCTACAAAGTTAACTGAATACATATATGAATGGAATTGACTGTTATGGGTAGGTTAGTGATCTGTGACAGTTTTGGCAATGGTGCTGGTATGGTGAAAGTAATGAGAGTAGTGTTATTGATGTTCACTTATAAGTAGAGCTTTAGAATGTGACAATAAAAGATTGTTGAGATTCAAATAAGAATATAATGAAGATGTTGGCTTGGGCAGTTGTGGAATTGCTGGGGTTGAATTGAAGATTCAAATATGAATATGGTGGACCTGAAATGGATTAGTTGAACTGTGTGAGTTGTTGTAATTGCAAGTGCAAGTGAAATTGAGACGGAGATAGTGTTAAGGTTGATCCTAGTTTAAATGGATAGGGTATTATTGGTCTAATTGTGAAGTTTATCTGAATTAGATATGTTAGTGTTGTAATGGGAATTAAAATATTTATCCAAAATATTTACATCTATATCCTTACTGTATACTTTTAAGGGTAACAAGTAAGGATCCATGATGACCAGTTAGGTAGTCACATTTTGGTTGTTGAAATTCTTCCCTAGAAGACTTCAACATTCTTACATGGTTGAGGAGACATCACGTTTGAACTTTTAGGTTCAACTTCTAATCTTGATGTAAGATTATGATGATCGAGGAACTTATTCTCCCTTTATGAAGAGATCTTTGATCTATACTTAGATCTTGATTTTCCGGTTTTATACAGTCTCTCTCTCTCTGTTTAGTATCAGGACATTGCCTTTGTAAATGCCCCTTTTGCTTACACAAGAAGCACACACCAGAATTGTTGCGTTTTCTGGATCTAGATTTCACAGATTTATTTAGCCTTACCTCCTTGTCTCTTGATACATTCATACCAGGAGATGATTTATCAAAGCAATTGAGTCTATCTCTCATATTCTGATTTTCTGCTTTTAAATTCCTTATCTCATCTTGACAAGGTTTAATATCGAGAATGAGTTTAGATACTTGTACCTTTTCAGAGTATTGAGTAACCTCGATTTTCTTCAAGCGCTTGTTAGATTTTTCTTTATCATTCAGAAGACTCAGTTTGAGTTGATCAAGCGATGATTTTATTTCAATGATGTCAGATTCAAGAGGGTGAGTTCTTTTATCTTTACATGGAAACATTTCTTTGAAAATCAAAGGAGTAAAATCTTCTTGAGTATCTAGAGTTGGAAGAAATTCAGATTCATAAACTTCTGCAATAGTTGCAATATGATCTATCTCATCAACTTGATCATTCTCATTAGGACAATAATCAAGTGTGGAAGTGTAAGCATTTCTTTTCCAATGTGTGTCCTTAGTTGGATGATGGAGAGATATGACCAAACCCTCTACACTTGTAGCATTGAGGAATAATATCATCATCATCTCAGGTGTCTTCACGTTTATGTGAAGGAACAGTTTTTCCTTTTGACACGGGAGATTCTTTTTTCGATGTCTCAATAGTTTCTTGAATCGTTGAGTAATAAGAGACAAATGATGATTTAGCTCAGCTTCATCTTCAACAGTTTGATCTTCCTGATCATCGGAATTTTCCGAAAATTGAGTCGGAACCCTTTTTATGGCTTTGTAGGCCAGATTGTCTTTTTGTTTAGACAAATTTTCTTGATCAAATATCTTTAGTTTTCCAACTATGGAACTTCTAGATAGATATGAAAGATCATTAGCTTCATTGATTGCATGCTTTTTAGAATCGTATCTAGATGGCAACGATCTGAGAATTTTGCATACTATATCCTTTTCAGAAATAGTCTTTCCAAGGGCGAAAGAGGCATTGATTATCTCAGGGAGTCTAATATGAAACTCTTCAAACGTATCGTTGTCATCCATTCGAAGATTTTCCCAATTGGACATAAGAGTTTGAAGTCTAGCTTCTTTCTCTGATGTGTTTCCTTCGAATACGATCTGAAGATTATCCCAAGCTTCTTTTGAATTTTGGCAAGTTGATACATGATGTTGTAAATCACGACAAACAGCATGTATAATGGCATTCAAACCATCTGAATTCTGCTTAGCAAAAGCCTTTTCTTCGTTTGAAAACTCCACTAACCGTTTAAACTCAGTTTCCGAATTTTCTACCTTTGGGTAATTATAACCATCGACGACTAATAACCATGTATTAAAGTCTCGTGATTGAAGAAAAGATCTCATAGCAGATTTCCACCAAAGATAGTTTGTTCGGTCAAATCTTGGCGGTACATTAATTTAAGTCGATTCATGAGAACTCGAGTTCATTCTTATAGGTTGGATCGCACCAAACACAGATTGTTAGATCTTTTCGTGTTTGCCTGCTCTGATACCAATTGAAAAGGCGAGGGTACCCAAATATACCTCAAGCTAAAACTTTTGCTACCTATAAGTCCTTTCTCCGAAAGTGATTGTCTATGGACAGAGTCGAGACAATACAACTAATCGGTTCACACTTCGTGTAATCGTCTATGGATACGAGATCGAGACAATACAACAATGAAGTATGTTTACTTGATAAGAGGTTCGGACTTAACCAAACACAATAAGATTGTTACATTCATACTAGGAGATGACTTATCAAAGCAATTGAGTCTATCTCTCATATTCTGATTTTCTGCTTTTAACTTCCTTATCTCATCTTGACAAGCTTTAATATCGAGAATGAGTTTAGATACCTGTACCTTTTCAGAGTATTGAGTAACCTCGATTTTCTTCAATCGCTTGTTAAATTTTTCTTTATCATTCAGAAGACTCGGTTTGAGTTGATCAAGCGATGATTTTATTTCAATGATGTCAGATTCAAGAGGGTGAGTTCTTTTATCTTTACATGGAAACATTTCTTTGAAAATCAAAGGAGTAAAATCTTCTTGAGTATCTAGAAGTTGGAAGAAATTCAGATTCATAAACTTCTGCAATAGTTGCAATATGATCTATCTCATCAACTTGATCATTCTCATTAGGACAATAATCAAGTGTGGCAGTGTAAGCATTTCTTTTCCACTGTGTGTCCTTAGTTGGACAGTCTGGAGAGATATGACCGAACCCTCTACACTTGTAGCATTGAGGAATAATATCATCATCATCCCAAGTGTCTTCACGTTTATGTGAAGGAACAGTTTTCCTTTTGACACGGGAGATTCTTTTTTTCGATGTCTCAATAGTTTCTTGAATCGTTGAGTAATAAGAGACAAATGATGATTTAGCTCAGCTTCATCTTCAACAGTTTGATCTTCCTGATCATCGGAATTTTCCGAAAATTGAGTCGGAACCCTTTTTATGGCTTTGTAGGCCAGATTGTCTTTTTGTTTAGACAAATTTTCTTGATCAAATATCTTTAGTTTTCCAACTAGGGAACTTCTAGATAGAGATGAAAGATCATTAGCTTCAATGATTGCATGCTTTTTAGAATCATATCAAGATGGCAACGATCTAAGAATTTTGCATACTATATCCTTTTCAGAAATAGTCTTTCCAAGAGAGAAAGAGGCATTGATTATCTCAGGGAGTCTAATATGAAACTATTCAAACGTATCGTTGTCATCCATTCGAAGATTTTCCCAATCGGACATAAGAGTTTGAAGTCTAGCTTCTTTCTCTGATGTGTTTCCTTCGAATACGATCTGAAGATTATCCCAAGCTTCTTTTGAAGTTTGACAAGTTGATACATGATGTTGTAAATCACGACAAACAGCATATATAATGGCATTCAAACCATCTGAAGTCTGCTTAGCAAAAGCCTTTTCTTCGTTTGAAAACTCCACTAAGCGTTTAAACTCAGTTTCCGAATTTTCAACCTTTGGGTAATTATAACCATCGACGACTAATAGCCATGTATTAAAGTCTCGTGATTGAAGAAAAGATCTCATAGCATATTTCCACCGAAGATAGTTTGTTCCGTCAAATCTTGGCGGTCGTTAATTGAAGTCGATTCATGAGAACTCGAGTTCATTCTTATAGGTTGGATCGCACCAAACACAGATTGTTAGATCTTTTCGTGTTTGCCTGCACTGATACCAATTAAAAAGGCGAGGGTACCCAAATATACCTCAAGCTAAAACTTTTGCTACCTATAAGTCCTTTCTCCGAAAGTGATTATCTATGGACAGAGTCCAGACAATACAACTAATCGGTTCACACTTCGTGTAATCGTCTATGGATACGAGATCGAGACAATACAACAACGAAGTATGTTTACTTGATAAGAGGTTCGGACTTAACCAAACACAATAGGATTGTTACATTCATACTAGGAGATGACTTATCAAAGCAATTGAGTCTATCTATCATATTCTGATTTTCTGCTTTTAACTTCCTTATCTCATCTTGACAAGCTTTAATATCGAGAATGAGTTTAGATACTTGTACCTTTTCAGAGTATTGAGTAACCTCGATTTTCTTCAATCGCTTGTTAAATTTTTCTTTATCATTCAGAAGACTCAGTTTGAGTTGATCAAGCGATGATTTTATTTCAATGATGTCAGATTCAAGAGGGTGAGTTCTTTTATCTTTACATGGAAACATTTCTTTGAAAATCAAAGGAGTAAAATCTTCTTGAGTATCTAGAGTTGGAAGAAATTCAGATTCATAAACTTCTGCAATAGTTGCAATATGATCTATCTCATCAACTTGATCATTCTCATTAGGACAATAATCAAGTGTGGCAGTGTAAGCATTTCTTTTCCAATGTGTGTCCTTAGTTGGACAGTCTGGAGAGATATGACCAAACCCTCTACACTTGTAGCATTGAGGAATAATATCATCATCATCTCAGGTGTCTTCACGTTTATGTGAAGGAACAGTTTTTCCTTTTGACACAGGAGATTCTTTTTTTCGATGTCTCAATAGTTTCTTGAATCGTTGAGTAATAAGAGACAAATGATGATTTAGCTCAGCTTCATCTTCAACAGTTTGATCTTCCTGATCATCGGAATTTTCCGAAAATTGAGTCGGAACCCTTTTTATGGCTTTGTAGGCCAGATTGTCTTTTTGTTTAGACAAATTTTCTTGATCAAATATCTTTAGTTTTCCAACTAGGGAACTTCTAGATAGAGATGAAAGATCATTAGCTTCAATGATTGCATGCTTTTTAGAATCATATCTAGATGGCAACGATCTAAGAATTTTGCATACTATATCCTTTTCAAAAATAGTCTTTCCAAGAGAGAAAGAGGCATTGATTATCTCAGGGAGTCTAATATGAAACTATTCAAACGTATCGTTGTCATCCATTCGAAGATTTTCCCAATCGGACATAAGAGTTTGAAGTCTAGCTTCTTTCTCTGATGTGTTTCCTTCGAATACGATCTGAAGATTATCCCAAGCTTCTTTTGAAGTTTGACAAGTTGATACATGATGTTGTAAATCACGACAAACAGCATATATAATGGCATTCAAACCATCTGAATTCTGCTTTGCAAAAGCCTTTTCTTCGTTTGAAAACTCCACTAAGCGTTTAAACTCAGTTTCCGAATTTTCAACCTTTGCTTAATTAATCCATTAGAAGATGTAAGATCAAGAACATTTATTGATTGAATTCATAAAGTGTTTACGGGAAAATAGAATTACACTTAGAAGTTAAAGCGCTCTTAAACTTTCTCTCTCCTAATGACTTGCCTAACAATTCTAAAAGATCTCTCCCCCATGAGACTCACTCGACCCTTTTATAGGGTAATACATAGTGGATGACAACTAAGCTATCCTTTATTTTTGGGAATGTCTCGCGAAGTGTCGTCAGCGATGTACAACTATTCAATCTCATGACACTTCTTATCCCTCGCCGGTTCCATGTCTTTCGGCTATTTTGTGTGTCGTTATTTCCCATCACGTCGTTTATTTTAGTTTCTGCATGACTCCCTCGCGGTGACAGTCGTTTATTGATCCCATGAGCCCCATGCATTGCGATATTATGATCTACATCTTGCCTCTTTTTCCTTGAATATTGCTTGAAGAGCGATCTTGAAGGAAAAATCCGTTGTTGTAGTAATCTTTGATCTTTGTTGATGAAGGAACGAGCGAGAAGAATACCGTACTTGGAAAAAGTACGTACTTGCCTCTATTCTTTTGCGAAGTTTCGAGCTTCTTTGAGATATATATGAAGTATCGTCTCTTATCTCTCCCTGAGAGGAAGAGTACCATGAGATTTTTACAATGTTGTTGCCGCGACCGGTTATCTTCGAGTTTTGTACTTTTACACGGATTTTGATTATTAATGTCTTTTCTTGACACGTTTCTTTCAACCACTTTTTCTTGACCGTTCGTGTCTCTTCGCATTAAATGACCTTGTTTTTCTCGAGGCTCTTTTCCCTTATATATAGTTTTCTTTTCCCCTCCTTTTCATCTTTTTAGTTTGTCTCTGCAACTTTTCTTTGATTCTCTCCTTCCAATTTGCGCTCCTTTCTCTGCAAAGCTTTTCTTCATCCTTTCTATTTGTTTTTAATCTCCAATCTTTCATCCATTCCCATCTTTTGATAAATGGCTTCCATCGATCGTGGATACAAAACTTCTTTTGAAGAAGTTCAACGAAGTTGCGAGAAGGGTTTTACTCTTGTCAACCATTCTGATCAAGAACCCTCATCCATTCTTTCGTAAATCTTTTCTCTCGATCATCGATGTGATGATCAAAGATTATAGTCTCGCTTGTCCGCCTCATGGACTTCCTATTCCCTTGTACAATCTGAGTTGCCTTTATTTTATGAAATTTTGGCCCATGAAAAAATTCTCTCTCAGATTTGTTTATCAATTAAGTGGCGTTGTACTTTGATCTTGAGTTCGCGACCATGTGTGCGAAAGGATCTTTATACCTAGTGCCGAGAAATCCCAAATGCAGATTTGAAATATTTGTTGAGAAATACACTTGTGGAAAACTTTTTGAAAATTACTCGATGATAACTATGGTGAATACGAGATCTCATTTTGGGCGTTCGTGCGAAGAAAAATGATAATGTCTTCCGAAGATAAATTACAAATTAAGGCGTTGATTGGCACCAGGTAATAATATCTCTCTCGTCATTCCAAAGATGAGAAATGGTGGAGTCGTACCCTTGATCTTAAATGGTCCTTACATCGCGGGCTCGCATATTCTTCTGCGAATCTCGCGGATATCATCCTTAGAATTCAAATGGCACGAGAAGAAGAAAGAGGTATGTTTGAGCTTCAAATTTGGTTTCAAGTAATTTTCTTTCTATAATTCTTTGAGTTTTGTGAAATCTTTGGATAGCTTGAGTTGAAAAAGCTACAAAAAGGATCCGTGGGAGGATACTCGACATTGTTTCGATAAACTTCGGGTGAAGTAAGAATCACTTCCTTTCTTCTTATTTAAAACAATATTGTTGCCTGTTTCTTATCTTTACGCGTATGCGAAAGGTTGGAGTTGAAGAAACTATTCTTGCGAAGACTAAAAAGTAAGGGTAAAGCGTCAGCTCGCAAGGGTAAATCCTCTGCCCCCTTAACTAAGAAGCGAAAGGTCCAATCCTCTTCTCGCCTTAGCTCGAAAGCTCTGAATCTTCGACGAGGATAACCATGAATCGAATCCTTCTCGCCAAGAAGATTCCATCGACCGATTCTTCCATGGATCAATTATCCAAGCATCTTTTAATTGTTTCCAAGGAATGGAGATGCTCCCCTAGCTTCTCTTTGTGGGGCTCTACTTAACGTGTGTAATCTTTGCTTTCTTGGAAGGCAATAATTCATTCAATGGAGTCTCCTAGAGTTGTGTCTCTGACCTTTTGAATGCTTGGGTCTGGTATGTGTACGAGGGCATACTTCTGCTAACTTTAAATTGTTTAGTATATATATATGTTTAAATGATTTTCTATCTTCTTTTATAGGTTGGAAGATCTTCCTTTGTAGTTGCCTCGAGACCTTGAGAGAAGACGCAACAATCTTGAAAAGAAGAATTTGCAATTGAGCAAGAAGATTCAAGAATTAGAGACCCAGGAAGGCTGCGTCATCTCGCGATAAAGGCAGAGAATTCAAAGTTAAACACCGAACTTAACTCCCAAAAGGATAAGGTGTCCACTCTTCAAAACGCCAATCAGCAACTTTATGGTATAAAATTTTCCTCCTTTCATTATTTTTATTTTATCGGTCGCATATTGCTACCTAACTTATTACTTTGCAGATGTATATAATCTCTCAGACGAGGCTATCCTTCTCCATACATTTCCGATCCTATGGATAATAACCTTCTTCTCGCTCACCTCAACGACTCTTTAAGTAGTTCATCAAACAAAATTAACTCCCCTTTCATTAAATGAACTTCAGACAAATATCGTCTTTTAGAAATTGAACATAGATCTCGGTTTAAGTCTTGCCAACCAATTTAAACGAATGTTTCTCGAGTCAATAAAGAAATCAAAATTAAGCAGAAGAAAATTAGCGACCTTATAGATGATAAAGATCGCATTGCTAACAATGGTGCACAGGCATTAGCAACATTTCAAAAATCTCTCCTTGAACTACAAATTGAACGGGATGAATTGCTTCGCGTAACTCCTTGCTTAGTGGCGAGAAGATCAAATTCGTTCCCTCCTTGTTATAAATAGTGACGATGAATTACGCTTTGGGCTGCGAAAGTTTTAGATAATGCCGGGAATAACTTAGGTGTTGATGTTAGTCTTCGCCGAGCATACTTCCTTGATTAAAGATATGATATCGATAGAGAAGGTTATTTATTACACCTTACTACTTCTTACTTTTGTAGTATTGCTTGTAAATTATTAACTTGTTACTTATTTGAGAATGCGAGGAAAGAGACTTAGGTTAGAATTAGGGATCTTGAATTCGAGAAAGAACAACTCGTTGGGAATTTTCAACGAGAATTGAAGAACTTGAATCGAAAAACAACATTTCATGAAGAGTCTCTCCTCCGTAATAATAAGTATTCCAAGTTGAAGAAACAATTTGAAACGACAGGTGGAGAACTTTAATAATGATGATCAGATTCGGTTTCATGATGGAGCCATGGAGTATGTTTGTAAACACCAAAACATCCCTTTGCATACATATCCCTGGCTTCTTGAAAAGGTTCCTGAGAATCTACCTGTCTCTGATGTTTACGATAGTGAAGCTGGCGAAGAAGAAGATTCTGGCGATGAGAATAATGAAACTGAAGAATCAGATGAAGAAGAAGAATCACCAAAGATATAATTCTTTTTGTTTTCTTTTTCGTTGCGTGTAATATCTGTACATTCTTTGCATCTTTGTTATAGTGAACTCTTTTTTTTTTTTTTTTTTTTTTTTTTATGAATTCAATCTTCACTCCCCTTTTTTGGTAGTTCTTCCTTGTAATATAAGTGGCTAACATTATTAATGTATAACTCTTTCGTCAGAAGATGAATAACAATATTCCATCAATTTCCATTCCCATACTTGCCTCGATATTAATCTTGATGGAAGAAGTTAGTTATCCTCATGTATTTTGTTGGATAATAATTTTAATGTTGTTGAAATGTATGGCCATGACAGTGTCGAGATATCTTTATGAATTGAGAATGCTATCTCTTTTGCTTTGCGACAAGGTCGCAGTCAGCCTCTACACTTTCATGCAAAGGCCCATTGACCTTGCCTTATCATTTTGTGTGGTCTTCCAAGTCAGACCTCCCTAGTTAGAGGTCCTCCCTGCCACCTTTCATTGCGACAAAATCGCGGGACGTCTTTACACTTGTATGTAAAGACCCATTGATCTTGCCTTATCATTTTCAAGTATTTTTGCCTCTCAGGATGTTTTGTTTGCAACAATATGACAGGCCTAGATATCCTTGTAAATATAAAGTCCTATGACATTCTTAGTCTTGCGACGAAATCGCGGAGACGTCCGTACACTCGTGCAAAGACCCATTGATCTCGCCTTACCCTCGCGTTAGTATTATTGCCTCTGCGGGATCATTGCACAAATATGACAAGCCTAAGTCTCCTTGCGAAAACAAAGCCTCATGACATTTGCAAATGCTTTGGCACTCCCTAATGGAGAGCACCGCCCTTATCATCTCCAGGTTGCCCCTTCAAGGAGGCGAAACATCGGCCATACAAGACTAGCTCTCCCATGGAGGTCTTAACAAGCAGTTGTTTTCGCGAGTCTCTTATCCCTTATACCTATAGGGTTTATGGTTACGAGACCGCACCTAAGTGGAGTTTTCTTCGGGCGAAAGTGCAACGCATGCCAAGACTTGCCAAGAATGGCCAGGTAGGTTCATCCATCCGGGCACGGCTCAACCAGTGTACCTCGGCGCCTTGAGCATACATGCGACTCTAGGAAGAGACCCTCGGTCGCCCAACCGAGGGTATAACCTACATATATAGTTGGGAATCCAGGTACCTCTTAGGACAGGCTTTCATGGGCCCCAAATTTTCATGGTTGGAGAAAGCCGGGAGCGGTGTAACCTTCCCCGAACCACGGCGAGATACCCCCTTATATGACGCACTTTAGGTCTTACATTTGCCTCTTACGAAATGTTATTCGCGAACTAGGTGTACGCCATAAAGGTTCGTCCCATTCATTTGCGCATTTATATTTGTTAAATCATTCAATCATTCATGTTTCATTATTTTGTGATATTTGTTTTGCGAAGTATTTAAAGTTCTTTTCACTTGTTGTATTTCACTTTTCTTTCTTAGTAAATTCTCATTTTACTCTTTCTGAGATTTCGCATATCATTACTTCAACCGCTATTTTTCCTCCTGCTTTTGTTGATTATTCACTTCTTATGCCTTTTACTCCTCATATCTTTTGCTTCTTTATTACCATAATATTCGCTGTCTCTAGGCATTCACCTCATGAGGTATGTTCAGATCCTTACTTCATGGCATCCACCATCAATTTTTCCTTTCTCTTGCTCATCTCTCACATGTTGTTTCCAACCTTTTCTTTTGGCATTCCTTTCTTCGCAGACTTTCATCTACTTCATGACATTGTTGCGACTCCTTCCAATCTCAGATGTATAATACCAATGCCATTTGGATGTGGGAATTTAACACATTGATGATACGTTGGTGCGACTCCCAAGATTTCATGAAGCCATGGCCTCCCAATCAGCGCATTGTATGGAATTCACATCAACTACACGAGAATAAAATATCGAGTTGATAATCCTTGTAGAGGTATTCTCATGCGAACCTCTCCCTTTGGTTTTGTTTGCAGTGCCATTAAAGCCATATATCTTGTATGTAAGGGGATCAAATCCTCATCTTTTCTCCCATCGTCTTGTAAGTATGGTAGAAGAGGATATTCACCGAACTTCAGGTGTCGATTAAGATTCGGTTGATCGCCCAAATGAGTCTTCCTCACTCATCATCTTCTCCATCAACCGGTTTCGGGTTAATCTCTAGTTTCACAACCAATGGGCTATCATGTGTTTTCTCTTCCTTTTGGCACTTCATAACGAGAAAGAAATAGTCTTCAATCGCCACTTTTCTAATCTTGTCGTTTCGCCGAGCTCATTATTTTTTTTATCATCGGCATCTCTCGCAAAGACTCTACTGAGCACGTTGTCATGAAAATCTTGATTGTGCGATAAAGTGGACGATAGAGTTGCAATTCAAATTTTTGGCTTTCGTTAGATTTCTATCACAAATGTTTCCTTTCCTTTCACGACACTGACGCGTGCATTTACGGTGGTGGTGGTAATGTCTGGCCTTTTCTTCTCCTTTTAGAAAGTGATTCGGCTTCCCTTGATCAATCATCACGAGAATAATTCTCTTTACGTTTCAAGGTCGTTTGTTTGATGTCCATGGAAGCGATGGTAAGAACAAAACTCATGACTTGTGCTCAGTGGTGGTTCCATCCCCTGCGTTCCAAGGTCTTTGGTACATCTTCCATCACAAGTATAGCTTCCCGAGATCTTTCCACACTAGCATTCAATGGGGCATCCTAATTGGTTCCCATACTATTCTGCATGGCTTCTCTTGCCTCCATGGTTATATTGCCTTCGTCCACCATAAGTTTCTTGCACATTGTCCAGCCTCTGAATCTTATTATTGCTGTTACGGTTATAGTAGTTCCTTTCTTGTTCAAATTCTTCCTGGTCATGGCTTCCCATGGCTACTATCTTCTGCTGTCCCTCATCAGCCTTCCTTACTTGCTGTCCTTGCGAAGTGCTCGCTATCGTATTTATGAATCGGCGGCAAGCTTGCATTCAGACATTCGAGTTTGTGTTGTTGGATAAGAATTCATTTCATTCTGTCTTTCTTCTAAGGCGATGTATTCTTCTGTAATTCATGATTCTGCCATCGTGATTGTATTTTTGACTCTAAAAATTTGAATGTATAACAAGTTAGTCGCAAAGAGAGCATTCACAAATGAGAGGATGAGATATCTCTCCTCAACTGTCATCTGCCATTTCGCTACACATGGTTCTCCATCTCATTGTCAATTGCCTTAAGCTCTCGCCAACCCTTTGTTTCAACTTAGAATACATCTTGATACCTGGTCGCGAGAAGAATTGTTACTTATGTATGCTCCTAGGAATGTGGCTTGTAAATGATTAAATGATGTGATTATGTTCCTTGGTAGACTTTCGAACCACTTTAGTGCTTCTCCTATTAAGCTTGACGCGAAATATTTGCACAATATGGCATCATGATTCTCCCATTGTAACATACATCTCATATAAACCTTAATATGTTGTATCAGACAGAGTTGTTCCATCAAAGATGTTGGTTAATGCGGGTAGATTGCACTTAGGAGGTATTCCTCCCATCTCAGCACTTCTAGCGTGAAAGGGTTCTTCGCAGCCTGCGATGTCTGCACGTCGATTGTCTCCTTCCGCCTTCCCTTCTATTGTTCGGTAATCCTCTCATTTCAGCTAGCTCTCTTAAGATTTGTTCATTTGCCTCGAATTTGATTCTCTGGTCTTTTTAGCTCGCTTCTCTCCTTCTTAAGCTCGTGCCTATTTTGACCTTCCTGCTCATTATTTTCTCCTCTTCTTTCCTCGTGACGCTCTTAACCGTTTCTTTCGTCAATTCGCACGCCATTATATCGGTTGTTCTCTCTTCTTGGTTGCCTCTCGGCTCTCATCATCTCGCACCCTCTCATATTCTTCATTAATATTTCTATTAGTACGATTCTGTTCCCTTCTTCTTTCGCGGTTATCATGGTTATTTTCGGATTGCCTCCTCCATCTCTTGATTTTCCATTTCTTCTCTTAGCCTTTCTCTCTCGCGAGCTAGTCGCGCTTGTTCAATGTAGTGTCTCTCAATGTCATCCTCGATCTCTCGGTTTCTTCTCAATTCTTCTCTCCCGCAACAGATTATTCTTCCTTGTAATTTGGGTCATTCGGCCCTTGAGTTGCATGTTTTCTTGATTTTCCTATTTCGCTCATTTTGAAGATTTTAGAACAGGAATATAACGATCTTATTTCTCCTCTTCTCTCGCCATGCTCTGTGTCTGGATCTTGTGTCTCTTCCTCGGTATTCTCGGTTGGTAAAACTCTTCTTCTTTCTTCTCTGCTCGATCTAGAACTTGATCTCACGCTACTTCTAGATCTCTACTTTGCGATCTCATATTTTCCATCCTCAATTCATGATTTTGTCTTGTCAAGTTTGCTCGCTCCTCTGCCCTCTAGCCGTCTCTCCTTGTGCATTGTTTGTCTCAATCTTTTCTAGCTACCGCTGTTTCTTCATTTCTGGATTCATTTCTCCATTCATCTCTTGCTCTCCTCCTTCTTGTCCATTGTTCACCAACTGGGCTTGCTCCTCTTCTCTCTCGTCTTGAATCGAGATCTCCAAGTATGTACACTTACTCTATCATAATCCTGGACCGTGTTTGCTCTTTGGGGAGATTGGTGGTTGATTTTGATCTTCTCCATCATTTCTCCTATTCATCCTTGATGATTCTCCTGTTTCATTCCTCCTTTCTCCAGCAAGTCTCCCACTTCTTCTTACAATCGTTGGTTGCTCTTGTACATTTCTTCTCTAGCCATTTTTCTTTTCCAATGAATTCTTGAGTATCTTCTCCAAATCCTTTTGTTAATCCAAATTCCTTCCAATTTCTCGTCAATCTCTCGCACAGTCCCTCATTTCTAGCGCATATGTAGTAGCAGATTTCCCACACTACACCCCTTACTCGATTTTGCTTAATTAATCCATTAGAAGACAAGATCAAGAACATTTATTGATTGAATTCATAAAGTGTTTACACGGGAAAATAGAATTACACTTAGAAGTTAAGCGCTCTTAAACTTTCTCTCTCTAATGACTTGCCTAACAATTCTAAAAAGATCTCTCCCCAGCAGACTCACTCGACCCTTTATATAGGGTAATACATAGTGGATGACACTAAGCTATCCTTTACGGGAATGTCTCGCGAAGTGTCGCCGATGTGTACAACTATTCAATCTCGCGACACTTCTTATCCCTGCCGGGTTCCATGTCTTTTCGGCTATTTTGTGTGTCGTTATTTCCCATCACGTCGCAACCTTTGGGTAATTATAACCATCGACGACTAATAGCCATGTATTAAAGTCTCGTGATTGAAAAAAATATCTCATAGCATATTTCCACCGAAGATAGTTTGTTCCGTCAAATATTGGCGGTCGTTAATTGAAGTCGATTCATGAGAACTCGAGTTCATTCTTATAGGTTGGATCGCACCAAACACAGATTGTTAGATCTTTTCGTGTTTGCCTGCTCTGATACCAATTAAAAAGGCGAGGGTACCCAAATATACCTCAAGCTAAAACTTTTGCTACCTATAAGTCCTTTCTCCGAAAGTGATTGTCTATGGACAGAGTCGAGACAATACAACTAATCGGTTCACACTTCGTGTAATCGTCTATGGATACGAGATCGAGACAATACAACAACGAAGTATGTTTACTTGATAAGAGGTTCGGACTTAACCAAACACAATAGGATCGTTATCAAGTAAAATAGGAATTAACGTTTGTGTAATTTACTTTAATTATAATAAGACAATTATAATGCGGAAAATAAAAGTAAATGACACATCAAGATTGTTAGAGCATAGCTCGGTTGAACCCACCAAGCGTTGGTATATCAAGTTTGGTTGTCATATTTTAGTGAATCAAAAATCATGTTAAGAGTCGCTTGATTATGTACTAGAGTCAACTTCGTATAGGTTAGCTTGAAAGTATTAGGATATGAGACTTTATAAGTATTGCGAAGACTTGAAGATGTGAATAAGCAAGGAGCTACAACGACAACAATCATCCTTCCACTTGAGGTTAGTGATATTTGACTTGAACTATTTCATTATCTAACGTATCTTTCAAGTCATGCATATTGAAAACAAAACTGCGAAGCATAATTGAACTCTAGATAGACATAGTATTAAAGAATACAATACGAGGTTTATTGCTTAACCATTGAACTTTGTAGATAAGACATCGCCATAATTATTTGAATGCTATTGCGATTATGTATGGGTATGATGTGAGGATTTCATCCTAGGGAACAATGTTTTACATGTGTTCTAAGGAAGTAAGTTCATAAACTTGTTTGTGAATCGAAAAGGAAATCGCCAGGCGTTATTGGTATTGTTATTCACTGCATATCTTATGAACAACCAATATGTGTAATTGAGTATAACCGTTCACGACTTGTTGTGTTCTTGGTAGAACTAATTCACAAAGGCCTGACTTATGTATTGGTATGACTTTTATTAGTGAAACCGATCTTAAGTAATCACCTGAGATGGTATGATCGGGTTTGTGATTTTAAATACGACCAAATATGGGAAAGGGGAACCGATCCTAGTAAGAGGTGCAGTACATCACAAAGGGGAACCGATCCTTGTATGAGGTGCGACAAGGTTTATAGCAGAAAGGGGAACCGATCCTATGAACATGTGCAACACGTTTTTAGGCAAAGGGGAACCGATCCTATGGACATGTGCATCACATATAAGTTAGATACCATATATATGTGGGGAACCGATCCTAGTACCTAGTCAACCGAATTTTGGAAAGCTAGTGTGACTATGCACAGTACTCACATGGAAGGTAGAACCGAAACTTGTTTTGGTAGAACCGTTAAACCCATGATTGTGATTGAATATTATTTGATCAATCACATAGTTCTTGAAAGTCATATGAACCAATTCTAAACTTGTTTGGAAGTGTGGCAAATCGGTTTCAAGGTTGTAAGTGTGAAAGAGAACTTACTAAGTTAAGATGTCGACATACTTTGAACACGTGCTATGAATGTTTATTTCTTTAATTGTTCAAAGTTATTCCTTAATAGCTAAGGAAAGAGAATCCCAGGATAGAAACATAAATAAGTTAAGAATCTTTTAATTAAGGTATTTAACTTCATTTTGTAGGAAATAAGAATAAGTAATGTGCATTTACTAATTAGAGATTTTCCGAGAGATTTCGATCATTATTTTTGGACAGAGCATTTCCAGGAATTATGGAAACCGAATTTGTGCTTTAATGAATATCTTGGGAATATTTTCGGTTTTGGAAATTCCTTGGTGTCCAAACTTCCTTGTCTATAAATACTTGAAGTTTGCCTTTCTAGCAAACTAATCCTTCGTAACAACAGACTTCCTCTTTATTGTGTTGTTACTGGTGTATCAGCCTATTCGGAGAGGAGAGTAACCTAATTAGGCGAAATCTCTTACGGCCGCTCAGTTTAAAGTCTTCTTTGGAATTGAGAAGCTCTACGAGTACCGTTGGTGGGAAACTAGATAATTGCGGTTTATCTTTTGTTTTCTTTGATTTGATTGACTAACGATGGTTGAACTTTGATTGCACCTAGTTTGTTTATGCTTGAGAATCTTCTGATATAAGATTCACTCAAACTAGTTTGAGTTTCGATTGAGGGGTTCTTTAGATCATTGCTAGTTCTAAAGACGATCTTGTGATAATCCATTGTTAACAGACTCCGTTCTGTGCGTGATTGATTACAAGAGATTCAAGTGATTGTGTGCATGTGTTTATTGAAGATCTAAGAAGATTTGAAGACAAAGAAGATATTAAAGATTTCTGATTTGTGGGTTCATAATCTTTGGTGTGCACAATACTTGTTTCGGTAAAAGAGGATCCAATTAATAATCGGTTTATCTTTGTGATAGATTGGATTGATTAATTGAGTAGAACGGCATCAACACAATTCTTTGGATTAATAGTGTTGTTGGCATAATCTTAAACGATTACTTCGGCAATTGAACATAAGATAGATCTAAGGACCTGACGAAGGAGTTTATGTTAAGATAAACGGAAGAGCCTTTGTCCGACTCATATCACTTGGTTGAATAGAGTTGATACCAAATAGATTTGTTGTTCCTTTCTTTGTTTGGAATACGAACCAAAGGAATTGTTCCAAGTACGTGACTAAGGTCGGAGGCGTGGGAATACAAGACGGAACTAGGTGAACTATAGGTTTAGTTGCTTGGTCTCAACTATACGAAGTTAGGTGTAATTTTGTGTAGCGGCTTAATCATGAGAGTATTCAATTGGACAAGGTCCGGGGTTTTTCTGCATTTGCGGTTTCCTCGTTAACAAAATCTTGCTGTGTCATTTACTTTATATTTCCGCATTATAATTGTTTTATTATAATTAAAGTAAATTTCACAAACATAATTCCTATTTACTTGATAAGTGAATCATATTGTGTTTGGTTAAGTCCGAACCTTTTTATCAAGTAACATACTTCGTTGTTGTATTGTCTCGATCTCGTATCCATAGACGATCACACGAAGTGTGAACTGATTAGTTGTATTGTCTTGACTCAGTCCATAGACAATCACTTTCGGAGAAATGACTTATAGGTAGGAAAAGTTTTAGCTTGAGGTATATTTGGGTACCCTCGCCTTTTTATTTGGTATCAGAGCAGGCAAACACGAAAAGATCTAACGATCTGTGTTTGGTGCAATCCAACCTATAAGAATTGAATCTAATGTTTGATTCAGTTAACGTAATGGCAGGATTTGACTACTTTATAAGATCGTGGTGGAAATCACGTATGAAGTATGTAATATTCCTATTCATAAACATGTTAGGAATTATGCTAATGTATGTCTTAAGTGACTTACATAATCCCTTGGTTGTCATAGGATTGTATTTCATTATGTTGCGTAACAATGATACAATGACCTATGAGACATGTCATATCTTGAAAATGTATAAGATTCTACTCAATATTTTTATGAACATCGGCTATTATGTTCTGGCAAATTTAAGAATCTTGAATATATTTTGGATGGCCTACCAAAGTATACACATGTACATTTTCAGATCAAGGACTGTCAATGTTTCACTTTCTAGGATGCGATTTTGGAAAATATGTACTCCTACAAGGAATAAGTTTTCAGTTAATAATTCTATTAACAATGGTTTTCTTCATACACCTCACAACTGTTTTAATGAAGCAAGTGATCTTTTGAAATATTGTTGGGATTATGATTCTGATGGTATTTTCAACAAATATCATATCTTGTTCAAATTAATCTCTGTATACTCTAGTAAACTCATGAATGAGATTCAAGTGATATTGCCACTTTCTGGTAATAAAAGAGTAAACAGGTTTTTGGACAAAAACGAATAAATCCAAAACAAAGATCCAGACAATGAAAAACCGGTTTTCCAAAAGAAATACCTGGATGTAAAATCGGAATTGTTTCCCCACAAGCCACGGTTTCCAATTTTGTGTGTGTTTCCTAAAACTAGTTATTTCCGGTTTTTGGTATCAAGTCTTCCTATAAAAGATAATCTCTTGTTATGTGGTCAAACATACTGGGGAAGATTGGTCAAAGCCGTAACTAGGGTTTCTCGTATTTTCGCAAGTATGGGAAAAAGGAAAACAAGAGAAGAAGTTTCTGGATTAGACAAGTTTGTTTTGAATCCTTTCATCCCTCCCGGGGAAGCTTGGAAAATGAAGTATCCTCACTTGATCAAAGGGAAGCATGCCCTTACAAATTTCGTAGATGACACTTGTTATGAAAGATATCAAGCTTTGAAGGAAGTAAGCTTCACTGAAGAGAATAGATTCGATCCGGATGTTTCAGAAACCAATTATGTGAAGTTTGTTCAAGACCAAATCTGGGGAACTATGTTCGGATTTGAAAACTATTCACCTGACATAGTAAGAATTTTTTATGGTAATATTCACAATATTAATCATGAAAAACTTACGTTTAGCACCTTGGTTGGAAGTACTTTTCTTCATGTCAACAGAAAGATGATATCAGAAATCATCAACTTCAATGAGAAGGGTCATATGATTACTGGTTTTGAAATTGAGCATGATAACATTTCAAAACTCATCACTGGAAAAACTGTTGAATGGAAAAAGGGGAAGATGATAACCAAAGATGTACCCTTACACTTGAGGATTTTCGGTAAGCTTGCCGTACCAACACTCTTTGCTTGCTCAAGAGATTCCTCTCTATGGAATAGAGAATTTACTGAAGTGGTTTATTACCTTCTTGAAGGCAAGAAACGGATTGATATTTGTGGAATAATTATCAATCAAATGATTAAAATCATTGAATCTCTCAATATCACAGGTTTCCATAGGAACCTTGGATATCCCTACGTCATCACCAAGTTGTGTGAAAAAGCAATAGGGAACTGCCCTGGAGATAAGAAAGATACGAAAACTGTCTCTCAGGGAATTATTAACCGAATGAGTGGAACTCAAAAGGGAACAAGCATCTCATATGATCAAACCTATAGTAATGGAGATCTCATGTTTCATATTTTACGTCTTGGGAGACAACTGGACTGTATTCAGAGACAATTAATGTTTGCTCACAGACATGATCCGGAAACTCTTGAAGGAATCGTAATAATTAATAATGAGTTCCTTAAAGGAGAACAAGAAGAAGACTCTGAGGATTCAGAGGTGCAACCAAATGAAGTCTGACTTGACTTCAAGAAATAAAAATAGACTTCAATTTTTGATTTCTTTCAATGATTGTATTAGTCTATTATGAATAAAACTATTATGAATAACATTATTTGATTTATAATTTTTCTTGTGATAGTTTTCGGTTTACATAGCTTGTGCTTGAATGCTTAATATTATTGCTATGTATGTTTATGGGATGTTTGATTTCGGTTTTATTACCTTAATATTCGATCTCATATGTTGTGAACCCTTGTGGTTTGAGTGACTTTTTGATTTAGCAGGATTAAGTTCTAGCCCATGTTGGTAGGCTTTATCAAAGAATCATGAGGGGTTCTGGTAGAAACAATATGTGAAAAAGTCACAATATGTTGAATCGGTTTTGGTTTAGCATAAAAGCATATGTGTTTCGACGGTTTTCAAATTTTGCTTGAAATTGTTAAAACCGATTTTCAACCTTTCTCTGGTAAAGGTTGGTTGTTGTTATTCTTTTGTTTTTGGCATAAGGATGACAACATGATGATATTTCGATATCAATTCTCCTGGAAGAAGATGCAATCATATTGGAGAAGTGGATGCGAAATTTGAGGTAACAATCTTGTTAGTTAATTGTTTTCCTTTTTAAGAAAAGCCTGAGTTTATTTCATATATATTTATTGCTTTTGCTTAACAAAATTTTGGTACAATTGATGTTTATTCCATGATGTGTGTGTGGATGTGTGTGATTCAATTGGTTCCGGTTAAGAAAAACCATTGTTATCTTGCTTTATTGTGTGGTATCAATTGTTTAGGCTTACAAAATTTCGGTGCAATTGCGGTGCTTTTAATGTCTATGTTGTTTCAATTGCTTTCGGTTGAGGTGAATAATTATGCAAGTTGATTTATTTGGTTTGTATGAATTATTTATGGCTTAACGAAATAAAAGGTGTACGGGATGAGTTGTTTAGTCCAATTCGATTTCGGATAAGAGAAACTAAGTTAATTCTGATCTTAGTTAGACTTATCGAAGTGAGGTTTCGGTTATTCAAGACTAATCGAATGCCTTAAAAAGAAATGCTAGTTAACTAACCTAGTACTTGTCTTGTTTAAAATTGAAAGGTCTAAGTTTATGGATAATTAGAACCTGATGAGAAAAATAGAGTTATCTTTATTTTGGTCTTATCGAATTAAGCGATTGTTTTTGTACAATCGGTTTAGCAAAGGGACTAAGGTGCTTAGTTGTTTTTGGTTTGCTAAACTAAAATGGAAAAATTGTTTCGGACAATTGTTTCCTTGGTAACATATCAAAATAAAACTACTTGTAGTTTCGGTTTTGATTTTGGTTATCATAACATGATGTGTGGAACCCTCGTGCCTAACTCTACAGGTTGCAAGTCTATTGAGATTTGTAAGATTCTTTTCGTGTTGTCCTTTGTTTTTTCGTTTCTTTGTCATTTTGTGACAAAAAGGGGGAGAAATATATGGAGTAAACAAGTGATACTGGCATTGATTTTATATTAATTGGTATCGCTAAGGAAAAGAACATTGGTGCTTAAACGTTTTATCTAAACAAAAGAGTGAAAGCACAGACTAAGGGGGAGTAACATGTCATATGAATTGATATAAAAAAGACGTGCAGATTGAATATCTACCTATCTTCCTTAGGGGGAGTAATAGCTTTGTTATTATAATGTCAACAACGGCATTTTCAAGGATTGAATGTAAGCAGTTTACTGTGTTGTTGAATCGGGAATCAAGCGTATGTGTAATGAATTATTGTAATTTGTTTATCCATATTATGTAAGAGTTTTGTCACTAAAATTGACAAAGGGGGAGATTGTTAGAGCATAGCTCGGTTGAACCCACCAAGCGTTGGTATGTCAAGTTTGGTTGTCATATTTTAGTGAATAAAAACTCATGTTAAGAGTCGCTTGATTATGTACTAGAGTCAACTTTGTATAGGTTAGCTTGAAAGTATTAAGATATGAGACTTTACAAGTATTGGGAAGAATTGAAGATGTGAAGAAGCAAGGAGCTACAACTACAACAATCATCCTTCCACTTGAGGTTAGTGATATTTGACTTGAACTGTTTCATTCCCTAACGTATCTTTCAAGTCGTGCATATTGAAAACAAAACTGCGAAGCATATTTGAACTCTAGATAGACATAGTATTAAGGAATACAATACGAGGTTTATTGCTTAACCATTAAACTTTGTAGATAAGACATCGTCATAATTATTTGAATGCTATTGTGATTATGTATGGGTATGAGGCGAGGATTTCATCCTAGGGAACAATGTTTTACATGTGTTCTAAGGAAGTAAGTTCATAAACTTGTTTCTGAATCGAAAAGGAAATCGCCAGGCGTTATTGGTTTTGTTATTCATTGCATATCTTATGAACAACCAATATGTGTGATTGAGTATAACCGTTCACGACTTGTTGTGTTCTTGTTAGAACTATTCACAAAGGCCAGACTTATGTATTGGTATGACTTTTATTAGTGAAACCGATCTTAAGTAATCACCTGAGATGGTATGATCGGGTTTGTGATTTTGCAATCGACCAAATATGGGAAAGGGTAACCGATCCTAGTAAGAGGTGCAATACATCACAAAGGGGAATCGATCCTTGTATGAGGTGCAACAAGGTTTATAGCAGAAAGGGGAACCGATCCTATGAACATGTGCAACACGTTTTTAGGCAAAGGGGAACCGATCCTATGGACATGGGCAACACATATAAGTTAGATACCATATATATGTGGGGAACCGATCCTAGTACCTAGTCAACCGAATTTTGGAAAGCTAGTGTGACTATGCACAGTACTCACATGGAAGGTAGAACCGAAACTTGTTTTGGTAAAACCGTTAAACCCATGACTGTGATTGAATGTTACTTGATCAATCGCATAGTTCTTGAAAGTCAGATGAACCGATTCTAAACTTGTTTGGAAGTGTGGCAAATCGGTTTCAAGGTTGTAAGTGTGAAAGAGAACTTACAAAGTTAAGATGTCGACATACTTTGAACATGTGTTATGAATGTTTATTTCTTTAACTGTTCAAAGTTATTCCTTAATAGCTAAGGGAAGAGAATCCCAGGATCGAAACATAAATAAGTTAAGAATCTTTTAATTAAGGTATTTAACTTCATTTTTTAGGGAAATAAGAATAATTAATGTGCATTTACTAATTAGAGATTTTCCGAGAGATTTCGATCATTATTTTTGGACAGAGCATTTCCAAGAATTATGGAAACCGAATTTGTGCTTTAATGAATATCTTGAGAATATTTTCGGTTTTGGAAATTCCTTGGTGTCCAAACTTCCTTGTCTATAAATACTTGAAGTTTGCCTTTCTAGCAAACTAATCCTTCGTAACAACATACTTCCTCTTTGTTGTGTTGTTACTGGTGTAGCCGCCTATTTGGAGAGGAGAGTAACCTAATTAGGCGAAATATCTTACGGCCGCTCAGTTTAAAGTCTTCTTTGGAATTGAGAAGCTCTACGAGTACCGTTGGTGGGAAACTAGATAATTGCGGTTTATCTTTTGTTTTCTTTGATTTGATTGACTAACGATGGTTGAACTTTGATTGCACCTAGTTTGTTTATGCTTGAGAATCTTCTCTTCTGATATAAGATTCACTCAAACTAGTTCAGAGTTTCGATAGGGTTCTTTAGACTGTTGTTAGTTCTAAAGACGATCTTGTGATAATCCATTGTTAACAGACTCCGTTCTGTGCGTGATTGATCACAAAAGATTCAAGTGATTGTGTGCAGGTGTTTATTGAAGATCTAAGAAGATTTGAAGACAAAGAAGATATTAAAGATTTCTGATTTGTGGGTTCATAATCTTTGGTGTGCACAATACTTGTTTCGGTAAAAGAGGATCCAATTAATAATCGGTTTATCTTTGTGATAGATTGGATTGATTAATTGAGTAGATCGGCATCAACATAATTCTTTGGATTAATAGTGTTGTTGGCTTAATCTTAAACGATTACTTCGGTAATTGAACATAAGATAGATCTAAGGACCTGACGAAGGAGTTTATGTTAAGATAAATGGAAGAGCCTTTGTCCGACTCATATCACTTGGTTGAATAGAGTTGATACCAAGCAGATTTGTTGTTCCATTACTGTTTGGAATACGAACCAAAGGAATTGTTCCAAGTACGTGACTAAGGTCGGAGGCGTGGGAATACAGACGGAACTAGGTGAACTATAGGTTTAGTTGCTTGGTCTCAACTATACGAAGTTAGGTGTAATTTTGTGTAGCGGCTTAATCCCGAGAGTATTCAATTCTGGACAAGGTCCCGGGGTTTTTCTGCATTTGCGGTTTCCTCGTTAACAAAATCTTGCTGTGTCATTTACTTTATATTTCCGCATTATAATTGTTTTATTATAATTAAAGTAAAATACACAAACGTTAATTCCTATTTACTTGATAAGTGAATCATATTGTGTTTGGTTAAGTCTGAACCTTTTTATCAAGTAACATACTTCGTTGTTGTATTGTCTCGATCTCGTATCCATAGACGATCACACGAAGTGTGAACTGATTAGTTGTATTGTCTCGACTCACTCCATAGACAATCATTTTCGGAGAAAGGACTTATAGGTAGGAAAAGTTTTAGCTTGAGGTATATTTGGGTACCCTCGCCTTTTCAAAGATTTTGTTAACGAGGAAACGTCAAATGCAGAAAAACCCCGGGACCTTGTCCAGAATTGAATACTCTCAGGATTAAGCCGCTATACAAAATCAAACCAACTTCGTATAGTTGAGACCAATCAACTAAACCTATAGTTCACCTAGTTCCTTCTGTATTCCCACGCCTCCAACTTATGAATAAGTCACGTACTTGGAACAATTACTTTGGTTCGTATTCCAAACAGTAAAGGAACAACAAATCTGTTTGGTAGCAACTCTTTTCAACCAAGTGATGCGAGTTCGACAAAGGCTCTTCTGTTTATCTCAATAAACTCCTTCGTCAGGTTCTTAGATCTATCTTATTCTCAACTACCAAAGGTAATTGTTAATATTTTGCAATCAATACTTTTAATCACAAAGAATTGTATTGATGCCGATCTACACAACTAATCAATCTAATCTATCACAAGGATAAACCGATTATAGTTGGATCCTCTATACCGAAACAAGTATTGTGCACACCAAAGATTATGAACCCCAAATCAGAAATCTTCAATATCTTCAAATCTTCTTAGATCTTCAATAAACGCCTGCACACATCAACTTGAATCTCTTGTGATCAATCACGCACAGAACGGAGTCTGTTAACAATGGATTATCACAAGACGTCTTTAGATCTACAAACAATCTAATGATCCATGTCGAAACTTCGATCTAGTTTGAGTGAATCTTATATCAGAAGAGAAGATTCTCAAGCATAAACAAACTAGGTGCAATCAAAGTTCAACCACCGTTAGTCAATCAAATCAATCGAAAACACAAGATAAACCGCAATTATCTAGTTTCCCACAAACGATACTAATAGAGCTTCTCAATCCCAAAGAAGACTTTAAACTGAGCGGCTGTAAGAGATTTCGCCTAATTAGGTTACTCTCCTCTCCGAATAGGCGGCTTCACCAATAACAACACAACCGAGGAAGTTTGCTGTCATGAAGGATTAGTTTGCTAGAAATGCAAACTTCAAGTATTTATAGACAAGGAAGTTTGGACATCAAGGAATTTCCAAAACCGAAAATATTCTCAAGATATGCAATATATTCCAAATTCGGTTTCCATAATTCCTGGAAATGCTCTGTCCAAAATATTGACCGAAAATCTCTTTGGAAAATCTTCAACTAGTAAATGCACATTACTAATTTTTATTTTCCTAAAATAAAATTAAAAACCTTAAAATAAAAGATTTTTAACTTATTTATGTTTCGATCCTAGGATTTTCTTCCTTTAGCTATTAAGGAATAACTTTGAACAATTAAAGATAAGTACTGCACATGTTCAAAGCATGTCGACATCCTTACTCTGTAAGTCCTCTTTCATACTAACAATCTTGAAACCTATTTGCCACACTTCCAAACAAGTTTAGAATTGGTTCATCTGACTTTCAAGAACTATGTGATTGATCAAGAACACTCAATCACCAATCATGGGTTTAACGGTTCTACCAAAACAAGTTTCGGTTCTACCTCCATGTGAGTACTGTGCATAGTCACACTAGCTTTCCAAAATTCGGTTGACTAGGTACTAGGATCGGTTCCCCACATATATATGGTATCTAACTTGAATGTGTTTCACATGTCCATAGGATCGGTTACCCTTTGCCTAAAAACGTGTTGCACATGTCCATAGGATCGGTTCCCCTTTCTGCTAAAACATGCTGCACCTCATACAAGGATCGATTCCCCTTTGTGATGTGTTGCACCTCTTACTAGGATCGGTTCCCCTTACCCGCAGCTCTGCCTTACACAAAATCACAAACTCGATCATACCATCTCAGGTGATTACTTAAGATCGGTTTCACTAATAAAAGTCATACCAATACATAAGTCAGGCCTTTGTGAATAGTTTTACCAAGAACACAAACAAGTCATGAGCGGTTATACTAATCACACATATTGGTTTTTCACAAGATATGCAATGAATAACAATACCAATAACGCCTGGCGATTTCCTTTTTGATTCACAAAACAAGTTCATGAATTTACTTCCTTAAAACACATGTAAAACATTGTTTCCTAAGACGAAATCCTCACCTCATACCCATACATAATCACAATAGTATTTAAACGATTATGTTGATGTCTTATCTACAAAGTTTAATGGTTAAGCAATAAACCTCGTATTGTATTCCTTAATACTATGTCTAACTAGAGTGTTCATGCTTCGCAGTTTTGTTTTCAATATGCACGACTTGAAAGATACGTTAGGGAATGAAACAGTTCAAGTCAAATATCACTAACCTCAAGTGGAAGGATAATGTTGTCGTCGTTGTAGCTTCTTACTTCTTTACTTCTTCAAGTCTTCGCAATACTTGTAATGTCTCATATACTGATACTTTCAAGCTAACCTATACGAAGTTGACTATAGTACATAATCAAGCGACTCTTTAAATAAGTTTTGATTCACTAAAATATGACAACCAAACTTGACATACCAACGCTTGGTGGGTTCAACCGATCTATGCTCTAACAAATTCCAATTAAATCATGTATCTTTTGTGTGAACACCCGAGTAAGTCGCTCTAGCTCAGAGATACTTAACTCCCTTGGATCACATCCAATTCCACCTTTAACTGCACCATATAGAATATTGATCATTCGATCACTTGAAAATTACTTATAAGCTAATAGTTTGTGTGAGACAACTATTGTCGTCTTTTAAGGATGTTTCAATTATTTAAATGGGAGTTTAGAACAAATACCTTTGTCTGGATACAACACAGTATGCGTACATAGTATGCAAACGGTTTTGGTATGATTCAGGTCCGGGAACCTTGTTTGCATACCTAGTATGCGAACGGTTTTAACTGAAAAGTCCGGGAACCTTGTATACATACCTAGTATGCGAACGGTTCTACCTGAGTTAGGTTCGGGACCGCTGTTTGCGTACCCATTTGCAAACAGATGGACAAGACCAAAGTCCGGAAGCTATAATTTGCGTACCCATTTGCAAACTTAGTGGTAAAGTTCTGAAATCGGTTATGCATGATACTCATACTCATGAACTAAAACATTTATGAATTAAGGAATGCAATCTTTGAAAACCGTGGCTTAATGTTCATGAATTGATTCTTGTATAAGTACTTTGCACGATTACGAATCAATCCGATTTTGTTTCAGTTGGTTCATATATATGTCTATGAGATAGTGAACAATTGAACAACTCTATTTGAAATACAATTAGATTCATTTGATTATCTTTCATGTTTGATTGATCATCATATTTGATCAAGAAGTGTTAGATGAATATGGCTAAGATAAAAGTGTTCATGTGGCTAACTTCGGTTAACTATTATTGAGCCAACTCAATATACACGTTTAGGTACGGTTACCCATATCTAAATGAAAGTATATTTCATTTGTATGTAACAAGCTAAGACCATCTAACGGTGGAGAGATATTGCTTTGGTTTTAAGCAAACTTGCTTTGGTTTTAAATCAGGTTTTCATCTAACGGTGAATATTGAATGCTTTGTTACTAATGTATCTTAGCTTTGATTGAAATCAAACCCTGATTTGAAAGACTATATAAGAGAGAACTCTAGCAAATGGAAAACCTAATTAATCCCGGCATATTCCTGTGTCCTAGTTGCGACTAGAGTCGATTATCCTTTAACCTAGGTTTTTCCAAAACCATATTAGGTTAACGACTTGAAGACTTCATTTGGGATTCGTGAAGCCAGATCCAACTATTTTCTCTGTAGTTGCGTATTCTGATCTTACTTATTCTATCGTATTGAGTACTATCTTATCTAAGATTTGCTCGAGATTTATCTCCGATAGGTAAGATATAAAAAGTAATCACAAAGCTCTTCGTCTCATTCTTTGTGATTCCACAATAACTTCTTCTATTACCATATAGTTAAGTTATTGTGAGTTGATTGATATTTCTAGGCTGCTCTTCGGGAGTATAAGACCGGATTATCAATTGGTTCCTGTTCACCTTGATTTATCAAAAGACGGAACAAAACTTCATAGGTACTTCTGTGGGAGACATATTTATCTATCATAATAGACTTATCTGTGTGAGACAGATTTGTTTATAAGTCTTCGACTTTGGGTCGTAGCAACTCTTAGTTGTGGGTGAGATCAGCTAAGGGAATCAAGTGCGAAGAATCCGACGTGGTTCTAGAGGCGTAAGGAACACGACTGTACCTTAATCGGTGTGAGACTTGATTAGGGTTCAAATACATTCCAGTCCGAAGTTAACTTGTAGTAGGCTAGTGTCTGTAGCGGCTTAATACAGTGTGGTGTTCAAATCTGGACCAGGTCCCGGGGTTTTTCTGCAATTGCGGTTTCCTCGTTAACAAAATTTCCGGTGTTTGTGTTATTTCTTTTCCACATTATATTTTTATATAATTGAAATATCACAAGTTGTGTGTAGTTCAATCAATTGGTAAATCAGACCTTTGGTTGTTGGATATAAATTGATTGACACTTGGATATAAATTGATTGACACTTGGACATTGGTCTTTGGTACCGTCCAAGTTGTTTCTCATATTAATCAGGCTCACGGATTCCTATCTGTTTGATTTGTTGATTACATTGAGAAACAGAGATAAGACTCTTTGATATATCTCTTGATTGAGCTCGCTATTAAGTTGGTGCTCTCGAAATTATATTTGAGTCTAGTCCATACAGATTACCGAACAAATTATTGGGTGTGGTTGTTATACCCCCGCTTTTTCAGTTAGAGCATTGCTCGGTCGAACTCACAAATGTTTCTATCTCAAGCTTGTTGTCAAATTTAGTTGATCAAAACTATATCTTGATTTCTAGTATACATTTAATCAAGTCTCGGATTAGGATAGAAGTGTGTAGTTGAGTGCCAGACATCACCGGGTTCTACCGTTTGAAGGCGAAGATCAACCGAAGTTTTTGGAGAACTTTATCAACAAAAGGTAAGTGAAGACTGAACCACATATTACTCAAGTTTTCACCTTTCTATCTATGAGACTAAGTCGCATGATTAAGTGTACATGCACAAAAAAAATTTCAAGTCAAGTTTATCTTGTTAATTATTCTCTAAATGTGTTGACTAAGCTTAAGAAATTTTTCTCATACTTGATGAATTTGGTTAAGAACAATTTATTGTTTATGACCTAAATTATGATTTAAGATTATCGTTTTGAAAATAGTCTGGAACACTGATATGTGACATTGATGTTATTCGGGAATGTTTCAAATTGATTATTAGAGAGATATAAAACTATACTATAAATCTGGATACAAGACAATACACGTACCAGCTTACATACTGGTGTAACTATTATAGGTCCGGAGCCGCAGTACATGTACCCAGTACACGTACCGGCGTAGCTATAGTTCGGCAATGACTTTTGTTACACATACCGAGTATGTAAACCCAAAAAGTTCTATTGACTCGTGAACTCAGGATGGTACACATATCTAGTATGCATACTGAAAAGGTTTTGTGGATTCCTGAACTTGTTTTGTCTTAAGGGTATACAAACCCGATACACGTACCATGATAAAATAACTCACGAACTGGAAAGCAAGTACACATACTTATCCAGTCGAATATTTTCAGATGCATCAGAATTATTTCTATGAGATAACTGGCATTTGAACAACTCTCTAAAAACACATCTAGACATATATGATCACATTATAACCTATGGTTGTGACTCAAGATTAAAGTCTTAAAGTGTTATATGAAAATGGTTAAGCTTATATATAGTTCGTCTGGCTAGTTTCGGCTAACCTTTCATGAACAAGTCATTATACACGGTTCGGTTACGGTTCATCCTAACCAGAGTGTATATTTTGTTTTGTTAATCTCAATTCAAAGATTCATCTAACAATGGATATTGATGGCTTGATTCCAAAGCAACCTTAGCTTAAATCTAAAGCGATCTTTGATTTTGAAAATCTATATAAGGAGAAACTCAAGCAACTGGGATATTTGAATCCCAGACACTTTTCTTGTGTGTCCTACTTGTAAACTAGAGGCGTCCTCTCTTTTAAACCTTTTTAGGTTTATCGACTAAAAAGTCTTCGCTTAGGGATTCGTGAAGCCAGGTCCGACTATCTTTATCTTGATAGTTCGTGTACCCTAATCTTGTTACTGATTGTTGAGTCTCACTCCGATTAGGCAAGATAGATAGATATTACAAAGTTTCTTCGTCTCAGACTTTGTTATTCTACAAGCATATTCCTCTATAATTATTCTTTGTTGAAAGGTTTTACTTGTGAGGTGAATAATAATCTAGGATGCTCTGCATGGGTCGTAAGTACCGGATTTTGGGGTTTGCTAGACTTTGTCTCAAACGATTTCCTATCTCACCTTGATCTTTTGATCAAAAACGAAAATCACATATAGGCTTATCTGTGGGAGGCAGATTGGTTCAAAGTCTTCAATTGAGTTGAAGCAACTCTTAGGCTGTAAAGGACGTCAGCTAAGGGAATCAATTGCACAGAGTCTTGCGAGATTCAATAGGCGTAAGAAGCGAGACTGTAATTGAATTACTGTGACGGTGGATTCAGTCTCAACCACATTCCTATCCGAAGTTTTGATAGTAGGCTAGAGTCTGTAGCGGCTTAATACAGTTTGGTGTTCAAATCTAGACAAGGCCCCGAGGTTTTTCTGCAATTGCGGTTTCCTCATTAACAAAATTTCTAGTGTCTGTGTTATTTCTTTTTCCGCATTATATTGTTTATCTTTATAATTGAAATATCACACGTTGTACCTAAATCAATCAAAGTAGATACGTCCATCGTTATTATCGATACGACTTGATTGATCTTGGATATTGATCTTTGAAATCGTCCAAGAACTCTCACGACATAATCAGGTTTACGGACTTGTTTTCGTTTACATATTGACTGTGAGAGAAAGAGATATAAACTCTTAATATAATTCCTGATTGAGATTCATTAAGTTGTAACTCTCGTAATTGTATTTGAGTTTAGTCCATACAGGTTGCCCAAGAAAAAATTGGTGGTGTATTTTGGTACCCCGCATTTTCGATAGTATCTCTAATCTCCTGCTGAGAGACGGGTCTAAGTTAATTTAGGTTATCTTTATCTGAAATGCAATGATTGATACAATCAAGAAATTCCTGATTTCTATGAGGATTGGAGGTAGTGCTAATAGAACTAAAATGCGCAACCAGCAGGTTTTCAAGATTTACTCTATCACTAATCCATTGCCCAGAATCCATCTTAAGAGCACCAATATGATTGAAGTGCCTCCTCCTATTGACATGATTATGGTAATAATCGGTGCTCCTATCAAGGATTTAAGAAACTCTAATCTAGATTTTTGAGCATAATTTTTTTTTTTTTTTTTTTTTTTTTTTTGCCAATGTTCTAGTTCAGATTCAACTTGTCTAATCTGCTATAAATTCTGAGTTGTATTAGAAGAACTACTCTGATCTTTAAGGTGATTACCAAGATTTCTAGTCTTTAATTTGATCAACATTACCAAAATGATTGATGTTCCAAAAGATCGTGTTTTACAAATATAATACATGAGTTTATTGGTTAATTGATAGGAGCATAGCCTCTAACAGAGTTAGAATAGACATTTGGATAACTTCTTTAACATAATGATCCATCCTCCAACACTTGAAATATCTATATGGGTATCCAAGATAATTGGGATATGGTAACCGCCTATCGTATCAATATGATAAATTTTAAAGGAACTATAATGATTCAGCCAAGGACTATTCCCCAAAGCTCTATCAAGTCTAGTACTACTCAAGTTAGCACTAGATTGTCTATTATTCAAAGTAAACTTATTAACAATATAAGTCAGAAAGATCATAACTATCAATTACATTTAGAATACTACGAAAATCATGAGTAGTAGAGAAAGTGAAATAGATCTTTCAGGGTGAAACACAGTGATATTGAAGTCTCCTATGATCTCCCATGGAAGAGAGGCTCTTAGCCAACTTCACCATTGTAATTCTATTGAGCTAATTTCTCTTTGTAGTATACAAAACCATAAAGAAATTAGCTAGGAACTCTGGTTTGCTGGGGTCATAAAAATCTTGACATCAATCATCCTGTCGTTGTTATGGACTATATCACTATTGAATCCATATTTCCATAAAAGAGCAATGCCCCACAAGACCAATAGAAGGATAAGTCTAAGTATTAGGATAATTGAATCTTTTAAGATATCAATTCATTTTAAAAGACTCATTTTTAGTTTCACATAGAAAAATCATGTTTGGGTATTGAGCCCTGATCAAATTCTATAGTGAGGTTCTGGTAATAGGATTGCTGAATTCCAGACAATCCACGACAAAATTCTCATGATGCAACAATGCGAATAAGCAAAGTTAATAGAGGTTAATTTTTCATGCAGAACTGACACAAGAAAATGGCACACTACAAAACAGGAGCTTGAGCAAACAAAAGCTAAGAAGCAGGGATATGCTTTGATGCAGCTGGAAGAAACAACAACTGCAATTTAGGCTATACTATTTGGGTGATTAAAATTCCGACAGAATTGGGTGCACATTAAATTACCTCTTGCAGAGTAGGCGCACTGATAAAATGTGTCTAAATTGAAACGAAAACTTTAACTACTGCCCCTCGGCTAATTCGTGGCTAAATTTTGTTTCTCCCCCATCGTGCATTTTGGCGTAGATCCAACGCATTGGGGATTCATGGGAGATGCTTTAACAAAGCTATCTCAGAGTACAATTTGGAAAAATTGGGTCGGACCGAAATGCTTGACGTGCAGGTCACATACTTCAACTCTGGAAATTTGTGGTGTGCTGCCAACATAATAGTTCTACCTGATTAAAGGGGAGTGTTTTATCGTCTCCAAATTGTTCATCCCAACGTTGACACAAGAAATGAGAGTAGGAAAAACCTAACCACACCACATGGTAATAAATTACTCGATATCTATTCCAATGTAGTTCATATTACGCATTTCTAAGGAGTGTATAGCTAGCTCGTCACTCTATTTAAGCTCAGCTTGCATTCACAAAAATTCATATGCAACTTCTTTTTTCTTTGAAGTCTTATTTTATCGTTTCCTTTTCCTCCTCCTTTTTCTTTCTTTAATTGATGGAGAACATTGAAATTGTTTATGAATTTAAACCATTTTTAAGGGTTTACAAAGATGGTCGAAAAGAGAGGATTTTTGTCGGAAAATCTATTCCACCTTCTATGGAAGACCCAAGAACATGTGTTTCATCAAAAGATGTTATAGTTACACCTGAAAATGGTGTTCCTTCAAGAATCTATCTTCCTAAATTAACCCAACAACAAGAACAGCTCAATGAACGGTTTCCACTTCTCATTTACTTCCATGGAGGAGGTTTTTGTACTCAGAGTCCTTCATCTCCAATTTACCATAACTATGTTTGTTCTTTAGTTGCCGGTGCCAATGTGGTTGCGGTATCCGTAGGTTATAGACTAGTACCTGAACACCATTTTCTGTTGCCTACGATGATTCCTGGGGAGCCATAGAATGGGTACTTTCTCACTCTACAGGGCACGGTACTGACAGCTGGTTGAACAACTATGTCGACTACAGCCGAGTTTTCATGGCTGGCGATAGTTCGGGTGCTAACATCTCGCACAACATGGCTATGCGGCTGGCCCGAACTCATCAAGAAAAACAAGCGCTGCATGGTTTTCAGTTTTCTGGTGTTGTTTTGATTCACCCTTACTTTTGGGATGTGAAACCCATTGGTTCCGAGGAGAAAGATATGAGTAAGAAGATAATAATGGACAAACTTTGGCCGCATATTCATCCATCATCATCTGGTTACAATGACCCACTTGTCAACCCCTGCAAAGACCCGAACCTTTCAAGCTTAGGATGCAGAAGGTTACTAGTTTTTGTTGCAGAGGAAGACTTGTTCAGGGACAGAGGCTGGTTGTACTATGAAACATTAAGAAATAGTAAATGGAATGGTGTTGTTGAGATTATGGAGTCACAAGGGGAGGATCATGTGTTCAATCTGCTTAACCCTGATTCTGAAAAGGCCGTGAAAATGATGGAATTAGTGATTTCTTTCCTCAACCATCAAGAGCATATTCCCAGTCGAATCTGAATTTCTATGAAAGTTTTCTATAAATGCAGAATATATATAGTTGCCTTGAGTGTGGTATCAGGCTCATGTAAAACAGGCACACACAGTTTCCAGAGAATGTTAACTATTTATTATATTTGTTCCAGTACAAAGCTAAAATCCTCATAACAGAAGCACCATAAAAACATTATATTACTTTTACTTCTCTTGCAAAATAGGAGAATAGAATATAACTAGTAATTTCTGCCGATGCGAGAAAATTTATTACCATGACCTTTTTGAGGTCATGTCTCAAGCTTCCCATCCCCTGAGAATAGTAGCGCGAGCCACACGATTTACTCCAAGAGTAAAAGCCCCCATGCGGAGGTCGCAGTTGTGAGTCTTGCACATTTCTTTCACTGACTGGAAGCCTTTCGTCATGTACGTTTTCAACTCCTTGTTTACCTTCTGTTCTTCCCACATAAAGCCTTGGATGTTCTGCGTGCATTAAATTAACATCATATAAATGCAAAGGCATTCTAAAAGGAGTGTCAAACCACCAGTTCTCTTTTATGTAATTTGGAAAGCAAAAGAAAACGAAATAAAATGAACTGACTTGAGGAAGAAAAAAGGCAATTCAAGGATTAAGGTTGCTACCTGAACCCATTCAAAGTAGCTGACAGTAACTCCACCAGAGTTGGCCAGTATGTCGGGGAGTATTACGACTCCTTTCTTTGCCAATATCTTGATATAATACAGAAAAGTTTATTAGGATCAGAAGCCAAGTTGTGTTTTGTGTTACAAATTTATACTTTTTGTCCCCATTCATCATGGGAAATTTTTCGCACCTCGTCAGCTTCGGGGTCAGAAGGATGATTGGCTGCCTCAATAATAAACTTAGCTTTGATCTCATTTGCATTTTCCCTGGAAATAAAAAGAGAAAATGAATTATGTTTCCGTAAAGCATTACAATTTGTGCATCACTAGCAAGGCTAGAGAATACTTGCAAAGTAAAGTTAATTAGTAAGGAAATTAACCTGTTAATAACACCGCCAAGGGCGGCTGGAATGAGAACATCACAGTCTTCGACTAAAATTGAGTTCGAGTCAATATGCTCAGCGCCACCGAAACCTTTAATTCCACGGTTCTCTTTTGAATGTTTGAGTAAGCTCGGTATGTCAATGCCATTGCTGTTTTTTAAAGCGCCAGTTATGTCGCTAACTGCCACGATTTTACCCCCTTTTTCGTGGATGAGTTGAGCCGCCCAGGAGCCAACATTTCCAAATCCCTGGTAGTAACACAAACGAAAATCTTTCATGAGGCAACTTCTCAATACTGGAATCATTCTTGTAAATGCAGACAACTCGAAAAGATTATTTGCTTTTAATTAGAGTTAATCTGAAACAAATGTCAGCCAAGGTACAAATACAGGGGGGATAGAATTACTTGAATGACAAACCGTTGTCCAGAAATACTTTTCCCGTACTCGTTAAGTAATGCTTCTGTTGCAAAGAGTACACCTCTTCCGGTGGCCGCATCTCTACCTAGAGATCCACCAAGATCCTGACAGAAACAATTATAAACATTTATAACCAAGATTCTGCCTGGAATTTTAATCAAAAAAAAAAAAAAAAAAAAAAAACACTACTAATATAAGCAAGTGGGACATAAGTATATAACTTAGTTTAGGTGGCCAAAAGTATCCATCAGAACTTATTAAAGTTCCACTAAATGATTATAATTTCGTATAAACTGTTGTTACCTCTAAAGGGTAACACATAAATGAATAATCTTGGTTTTGAGTAGATACTTACAATGGGTTTTCCAGTCACTACTGCAGGTGAATAGCCATGAAACTTAGAATATTCATCCAGTATCCACGCCATTGTCTGTTTTATTTATATCATTCCAATACGGACAGTTATAGAAGCCAAATTACAGAATAACTGGAGTTGACCCTATTCATGTAATCTGTGAATACAAAATGAGTAGTGTTTGGAACTAACTTGTGGATTCGTCCCCATATCAGGTGCGGGAACATCGGTATGAATTCCAATTAAATCATGTATCTTTTGTGTGAAAACCCGAGTAAGTCGCTCTAGCTCAGAGATACTTAACTCCCCTGGATCACATCCAATTCCACCTTTAGCTCCACCATATGGAATATTTGCTACTGCAGTTTTCCAAGTCATTAGCTGTGCTAAGGCGTTCACCTCATCAGGGTCAACCTGTCATTCAGACAGACTTGCTGAGTAATATCCAAAGACGTTGAATGTCATATGGACAATCAGATCCAAAATCAACAGTTTTTTTTAACGAAGTATCAGTATGCAATTTAAGAGTTTTGATTTGCTATAATGAACCTCTGGATGGTATCTAATTCCTCCTTTCATGGGTCCTCTAGCATTGTCATGTTGAACCCTGAATCCAACAAATGATGCTAATGACCCATCATCTTTTGGTATCGTGCATTCCACCTGAAAATCAAGTTAAAATGCAATTTTTAGCGTCGTAAAATCGCAGATTGAGGTTTACTATTTAAACCAATTTTTTTTTCCTAATTGGGACAAGAGGCATTAAAGGATGAAATGCTAAACATGTTGGTGTGCAGGTTGAATGAGCCGCAGACACAACGGAAAAATGATGCCTTTTGACACCATTCATTGACTATCTGTCAGGTTAACATATCAATGTTCCAAAGGATGATAATAAGTTCAAAATAAGCAAGAGTAGTATGAAATGATATATTTCTATAAATTCCTTAAGCCTTCCTATTTTTCTCTACAAAATTCTACTAAAAAAAATTAGAACTATTTTTCAGACACTCAAAAAAGGAAAGAAGAATGAACAATCTCACCTTAATTTCTCTGAAAGGAATAAGTAAACTCTTTTCGAGTTTTGAATCCAACCCCAAAAGCCGGGCTGCTTGCTTGAAGTTCCTGCTTGTAGCTGCTAATGCATTCATGTTTCTTTCCCTGTAACACACAAACACAAGCAAAAAAGAAGACTAATCTTTATAAAGTTGGAACACAATATCAAACAAGAAAGTTTAATACTCATAATAAATGACAGCCCATGATAGATACTACAAAGAAAAGTAAAATTTACAGTCTTGTGGTTTTATTTTCTCAAAATTTTTTCTCTCTTCTTGTTGGCTGTTTTGATGGGTATCATGCACCAAACATCAACAAAGTGACAAACAAATGTTAGGATTGTACCTTAATGTGTTTAATAGTTAGACTATATATGTGAAAACGTTTTGAATCTTTCTTCAGTATCTTTTCTGATTCTAAGTACAATGACAGAAAAAAGAGAATAATACAAATAAGTTTCTCAAAATCTATGCTGAATGTACTTCCCCAAAATAATGCACCAATAAATAATGTCTCCTTGGAGTTTTCTTTTGAAGTTTGCATAAATAAGATGAAAGGGCTTTGGATTTCTGGTATATCCTCAGTAGGGCCTTTTACTCGTCATGAGTTCTAAAGTTTGTTAGCTCCTAGTCTGAAGAATACATGAAATCTGTACCTAGACTTTTGTGCATCACCAACCCACATGGGTAAGCAGCATTCATCTCTTGGTATCCGAAATTTGCTTCATTTTTATTCCCCCTAGTCCTCTCAGGACCAGTCTAGTTTAGCTATGCTCATAATTCATAGCTGTGTTATATTCAGATAAAAAACCAGAGATCTGGACAACTGCATACGGTAAAACTGAGGAGAAATATGTTTTTCTCATTTTGGTAGATTTTAGTACTATATACATAGTAGAATAGGAAATTAACAGGGAGAAAAACAAATTCATGATTAATTGCTAATTTCCTCCCTTTAAACTGCCAGATCTATGCGGGTTTTGTACAAGGCCGACACGTTTCCACGAGGCGATGATTACTAAAAGAATGACATTGAATGGCCATGATCGTTATAATTGTCATAATGTGAATGACATATACCAATGCGCTTCTGAGAGGCCATAATCATTAGAACGATAATACCGTTAACGGTCACACGCTCCTGAGATGCTACAATCATTAAAACGGTAATACCGTTAACGGTATCGTTGACCGTTATGCCGTTAGTATCATTGCATGCTATTTTAGATTGCTATATCTAAGTCTCAACTTGCATGCCTACCGATTTAGGTAAATTTAGGATTTTCAGGTAAGATTTCCATACCCACATAGGACACCAAGCAGGATCACATGATTTTACCAAGATTAGAGTGGGATTTCCATGTACCATGGTGTTGTGCTAGAAGATCTCTCTGAATAACAAAGCCAATGTAAATGACTGTTTCTGTTTTGTCATGCAAGTGCACAAGGATCAATCCCTTCCTAACAGAAGGACCTAACTTGTACTCAAAGACCAGTACCCCATCAAATTATAGCTCTACAAATTACTTGAATAACTGAACACATATAAACAGTGAAAGAAGAAACCAAACAACAAGAAGAGAACTCCAACACAATCTAGAGTCCCTAACTCTCCAGAGAGCAACAATAAAGATGAGATCTAAAACATGCAGCACAACATGCAAAGTAAGGCTTAAACTCTCAGCCATTGTCTGCCTAGAGCAAAGTATAAGCCATACGAAAAAAAACATTTTCGAGAAGCCTAAACCACAATTAGCAACTAAAAATAATCAAAATGGTAAAACTAAAATAAGCAACAATTTAATGAATAACATAAACTATTAAACATAAAATTTGAAGTAAGGAAATTCTAATTGAAAAATTAGTCCAAGTAAGTATGCAAACCTTAGTGATCAAAAGATGAAGTCACACAGATGGAGCAGAGGAATGGTAAATCTGAATAAAAATCCTCAAATATATGTAGAGGAAACTAAGTAGTAGCTAGATAGATAGAATCAATTCTAAGAACCAAAGCATCTAATTTAAAGGATGAGAACTCAACATCTTCTGCTAAAGAATGAGATACTGATGCCTTTTTAATATTGAAATTTCTATCAAATTACAAACTTATTAATTACCACTTCTGACAGAGATTCCTGCTACCCACCTTCCATAAAACTAACCTCTGATATATATAACTGATTTTGAAGAGAGAAGACGAGAAGATAGAAACAGAATAATCAGACGTGGAAGGAAAGGTTTATCAATTGACTGACCTTTTTCGACAAATTTTGGTTATTTCCAAGTGGAACTCCACATTGAGATGTATTCATTCGTGCAGATTAAACTAGGGTTTATACCATTAGAGGTAGATAGATCACTAGGGGAAATTTTGAGTGTTTTGCTTTCTTGTCCGAGCTGAAATTAATTTGAAGTGGCCAGAATATTGCCAGTATTAGTAATGTGTTACACTGGTTGGGAACTTAGGAGTACAGTTTTTGTTAATATACGGCCTTCACATCTAACTTGTTTGGTATAACTACAGAAAACTAATTTCTAGTAAAAAACACTTTTTTTTATTATTTTTTTAAACTAAAATTTCTTTAACATTTGGATAACGATTATTAAATGAAACTAGTTGGAATCGTAACGATTATTTTTTTGATTTTTTGCATAAACCAACACTGTTCGAGGGAACAAGGAGGAATTAATTAAAGATTTAGAGGGGTAAACCAGCTGGTTTGCCCGAGTGGTTAAGGGGAAGACTTAAGATCTTCTGCACATAAGTGCGCATGGGTTCGAACCCCATAGCCAGCAGCATTATTTTTAACACCCTTTTTTACCGAAACTAGGGTTAGGATAGAAAAAATGTTATAGATGTTAGTATCAAGAACCGGATCGTATTTGGAAGACCGGGGTTTTGGATATCTAGGGTTCCAGAGACGATTTTTATAGAGTGAAGATGAGGTACAAATTGGGATTCAAAAATCTGGAATCAAGGTGAGATTAACGTAACCCGTGTCTTAATATATGATGAAAATCAATGATTGATCGATTGATTTGTATTTCTAGGGTTTTCTTTTCCCCTTTTGTAATTAGGGTTTATTTGGCATTGAGTTCCTTTTATTGGTTAATTAGGTTATAAATTTCGTGATTGAGTGTTTGTTTGTATGAATTATTGCTTAATCGAGTTTATTTGAGTTATTTGAGATTATTTGATATGACTTGAGTGAGCCTTGAACCTAAGTGGGTGTTGAAGGAACTTGACAAAAAGGGTCATTACTAAATAATGATGATTTTGATGATTTTGGGAGGATTCTTATGTGAATGATAATGTTTGTGGATGGGGATCAGTGAAGAAAGTTTGTAAGAAAGTTAGTAAGAAAACTACACCTAGAAGATCTCCAAGGCTAAACGAGTGGATAATTGTACCGAGTCAGCAGAAGATGTATCAAGAAAGCCGAGTTTCACATATTTGCTACAACAAGCTAAAGAGGTACCAATTCCAAAAGCCATTGACCTTGATGATGATGTATTTGATGTTGGACATTGGGTCAAAGCTACTAGACAATATTCGGTTGGAGAACATCAAAATAGATGAATGCCACCCAATTGAGGTGTCCCTTATCCAAAAAACATGGATGACTTTGATGAAGATTTTGGTGAGTACATGCAGGGTGAGCATGATGTAGATCTTTTCCGAAGAAGAAGTTATTACTCCAAAGAGATCCTAGCAAAATGGAGGTAAAAACTAGATTTGCAAGTAAGAAAGCATTTAAGAAACATCTCGGAGGTTTTTGTGTTCTTAATAAATGTCAATTTCTTTTGGATAGAAGTGCTCTCTCTAGAATTAAGGCTGTGTGTAGGTTTAAAAAGAACATGATTGTCCTTGGTTTGTGTATGAAATGACAAATTAATCCTCATAATTGATAACCTAATTTCCAACCGCAAAGAGGCAAAGGACCGAATGTGATGCGAGAAAACTTCACCTTCACCAACATAGAGCCAAGTCGACCACCGAGTTAGGTTTTAAGTCAAACAAGAAGAAGGGAACGGCATCATTTGTTGGTGAATGTTCTAAACTGGCGGTCAAGCACCATCTTCTACTCGGCTTCTACAAAGACCTATGAGTCGCCATCTATAACACCATCTTCTACTCCGGCTCTACAAGAAATAACCTTTCTCAGAACTTCTTTGGCATTGGATCTCAGATCTCGGAATATAAAACAAGGAAAGGGAAGGGAAATGGAAAGGCTAAGAAGAAATGATTTGAGATCTGTTTTTTTTTGTTTTTTGTGTTTAAGAAGACAAAGTGTTTGTGTTTAAGAAAGCTAAGTAGACAATATTTCTTTCTTTTGTAGACTTGAATTAATGATGAATCAAAAGTGGCGTTTGTTTATTAGTACATTTGCAAAGTTACATTTTCATTGTTGAGTTCCTTACATATGGCATTAAGTTGTAAACTTGAATGCATAATTGCTCGTTTTTTGCAAAGCAATGAAGACTTCATCTCCGAGACCCACTTAAAACCGTCACAATCTGCACAAGTGAGGTATGCTATGTTCTTGTTGTGTTCATTCTTGCAAAATTTCATCAACATCTTTGATTTGCGGTGATCTTTGTTGCGGGTTTGATTTTGCAAAGGGGCAGTTTTGAAGTGGACCGCATTCTCCGCAAGCGTAACAACCAGATCCAGGGCATCGTCAAACCATTCAAAGTAACGACAGTTGGAATTGAACACTTCAAAAACATTTTTCCATTTGTTTCTTTTGTTTTTGAACACAATAGTTTCCTTATACCATTACATGGTATATATTTGCACTGAATAAATCCAAGAACATACCTTTGGATCATGACTTCCTTGTTCACGGATAGAACATGAAATCGGACGCTGGAGAGTTTACTTCACTTTGGCTCATGTCTTAATTTTTTTGTTTGTTTTTGATACATTCAGTTGAGAAACACTAGGGTTCTTCTCTCGCAATAAGGCCTAATTTATATGAAGGAAGTCAAGCCGACCGTTAAAATAGGAAAGCACATTTTCTTCACGTGCAAAGAGTTGACTCGATCCTCGTTTGGGTACGAACTGTTAATAATTAATTTCATTACATGATAACTCAAGTGTCCCTTATCCAAAAAAAACTGGAAATGACAAATTAACCCTCATAATTGATAACCTAATTTAGTGTTAATAATTAATTTCACTTATATTAACTTAAAATCAAAACCAAAATCAGATTTTTAGAGTTAAAAAAAAAAAGGGCGCTCCTTTATGTACCCCTTGAAAATACTAAAGATACCCTTTTATCTATTTACCCTGAAAATTATCTACCTACCATCAGGTCTACAAAATTCTTATACAAAATTCTTATACCTCTGAGAGAATCATAGGGGTGGCATTGTAATAGGACAAAAAGGGTCATTACATGATAACTCAAGTGTCCCTTATCCAAAAAAAAACTGGAAATGACAAATTAACTCTCATAATTGATAACCTAGTTTAGTGTTAATGATTAATTTCACTTATATTAACTTAAAATCAAAACCAAAATCAGATTTTTAGAGTTAAAAAAAAAAGGGCGCTCCTTTATGTACCCCTTGAAAATACTAAAGATACCCCTTTATCTATTTACCCTTGAAAATTATCTACCTACCCATCAGGTCTACAAAATTCTTATACCCCTGAGAGAAACATAAACTGAAACAGATAAGGTTCTTATACAAAATTCATATGGAATTTCAATTTGCAGATAATATTCGATATCATTCCGGGAGCATATGACAACAATCAAAGGATTTCAGTAATATTTTGGAATTTTTAGAGTACTGTTACAGTACAAGGTATTATGACGTCACAACTACTAACAAAAAGTTCTTACATGATCATCTTCGTCCATTAAAATGACGTCTCTGAAGACTGAAGCTCTATTTCTTTAACATTAAAAAGATAACAATTTGAGGGAGCTAGAACATGTTATGTACATACAATTCAATCTAGGGTGTAAACTAAATTTAGAGTTCCTTCTGTTAATTGAACTTTCAATGTGTTGATTGGAAACTTAAAGGTGTAGATTTTTGTACTAATGGTGTTTGAAGAAATGTCTGAAAGCTAAATACTGTACTAATGGTGTTAACTTCGGGTGATCATGGGTTTCTTTGTTTTGTGAAATTAAAAAGTACACAGTGTTGAATTTAGTGGGTGAAAATTTTAGGGAACCGTTTGTTTGTCCATAATACAATTCCACCTTCTATCATTGTTGAAGTTCATGTAGGAAACTAGGCATGTATACTTCCCGGATTTTACGATGAATTAGAGTATTTTTTACGTAGTTCGTATAAACAGAAGATGAAAACGAAGATAAAGAAATTAATTTCACGATTAAGGATTTAGCTCCGAAGAAGATGAAATATCTTCTTTTTTCTCCATCGGTAGGGAAGGGGTATCCATATCAAAAATTTAAGGTAATTTTATAATTCTCATTTTAACTAAATTATAACTACCATAACTGACTAGAGGGGTACCGTTAGTATTTCGAGGGGTATATAAAGGAATGCCCAAAAAAAAAAATTAAAGGAGAAGGTCAATCTCAATCAATTGAAGAAATTAACCAACAAAATGAAGAACCAGGACCTGAAAATGACCGGGTATACTTCTAAATTAGTCCCAACTAGCTTTTTGTTGCTCAAAGTTATCTAAAGTACGTAAAAAATTCAATTTTTTTACATTTTCAGAGCTAATTACTGTTGGAATTTTGCTCATAACCAACCGTAAATCGAAGTTAAGGTTCGTAAAAGATGAACTACCAACCGTAACTGGTTAAATTTGAAGAAAACCCAATCGTAAAACCAGTTACGGTTGGTAACTAAATGCTCGATACGAACCAGTAACTCGATTCTGATTGGTAACCAATGTTTCGATACCAACCGTAAATCGAAGTTACGGTTCGTAAACTAAAATGGTTACCAACCGTAACTGAAGAAAATTCCCAGATATAAGAACATACGGTTGGTAATTGAACTATTACCAACCGTAACAACATCAAAATCTCCAGTTACGGTTCGTAATTGAGTTAAAATCAACCGTAACTCACATAAACCCAGAAATTTCAATTTCAATTTTCATCTAAAACCCTAATTTTTGATAGAAATTAAACTTAAATCGAATAGAATAAACCAAATCGTAACTGGGTTTTCAAAACATACCTCATTTAAGTCATTACACTACACTTGATTAATTTTCGAATCGTCGATTAATCGAATACGATGAAATTTTGAGTTTTAATGGAGGTTACGGTTGATGGGAGGAGGAGAAGAGAAGAAGAAAGAAAACAAATTTTCAATTTAGCTTTGATTTAGGTTAAAAAATGGGGAGGGTAATCTAGTCAATTTACACCCCAATAAGACATCCCCTAACCAACTAGAGGGACATTACTATCACACTGCCGCCCCTCTAATAAACCATGCCGCCCCTATAACAGGCTTGTAAAAGAAATTGTATTCAAACATATAGACTAAATCCAAAAATACCATGTGTGTAATAATTAAGCTACTAATAATATTAGTTAGGCACTAATATTAGATATAATCTCAAAGTAATTAACTTTAGATAATATAAGAGAGAAGAGTGATTTCTTATTAAACTTATAAGAAAATGAGATAACTAAATAGTTACAACTTCACAAGTATTTATGTTGGAGAACTAAAGATAGTCCCACATAGCTTAACCCATTAGTCTAGATCCTAACCCCTTAGTCTAGATCCTAAATATAAGGTGTGGAGCCACTCCACTCATTGCCAATTGGTTTTGAGTTGGAAGCCCACACACTTCTATCATGGTATCAGAGCTAGGCCCTGTATGAGACGTAAGACCCAAGAAGGCAGGGCAACCTTACAACGGTCCACGATGCAGAGGACTCACAGAGCCCTACACGTGGAGGGGGCATGTTGGAGAACTAAAATAGTCCCACATAGCTTAACTCTTAAGTCTAGATCCTATATATAAGGTGTGGAGCCACTCCACTCATTGCCAATTGGTTTTGAGTTGGAAGCCCACACACTTCTATCAATTTATAGTGAACCAAATATGGTGTAGATGTTTATAAGGATGACATAGTGTCAGCTTATGTATGTAACACCCACCTAGTATACCATGCATAAAGACATCAAGTAGCTTACTAACTAAATTAGTAGCAATCCATTAAGTTGCTTCATGTCATTTAGTTTTCATGTAGAGAGACACCACATTACATGACTAGTAATTACTTGGTTATTCACCATTCCACTTCTGGTGGATAGGTTTTAGGAATATCATACATGGATGTGGGAATCCACATATATAATACTCCCCCTTGGATTTCCATCATTTTCATAGAGATTGTCTCATTAAAACTTTGTCAGGAAAACCCAGTGGGAAAAACCTGAATAAAGGGAAAAAAATACAATTCTAGAAAAGTAGATACGCATACGTTGCCTCGTTAAAACCTAGACAAGGAAAAATCCCAAGAGATAAAAACCTTGACGAGGAAAAAGAGTACAATGCGTCAAGATCCCAGACTAACTCCCCCTGATCGAAACTTCGTTGAGTCTACTGCTTGTACAGATGCCGCATTCCGATTCTATAAACTAGCTTTCTGAAGACTGTTGTTGGTAAAGATTTGGTGAATAAATCTGCGTAGTTTTCACACGACTGTATTTTCTAGATACATATCTCTTTATTCTTTTCTAGATGGTGAGAATAAAATAGCTTTGGTGAAATATGCTTTATTCGATCACCCTTGATGTAACCTTCTTTCATCTGTGAGATACATGTTGCATTATCTTCATTGATGATGGTTGGTACTTTCGTGGAAGAAGGTAAATCACATGAACTTCGGATATGGGTGATTAATGATCTTAGCCATACACATTCTCTGCTAGTTTCATGGAGGGCGATAATCTCGGAGTGGTTAGAGGAGGTTGCGGGAAAGCTCTGCTTACACGATCTCCAAGAAATTGCGGTACCACCACTCGTAAACACATATCCAGTTTGAGAAATGGATTTGTGTGGGTCGGAGAGATAACCTGTATCTGTATATCCGACTAATTGCGAAGAATGGGATACATCTTTTGAGTAAAATAATCTCATGTCTGCAGTACTCTGAAGATATCGAAAGATATGTTTTACACCTGCCCAATGTCTTTTTGTTGGAGCAAAGCTGAATCTTGCTAACAATTTAACTGCAAAAAAAATGTCAGGTCTAGTATATTGTGCAAGATACAGTAGTGCACAAATTGCACTCAAATATGGTACTTCTGGACCAAGAAGAATCTCATTTTCTTCCTTCGGACGAAAATGATCATTTTTAGTTTCAAGAGATCTTACTACCATAGGAGTGCTAAGTGGATAAGATTTATCCATATTGAAACGTTTTAAAAGTTTCTCAGTGTACATCTTCTGGTGAACAAGTATGCCACTCGGATAGTGCTCGATCTGCAAGCCGAGACAAAACTTTGTTTTTCCAAGATCTTTAATCTCAAATTCTCCCTTTAAGCATTCAATTGCATTTATGAGTTCTTCAGGAGTTCCAACTAAGTTGATATCATCAACGTATACATCTATGATAGCAAATCCTATTGTGGTCTTCTTTATAAAGACACATGGGCAAATAGGATTATTCACATATCCCTTAGTTATCAAGTATTCACTTAGACGAGTATACCACATTCGTCCAGATTGCTTTAATCCATATAAAGCTCTGTTAAGTTTAAGTGAATACATATGGCGTGGTTTGTTTTCAAACAATGTAAATCCTTCCGGGATTTTCATATGTATATCTGTATCCAATTCTCCATACAGATATGTTGTAACCACATCCATCAAATGCATATCAAGTCCTTCAGAGACTGCCATACTAATCAAGTATCGGAACGTAATAGCATCCATAACAGGGGAATTTGTTTCTTCGTAGTCAATCCCAGGTATCTGCGAGAAACCTTGTGCTACAAGTCTCGCTTTATAGCGAACAACTTCATTTCTCTCATTAATTTTTCTTACGAACACCCATTTGCAACCAACTGGGTTCACATTTTTAGGTGTTGGGACTGCATGTCCTAAAACATTGCGGTTAGTGAGAGAGACTAATTATGCTTTAATGACGTCCTTCCATTTTGGCCAATCATGTCTTTCACGACATTCTTCTATAGATTGTGGCTCAGGGCCATCTTTATCCATAGTAATCTCAGTAGCTACTGTAAACGAAAATTTATCATCGACAAGAACCTTATTACGATCCCACATTTCTTTCTTGCATGCAAAATTTATGGAAATTTCTTCATTTCCTGGTACCAGTTCCCTTTCAGGGGCATTTTCCTCGACTGGAGGTAGTAAGTTTGGAAATGAGGATCGTTCATCTATAGTCTCCTTTTGAGCACTATCTTTTGTCGATTCTGGTTGGCTTTTCCTTTTTCTGGGAACAAAATCTTTTGAACCAACAGGGCGTCCACGCTTCAGGCGTACCTTAGACGACTCATTTTCCGGAACAGTCACGACCTGTCCAACTGGGACATTAGTACGTGCTGGGACATTTTTAGCGGGTATGTATGATTTAGTTACTCTTGCCGTATCAACAAATGCATCTGGCATTTGATCGGCAATGTTCTGAAGATGGATAATCTTCTGCACTTCAATTTCTGATTGATTAGTGCGGGGGTCAAGATGAGATAGAGTAGGTACATACCAAGAAAGTTTACTCAGTTTTTCTGGCTGCTTACATTCTCTCCCTAATTGTGGGAAAATTGTCTCATCAAAATGACAATCAGCAAAATGGGTTGTGAATATATCACCAGTTAAAGGCTAAAGATATCTAATAATAGATGCTGAGTCAAAACCAACATATATGCCTTTCCTACATTGTGGGCCAAATTTAGTGCGTTGTGGAGGTGCAACAGGCACATATACACAACAACCAAAAACACGCAGATGAGAAACATCTGGTTGATGGCCCAAAACAAGTTGTAAGGGAGAGTATTGATGATTTGCAGTGGGCCGAAGTCGAACTAAGGCCGCAGCATGTAGAATAGCATGCCCCCATGCAGAAACGGGCAATTTTGTTCTCATTAACATGGGTCGAGCTATTAACTGCAAATGTTTAATAAATGATTCAGCTAAACCATTTTGTGTATGAACATGAGCTACAGGATGTTCAACATCAATACCAGCAGACAAGCAGTATGCATCAAATGTTTGTGATGTAAATTCACCAGCTCCGTCTAGCCGAATATACTTTATAGAAAATCTGGGAAATGTGCACGCAACCTAATTACTTGGGCGAGAAGCTGAGCAAATATAACATTTCTTGTGGATAAGAGACAAACATGTGACCATCTAGCAGATGCGTCAATCAGGACCATAAAATACTGAAAAGGTCCACACTGAGGGTGGATAGGTCCACATATGTCTCCATGGATCCTCTTAAGAAAAGTTGGCGAGAACAACTTTTTAATGATGGTTTGAGGATCAATTTTCCCATAAAGCAAGCAATACAATTTATATCCGTAGTTAACAAAAGCTTCTGGTTCTGCAAAGGATTTCCTTGAGAGTTCTGTACTATTCTACCCATCATGGTAGATCCTGGGTGTCCTAGTCGGTCATGCCAAAGCTTGAATATTTTTGGATCATTAAACTTGTGGTTTATGACACTATAAGATTCAATAGCTTTGATTGTTGTAAGATACAACCCAGAAGAGATAGCTGCAAGCTTCTCTACAACATGTTTTTGGCATGTGTCAGATAATGTGATAGATAAGTACTCTGTATTATCTTCACTTATTGTTTCTAAATGATATCCATTTCGGCGAATATCTTTGAAACTTAACAAATTTCTCAAAGATATCGGGGAATACAAGGCATCACTGATTTTCAGTTTTGTACCTCCTGGTAAGATAATATTGGCTCTTCCGGAACCTTCTATTAAATTTGTTGAACCAGAGATAGTGTTTACTTTTGCCTTATATCCTTTTAAATCAGTAAAATATTTATTACTGCGAAATATTGTATTAGTCGTTCCGCTATCTACCAAACAAATATCTTCACCGTCAAGATTAATTTTTGATAGATTTCTTCTGGAATCCATACCCTTCACAACAAATATACTACATGAACAACATAAATTTAATAAAACATACGTCGTATATTAAACATGTAATTATACATACAAAAGATAGTATACAAACCAAATCACAACTTAGAGTACACACAACTATATTACAAAATACACAAGTTCACAACTAGTTTACAGAACTAGTTAAGTTCTTCATCATACGACTTATTAAGAAAATCAGATATGTCCCACTTTCCTTCTTCTGACTTTGTAAGAAAATCAAAGTCTAAGTGGGGAGAACTAGTAGAAGCCTCATTAGTCTCTATAGGATTTGTCTCAATATCAACTGCGGGTCGCTTCAGGGATGCTTGATATAGATTAACAAGATGCTTGGCAGTACGACAGGTACGTGACCAATGACCAGTCATACCACAACGGTAACAAACATCTTCCTTATTCTTTATAGGCTTGTCATACGAATCTTTTCCTTTAACTGGCTTCTTCTCTTTCTTTGGGGTGCCATATTTCCACTCCTGGTGGTTTGGCTTAAACCGTGAACTCTTGTCTTGGTTCTTTTTATTACCACGACCACGTTTCCCTTTACCCTTATTATTTCCCCGTTCATTACCATTGGTAGAACTCGTTGTTGCATGTGCTTCGGGCACAGAAACAGAGCCCCCGGGACGAGATTCATGATATCTTAATAATAATTCATTATTCTATTCTGCAACAAGCAGACATGAAATCAACTCCGAGTATTTCTTAAAACGACGCTCTCGGTATTGTTGCTATAAGACAACACTCGAGGCGTGGAAAGTGGTAAAAGTTTTCTCGAGTAATTGTTCATCTGTTATATTTTCACCGCATAATTTCAGTTGTGAAGTGATTTTAAACAACGCAGAATTATACTCAGAAATAGATTTAAAATCTTGCAAACGTAAATTCAACCAGTCATTTTTGGCTTTAGGCAGAATAACCATCTTCAGGTGGTCATATCTATCTTTCAAGCAACTCCACAGAACCTCAGGGTTCTTAACGGTTAGATATTCTGATCTCAACCCGTCGTGGATATGATGACGAAGAAAAATTAAAGCCAATGCTCTATCCTGCTGGGACGCAGCATTTCCCGCTTTAATAGTGTGTGCAAGATTCTTGGCCTGGAGATGTAACCCCGCGTCCAGAACCCATGAAATATAGTTGTTACCAGAAATATCTAAAGCCGCAAAGTCTAGCTTAGTTCAATTCGACGACATAACGATAATATAGTAATTAAAGTTACCTTTCGCTTCGAAATTTTTTGGCAACACCTATATTACCAGAACCAGTAATAACCCAAAGCTCGAAGAAAATAGTGCTAACTCGTGCTGATAACGTGTAATAATTAAGCTACTAATAATATTAATTAGACACTAATATTAGATATAATCTCAAAGTAATTAACTTTAGATAATATAAGAGAGAAGAGTGGTTTCTTATTAAACTTATAAGAAAATGGGATAACTAAATAGTTACAACTTCACAAGTATTTATAGGGAACCAAATATGGTGTAGATGTTTATAAGGATGACACGTAACTTCATTAGTGTCAGCTTATGTATGTAGCACCCACCTAGTATACCATGCATAAAGACATCAAGTAGCTTACTAACTAAATTAGTAGCAATCCATTAAGTTGCTTCATGTCATTTAGTTTTCATGTAGTGAGACACCACATTACATGACTAGTAATTACTTGGTTATTCACCATTCCACTTCTGGTGGATAGGTTTTAGGAATATCATACATGGATGTGGGCATCCAAATATATAATAATGTGGGCTAAATTCAGAATATAGTGTGGGCTTAATTCAGAATATAGGATAAATATAAGGGTTTCTATAAAAAAAAACTAAATCTTGGTTTTGGGTTTCGTCAATGATATTAGTCCAGGTAAGAACAACGAAATGTAGTCCACCTGGATCAGGATAAAATAGCTACTATATCCTGGTTCATTTGGAAGCACAGATGTTTGGTAGTTTTTGAAAAAATAAACCCGAATCCGATTCACCTTATGGAGCAAATCAAAAAATTTCCAAACCGGAATACTCAGGAAAGGATCCAAAACATAATGAAGATTGAAAAAAGAAATAATCCCAAAGAGAAATGCTATGACCTATCTTCGGATTGGATAATATTTATTGATGCGGCTTTCAAAAAAGAGGATTTGACCATGGGATATGCTTTTTTACTTTATTCTATGGACAACGAAACATTTATGTATATTGAAGCTGGTTCGGAGTGGGCCTCCTCAGCCTTTCATGCAGAATCAAAAGCTTTACTAAAGGCATTTTCATGGTTACGTAAAAATATATTATCCACCGTCTCAATAGCAACGGACTGCAAAACTTTGGCGGAGACGATCAACAAGTCTTGCAAAGATTCTTCTTGGAGTGCGGATAACACCATACAAGAAGTGAACTCAACACTGAAGGAACTTCCGAAAGCCCAGGTAAAGTATATAAACAGGAAATATAACTCTGCGGCGGACCACATAGCAAAAGAAGCTCGAGTAAAGCATCTTCGGCACATGTTCTCTCACATTCAGCACAGGGTTTTACAATCTAGTGTTATTTCCAATGTTTTTGATAAAAAATGAGATTTTAAACATGTTGTCTAATATTTCTTGATTAATATAATTCTTGTTTACATCAAAAAAAAAGTCCACCTGGATCAGTTCCAAGCTCGCAAATGAATTACAACATAATTAAATTGTTTTCATAAGGTACGAGTGCCAAAAAAAAAAAAACAGTCAAGGACGGAGCCAGGTCAAGTCAATTAAACAGGTATTCGATTATTTGAGTTGAAAATTAATGTTTCTTTTTTTTCTTTTCTTTTTTAAATAAAGAACAAGGTTAAATTTTTATTCAAAGGTGTTAAAAACACAAATGAGGAAATATGAAACGGTGCGGAAAAGAAAAGAAACGAGGTATTTCTCACCATGCAAAACAAAATAGGCATAACAAAGAAGGAAAGTACCAGCTACAGACCAACCCTACACAATACCAGAAAACAAAAAGAGTTGGGGTATTTTGTGTTGCCTCCTTGAAAAAATTGCAAATTAACTATACGTCACGGGCTCTCCTAGAGATTATATATTAGCAAATCCTCATATTGTTAAGTTTCCATCCATTTCTACTTAGCTGACTCAGCAACACCGAACACGTGCAAAAATATAAACATTTCAAATTTAGTACCCAAAATACCCTCGTTCGAAATTCATCATTGTTACTGTTACCAACAATCATCGTTTCAATTAACCAACTTTTTTGTAAACAATTTTAAGCACTAACAAGAGTGGTAGTTGAAGTAATGGAAATCAATGTTGTGAGCACCATTTTGAGGATGTATTTCCTTTGTCATCAAAATGGCAGATGCTTGTTTCACGGGCCAAGAGCATTTTTAACATGGTCTATATATCCTACCTGATTTCTTAAATAAATGACTCTAAATAAATCAACACACTTACTTAAGAAACTACATATTGATAGATTGAAACTAAAACTGAATGAAAACATAGTTATGTAGATGAGTATATATATCCTACCTGACTTCTTAAAGAAATGACTCTAAATTAATAAACACACTTACTTAAGAAACTACAAATTGAACTAAATAAAGAAATTGGTAATAAGGGAAACTAGGTGAAAAAGAGGGGTACCAAGTACACCACCAAATTTTAATTCAGAAACATATATGGACAAACTTATCACGATCAGTAGCATAGATCAACAGTAAAGGTACGATACCTGATATGAAGACAAGTTTAACTTGGACGATCTCAGAAATTAATTCCAAGTAATAACCTAGTGTGTACTTGAACTGTGATACGAACCGAATTCCAATAATAACAAGTCTTGTAATCTTTCTTTCAAGATAGGATTTCTCAAGAATAAATTTTGTAGGTTCCATACAGTCTTTTTGGTTTAAAATTGTATAGGTTACTTTAGCGTACTACTTGTGATATTTCTATTATAAAGATAAACAATACAATGCGGAAAATAAATAACCGAATACACCCGAAATTTTGTTAACGGGGAAAACTGCAAATCAGAAAAACACCGGACCTAGTTCAGAACTTGAGCGCCACACTGTGTTAAGCCGCTACAGACATTTTCATACTATCAGACTTCGGACGGGAATGTAGTTGAGACCAAATTGACCCTAAGATAGATTCAACTTCAATTGCGCTCATGTACGTCTCTTGGATCTTGTAAGACCCTATGCAACACGGCTTCCCTAGCGGACGTCCTTTACAAGCCTATGATTTACTTCAACCTAAGTGAAGACTTCTATGACTATTCCGTCTTTAAAAGAAAACCTATTTGGTTTCTTTCAGACAGATATTCAATCAACATATGGAAATCCATACGCCATGAGGGATCTTCAAGAAAAGAAGATATCAAGCAAATTCAAGATTAGAGGAAGACTTATGGAAACTGTTAGAGCATAGCTCGGTTGAACCCACCAAGCGTTGGTATGTCAAGTTTGGTTGTCATATTTTAGTGAATCAAAACTCATTTAAAGAGTCACTTGATTATGTACTAGAGACAACTTCGTATAGGTTAGAATAGAAAGATTAGGATTATGATACATACAAGTATTACTCGAAGACTTGAAGAATGTTAAGAAGTAACAAGCTACAACGACGACATCATCCTTCCTCTTGAGGTTAGTAATATTTTTACTTGAACTGTTTCATTCCTAACGTATCTTTCAAGTCGTGCTATATTGAAAACATAACTGCAAACCTGTGAATGATTATACTCTAGTAGTGAGACATGATCACATGATCATAGTATTAAGAAATTAAAATACGAAGTATAAAGCTTATCTTTTGAACTTCGTATATAAGACATTGACATAATTGTATGAATGCTATTGTAATTATGTGTATGAGTAAAGGTGAAGATTTCATCCTAGGAAACAGTGTTTACATTTGCTTAAAGGAAGTACATTCATGAACTTGTTTTATGAATCGAAAGGGAAATCGCTAGGCTTATTGGTATTGTTATTCATTGCATATCTTTGGATTACTAATATGTGTGAATTAGTAGAACCGATCATAACTTGTTATGTATCTTGGTAAAACTAAACACAGTGCCTGACTTATGTATTGGTATGACTTTTATTAGTGTAACCGATCCTAAGTAATCACCTAAGATGGTATGATCGATATTTGTAATTGGTGTGACCGATCACAAAAGAGTTGTGTAATCGATCCTTGTAATTGACATAACCGGTCCTGGTAATTGGTGTAACCGATCATGGTAATTGGTGTAACCGATCCTAGTGACTTGTGTAACTGATCACAAGTAATACCATGAGAATATGGTAATCTGTCCTGGTAATTGACGTAACCGATCCTGGTAACTGATGTAACCGGTCCCAATAACCATATTAAGGTAGAACCGATCCTTGTATTTGGTAGTAACGTAAACCCATGATTAGTGATTTGATATTTGATCAATCACATAGTTCTTCTTGGAATACAGATGAACCAATTCTAAACTCGTTTGGAAGTGTGGTATAATCGATTCCAAGATTGTAAATATGAAAAAGGATTTACAAAGAAAAATATGTCGACATACTTTGAACATGTTCAGTAACTCTTATCTTTTATTGTTCAAAGATATTCCTTAATAACTCAAGGAGATCCCAGACAGAAATAGATTAAGAATCTTTTAATTAAGGTTGTTAGTTTTATATGCTTTTAATTACCATCAATTAAAAATAAAAATTGGTAATGTGCATTTACTAATTGGAGATTTTCTAGTGAGATTTCGGAAATATTGGACAAAGCATTCCCAGGAATTATGAAAACCGATTTGGGCATTTATAACATATCTTAAGAATAATTCGGTTTTGGAAATTCCTTGGAGTCCAAACATCCTTGGTCTATAAATACCCAAGTTTGCATTTCGAGCAAACTATCCTAAGAGCCAGGCAAACTTCATCTTTTTGTTGTTTCTGGTGGAGCCGTCTATTCGGAGAGGAAAGTACCCCTAATTAGGCGAAATATCTTACGATCGCTCATTTAAAGACTTCCGTGGGATCAAGAAGCGATCTACGAGTACCGTTGGTGAGAAACTGGATAATTGCAGTTTATTTTAGTTTTCGATTGATTTGATTGACTAACGGTTGTTGAACTTTGATTGCACCTAGTTTGTTTATTCTTGAGAATCTTTTCTTCTGATATAAGATTCACTCAAACTAGATCGAAGTATCGACGGGATATTTAGAATTGTTTGTAGATCTAAAGACGTCTTGTGATAATCTATTGTTAACAGACTCCGTTCTGTGCGTGATTGATCACAAGAGATTCAAGTGGTGTTGTGCAGGTGTTTATTGAAGATTAAAGAAGATTTGAAGACAAAGAAGATTTCTGATTTGGTTTTTATATCTTTGGGTGTGCACAAACCTTGACCGGCTGGGATCCAACTAGAATCGGATTTATTCGATTGATTAATTGGTACGATCGGCATCACCTTATAGTTTCTTGTTTGATTCTATATTGATTGATTGCAAAAACTCTGCTACTTCGGTAGTTGTTGGATAGATTGATCTGACCATGCAAAGGAGTTTATTGGTTGAACAGAAGAGCCTTTGCTTATGACTTGAGATATCTTTATCTAAAAGAATCAAAAGAGTTGTTACCAAATAGATTTGTTGTTCCTTTACTGTTTGGAATACGATCCAAAGGAATTGTTCCGGTGCGTGCACTTATTGAATGTCGGAAGCGCAGGGATACTGAAGAAACTAGGTGAACTATAGGTTTAGTTGCTTGGTCTCAACTATACGAAGTTTGTTAGATTTTGTATAGCGGCTTAATTATGAGAGTATTCAATTCTGGACTAGGTCCCGGGGTTTTTCTGCATTTGCGGTTTCCTCGTTAACAGAATCTTGATGTGTCACTTTATATTTCCGCATTATAATTAAAGTAAATTTCAATTGTACGTTAACATGGCACTTGATATTGATTCTATTGGTTTCGGTCATTACCGTACTTTTATCAAGTGATTGCTTTGTTGTTGTATTATCTCGATTTCATATCCATAGACAATCACACAAAGTGTATTGGATTTCTCCACTTGACTTTGATATTTAATTCACGAGTTAGGCAAGTTCGGACTAATTCTATATCAAGTGGACATTGTGTGAAATATTCCTTGAGTGATTGTTGCTCCAAGAGGTTTACACAGTGGGTCTTGTATAGGTTGTGATCAAAATAAAAGATTGTGGTGTATTTGGGTACCCTCGTATTTTCAATTTGTATCAGAGCGGGCAAACACGAAAAGATCTAACAATATGTGTTTGGTGCGATCCAACCTATAAGAAATGAACTCGAGTTCACATGAATCGATTTCAGTTAACGTACCGCCAAGATTTGACGGAAAAAACTATCTATGGTGGAAATCTTCTATGAGATTTTTTCTTCAATCAAGAGACTTTAATACTTGGCTAGTCTTCGATGGTTATAATCGCCCGAAAATAGAGAATTCGGAAACTGAGTTTAAACTCTTAGTAGATTATTCAAACGAAGAAAAGGATTTTGCAAAGCAGAATTCAGATGGTTTGAATGCTATTATATATGCTGTAAGTCGTGATCTACAACATCATGTATGAACATGCCAAACTTCAAAGGAAACTTGGGATAATCTTCAGATCATATTCGAAGGAAACACATCAGAGAAAGAAGCTAGACTTCAAACTCTTACGTAAGATTGGGTAAACCTTCGAATGGATGACAACGCCACTTTTGAAGAGTTTCATATTAAACTTTCTGAGATAGTTAATGCTTCTTTCTCACTTGGAAAGACTATTTACTTGTATAAAAAGATAAAAGCTAAATATCAGGAAGGGTATAAATGATGCCTAAGTCTCATTTATAGTTGCGTATCTAGATGAATCTAATGAAGCATGCAATCATAAAAGCAAATAATCTTTCAACACGAATCTCGTTGGATTGAAAGATCTTTGATCATGAATCTATAGCCTATCGGGAGCGAAAAACCCGAATGTCTAATTCAAGAGGAGTCCATTTTGATAAAGGAATTGCTTTTAAAGCCAAATTCCATCGTTTAGAGCCTCAAAATTTCCAAAAGCTTCCTTAATAAACTTTGCGTGAACAAGGGTAAGTTGGAATGGTGTGGAAGCTAAAAAGATAGATTGGCGTAATCATATTCAAGGAAACACATCTTAAAGAGAAAGAAGCTAGACTTCAAACTCTTACGTAAGATTGGGTAAACCTTCGAATGGATGACAACGCCACTTTTGAAGAGTTTCATATTAAACTTTCTGAGATAGTTAATGCTTCTTTCTCACTTGGAAAGACTATTTCTGAAAAAGATATAGTGTGCTAAAAATACGAATCTAAGAAGCATGCAATCATAAAAGCAAATAATCTTTCAACACTCTCACGAAGCACACTCGTTGGATAGTGAAAGATCTTTGATCATGAATCACAGTCTATTCAAGCTAAAGGAATTGCTTTTAAAGTCGGTCTGTGTGATTGAGTAGGAAGGTCCAAGACTTTGCAAAATTTCCAAAAGCACCGTTGGAGAAAGATAGATTGATGGATGATTCAATTTAGATGAATTGATTGCGCTAAATTAGAGATTGCAAGAGGGAAATTGAACGTGCATTTGATGATGAAATTGAACAATCATTATCATTGATCACTAGACGTTGGAGAAAGATAGATTGATGGATTTCGAGATCTCTTGAAGAAAATAAATAATAGATTCATAAAAGATACTCATCGATCTTCTCGACCCCATGATCGAGTTCCTGTCAAGAACAAGAAAGATCAGGAAGAAGATGATGAATATCAGCCTTAGTTCTTTAAGTGTAAAGGTTTTGGTCATATGGCTAAAGACTGTCCTAATCTTAGAAAATACACTAGGAGCAAGGCTTTGGCTGGAACTCTAGACGAGACCTCCGATTCATATGATTCCAAAGAAGAGGAAACATCTAATATTGTATTAGTTGTCAATATTCCTTCTTCCTCCATTAGTAATTTAACCATTTTAATAATGGACATGTCTTCCGATGTTAATAAATCATCTAATGGTAAAGGGAAAAATAAGACAAAATGCAAAACTATCTCAATGAACAAAATTGCTAAAAGTTGCATATGCAACTCCAGTCAATCTCAAAACACTTCGTTAATTCGAGGTAACAAGAAAAGAGTTTTCCATACGATACTAGATCAAGGACACACTGTTTATTCCAAATCCCATAATGAGAGAAAATCTCATACTAATACCACTTAATCGGTATTAGAATTACATCCTCACCATTGTCTTCCGAATCTTGATAAGGTGCTGGATCTGAAAGATCACTTTAAGAATAAATCTGCATCTTCTCTTGATATTGAGAAATCAAAGAGAAAAATCAAAAAGAGAGATTGCCTTAGCAAGAAGGAAAGACAGAATATGCTGAAGAAAGATCAGTGTATTGAAGCATTGACACACTTCTGTGTTCAATCAAAGATAGAATTACATGTTCTTGCAGAATCCTTCACGAAAACTTCTCAACCGCAAGAAATTCTGGTCAAGCAACAAGGTTATCTACTTGAAGAAATTCACAAGCTAAAGACTGAAAGTAATAATCTGTCTTCCTCTAGCACTGATATAAAGGATTAAGTTTTGGAAAATAGACATCAGTTTTGAAAAGGCGAGGGTACCCAAATATACCTCAAGCTAAAACTTTTCCTACCTATAAGTCCTTTCTCCGAAAGTGATTGTCTATGGACTGAGTCGAGACAATACAACTAATCGGTTCACACTTCATGTGATCGTCTATGGATACGAGATCGAGACAATACAACAACGAAGTATGTTACTTGATAAAAAGGTTCGGACTTAACCAAACACAATAGGATTCACTTATCAAGTAAATAGGAATTAACGTTTGTGTAATTTACTTTAATTATAGTAAAAAAATTATAATGCGGAAATATAAAGTAAATGACACAACAAGATTTTGTTAACGAGGAAACCGCAAATGCAGAAAAACCCCGGGACCTTGTCCAGAATTGAATACTTTCAGGATTAAGCCGCTACACAAAATTACACCTAACTTCGTATAGTTGAGACCAAGCAACTAAACCTATAGTTCACCTAGTTCGGTCTGTATTCACACGCCTCCAACTTATAAATAAGTCACGTACTTTGAACAATTCCTTTGGATCGTATTCCAAACAGTAAAGGAACAACAAATCTGTTTGGTATCAACTCTCTTCAACCAAGTAATATGAGTCGGACAAAGGTTCTTCCGTTTATTTTAACATAAACTCCTTCTCTTACTTTAATTATAATAAAACCTAGCAAGATTTTGTTAGATCTATCTTATAGTGTTGGAACAATTCCTTTGGTTCGTATTCCAAACAGTAAAGGAACAACAAATCTGTTTGGTATCAACTCTCTTCAACCAAGTGATATGAGTCGGACAAAGTCTCTTCCGTTTATCTTAACAATTAGATCTATCTTATGTTCAATTACCGAAGTAATCGTTTAAGATTAAGCCAACAACACTCTTAATTCAAAGAATTGTGTTGATACCGATCTACTCAATCAATCAATCCAATCTACCACAAGGATAAACCGATTATTAATTGGATCCTCTTTTACCGAAACAAGTATTGTGCACACCAAATATTATAAACCCAAGTCAGATCTTCAATATCTTCTTTGTCTTCAAATCTTCTTAAATCTTCAATAAAAACCTGCACATAATCACTTGAATCTCTTGTGATCAATCAATCACGCACAAAACGAAGTTTGTTAACAATAGATTATCACAAGATCGTCTTTAGAACTAACAACAGTCTAAAAATCCCTGTCGAAACTCTGAACTAGTTTGAGTGAATCTTATATCAGAAGAGAAGATTCTCAAACAAAAACAAACTAGGTGCAATCAGATTTCAACCACCGTTAGTCAATCAAATCAATCGAAAAACAAAAGATAAACCGCAATTATCTAGTTTCCCACCAACGGTACACTCTAGAGCTTCTCAATCCCAAAGAAGACTTTAAACTGAGCGGCCATAAGAGATTTCGCCTAATTAGGTTACTATCCTCTCCGAATAGGCGGCTACACCTGTAACAACACAACAAAGAGGAAGTCTGTTGTTACGAAGGATTAGTTTGCTAGAAAGGCAAACTTCAAGTATTTATAGACAAGGAAGTTTGGACACCAAGGAATTTCCAAACCGAAAATATTCTCAAGATATTCATTAAAGCACAAATTCGGTTTCCATAATTCCTGGAAATGCTCTGTCCAAAAATAATGATCGAAATCTCTCGGAGAATCTAATTAGTAAATGCACATTACTAATTCTAAAATTTCCATTCAAAATAAAATTAATAACC
>JAJJWW010004854.1:0-26847 GCA_023531295.1 Papaver armeniacum
GACGGCGTGTTACTGGGTACAAAGAGAGTTGGGCCGCGGTCGTCTGCCATACCATAGTAAGTACCTAAACCTTATGCTATGTAATATAAAACATTTATATCCATGTAGTGTTTTGATTATTGTCCATCGGTTTTGTTTTGTTTTATAGACCATGTGGATGCCATTCTGGCCGTATGAAGCCGTGGAACGTCAGGGACTATGATGAAAAGCTGGCCACACGAAAGCTAATAGAATCAACCATCGGAGAAGTTGAGGAAGTAATCGATCTAATCCGATCTACGTGGCTGTTGCCTGCGATCGAGAATTTGGATCTTGGTTATTTACAAACCTCTTTGTTCCGCCTTTGCCGAGAGATATTATGGGGAAATGATACTTTGCATCTTCCGTTTGGCTAAAAATGACGATGACTCCAAATGATGCGAAGTTCATTACCGAGCTAAGCATAGATGTTAAAGCAGAAACAAAAAGGGTACATGCAAGAGCTTGAATGGGAAAAGATTTACGCGTTCACCAAGGAAGTGTTCCAATGGGATGAGGAGATGACCAAGTCATAAATGCTAGTAGGCAAAGCAAAGCAGAGGATATTCCATCTCTCAAGTTGAGGGCACTCTTCTGGAACAAAGAAACCGATGGCCGAGGGAAAAGAGGTGACCAAGGAACGAATCTTCGCTACTTACCAATGCGTATGTCCTCTACGTCCCGGGGATCTATTATCTTTCCCGACGTTCCGGTTCCCATGTGAACGCCAACTTTATTCAAACTTTTGCAACCATTTGAGAAGATCCACAAGTACTCTTGGGGCAATCATCCTTGTACACTCGTTGAACGAGTTGAGAAAGGCTTCCGTGGCCGACAGAACCAAATCGAGGGAACATGACTTTTCTGCAGGAATGGATATATTTGCACTTCCCGATATTTTCTGCAATGGCTTTTGAGAACAAGGAATGTGACGGTAAGTGTTATGGAGACATTTACATCTACAAGAGTAAGGAAAAGGACTAAGATGCGGTTTATTTGAAGGTGCGACATCAATCGACAACTTGACGACGAAAGATGTTGTTCTTTGACCCTTACAAGGGGGTTTGTCCAAAGGAAAATGAAAGATGGTTGGATGCGAGGAACAAGATCATTATTTTGGGCCTTTGTTTCACTTAAAAAGGATATGTAATGTACAACCCGACGAGAGTCACAAGACAATACGGATACGTACAAAGAATCCCAAGGAAGGAGCACAACAAGTATAAACTCGATGAGGAAGAATCCAAGTCATATGATAATGATATTGAGATTGTTCATGACCGCTTACCATCATGTACTTATTGGGAAAATAGAAAGTTCACCAAAATTCGTATGGATGATCGAATAAAACAGATGATGAGGCAATTCCGGTTACATACCGTGGGTACTCAATATTTCGCATACTGAGTGATACGAAAGTAGATGGGAGGACCCTTGATAGAGGACAAAGATACAACTCGACTTCTTGGTGCGATTATTTCTCAATTACGGTTTTTGTCAATTGTTTTAGCATTATTTGTTTAATGTTTGTTGTTTAAAATGGAAACAGAGAAGACGAATCGGGCACTTGATATCCCAAGCACAGCTAGAAATCAGGCAAGGGAAAAATGTTAAGGCCAATGAAAAGTTGATTGATGAATTAAACATTCTCGAAGATGTAGAAGGGTGAAAAAATTGGGGAAGAGGTGGAGGAGGAGGAGTCAAAGAAAAAGAGGAAGAGAGCCCCCACAAGTATTTGAAGGTGCATCGAGCAGCAGCGCCCCAACTGCTAAACGAGGACGAGGTGGTCGTGGTCGTGGTGGGGATGTTGATGAATGAATGGTTTCAAACTTATGTCTTTAACTATGGATAATTATTGAGTCAAAACTTATGTCTTAAACTTATTGTCGAATTATGTTTGGTTTTATTCCTAATTTATGAATGACTGAATCTTGTTTATTTTGAAAATTGTTGTGTTTGTCCAAGAAGCGACAAAAGAACCAACTACAATGTTTGTGTGCAAAAAATGCATGATTCTCAGTAAGTTTTCCGCCAAAATCGGTTTACATGTACCCGTATAAAACCGATTTCTCCGACAATTCTCCAGTGGGGACAATATCAGAATCGGGTTTTGAAGTTGCACCACATAGACCGACCAAAATTTTGTTCACCTGGTTTTAAGTTTCCATAATCAGTTTATAAGGGTACTTTAAAGTCCGATTTCACAAAACAAAAAAATCCGAGTTTCATAATCGGTTTATGCGGGCATCCAATGTAATCCGATTCCCGCGGAGGAAAAAATTCCAACGTGCTTCAGTATCTTTTTTGCCAAGAATCGGCCTTTACAAGTGACATATTAAAACCCGATTATTGAGAGGAAAATTTTGACAACTTTTATAATCGGTTCCATGTTGGCATCACTTGTAATCCGATTCTTGCAAGGAAAATTCCAATGTTTCTGTAACTTTTTTCGCCAAGAATTGGATTACATGTGGAATATTAAAATCCGATTATTGAGAGGCATAATTTTTATGATTTTGCAAGGACACAATAGGACTATGTGGACATACCTAAACTCCGATTGTTCGAATTGAATTTGAAAAAAATAGTCGTTGAGTCTTTATCTATATAAAGACAACCTCTTTGAGGCACTCCCACATCACACACTTAGCCTAGAAAATGGAGTGGGAACCGCATGAAGATTTTTGTCTCGTTAAATTGTTTGCTAATACGTTCCATGAACGTTCGAATGAAATCTATTCTATGTTTTGGAAGAGAGTTAAAGAGTTCTTTTTCGGGCGTACCGGGAATCCCAATAACCGCAAATTGAGAGACTTGGCATTTCGATTCAACTACATAAAAAGTGCAATGCGAGAGTGTGTTAAAGTTAGAAATATGGTGTACCAACATCATCCACAAGCTCCTCTTAGAGAAAAAGTGAGTAATCCGATAATATTTATACTTATGTCATCGTTAAAAGTTCGTGATACTAACATTTAAAGAATTCACCGAATTTCAAACTGGAACGTTTCAATGGGCTATGGAGAATTCGTATGGGGAAACTAAGTTCATTCACAACATAGAATATACGACATTGTACCGACGTGCTTGAGGTTCATTGGTTTAACATTTGATGTGTCAAATTCTTAGAATACCCATACCGAATCATATATATGTAATACGCTAATTTCTAAACTATGTAATGAATATTTTGTTTCGAAAGTAAGGTATAATCGGATTATGTGGGCATATATAAACACTGATTCCTACAATCTGTTTTTTGTAGGTATTGAAAAACCTCTCGACTCGGGTTTACTTCATCTCTAGAAAAACTCAACCTTAATCGGTTTACAACTGCACTAACATCATCCGATTCGGATAGAGTTTTGAGAAAAAAAAAAATTCAAGTTTTTGATGATGAATTAATGGTAGTTGATTTCAGGGTTAACTTGATTAAACATCATTTAATCACCCAAATTAGCACTAATCAATCAGAGGTAGTTTTGCCATTTAGTAAAATAATTGGATAAGGGGTTATCAATTTTACTTCAAATTATCCTTTTTTGTCTTGCAGTATGACGAGGTGTCAAACTCGCAAAAATAAATTTCTCTTACTTCTTTAACTAGCAAGTAGTATAATGTAAGCAGGATCGTCCCAAGGGAGGTATGAAGTTCAAGTTGTTATGCAAATACCTTAGCAAAGATGATTTTGTTGTAGAAATGCTGAAAATTGTAAAATATATTCAAATATGAGATGTAATTGATTAAAGGTTCATTCTAGACCACTAATACAAACCAAATTGATAGATAGCTATATTCTTCACATTATCATGTTACTAACAACCCTAGGAATAATTAGTACGCTCAACTATTCCGTTATTATCTCCTAGCTCACCGGATACGGAAGCGCCGATTCACCGGTTCCTACTTGCCAAGTTTCCTAGAGGTACGCTTACTAGGTTTGACTTAAACAAGTGCTCTAAGTTCTATGAGATAAGGTTGTTCCTAGTGATGAGCTCAAAAGCATGAATCACCTACTAGTGTTGATTTCTACATATGGGTACTTGAATAAAGTCCCATCATCAATACCCACATATTACTACTTGTGTTTATCTTCTCTAGACAATTACTGGGTCGAAGAAAATCTAAACTAGCAAATAGATTAAGAATTAATGATTCAATTTCGAACTTAAACCCTTAACAAATAATTCATAGACAATATTAGCATGGTAGAAATCAATCAATAACATTAATGAATGCAAGAGAACAAGTTATTTCATATCAAATATAGATTCATATTTCGGGCTTTGAAACGCCTCTTAATCAAAGAGAGTTTTAGTTACTCATAATATTGGAGTTCATCATCAAATAATAATGGAAATAATGTAAAGAAGATGAAAATATTAAATGAAAGCAAACCCTAGCTCCGGCTCTCTGCAAAACTCCAAGAAGAATACGTGATCTCTCAAAAGAATAGAAACCTTTTCTTTTTATAGCCTTCCCACTTTCCAAAATTAGGTCTTCAAAGTCCATCACCAAAAAGTCCACCAAGCCCATGAACCATGTGTGAGAAACCCATGTGAAAATATGTCCCAAAATATGCTCGCCGAAAACTGGTGCACTGGCCGGAAATTGGCCGGAATCCGGCACCGGAAAGTAGCTCAGGTGACCGGCTAATTCAAACCATCAGCGGTCAAACGAGTCACCTTGTCGGGTCAACTGAATCAACTGCCAAGTCAGTGAACTCGGCTCAGTCCAGGCCAGAAATATTTGTTCAGTTCACGGCCAAGATGGTTGTCTGTGCTTCTGCAGCTTACGGCCAAGATGGCTGCCTGTTCTAATCCTTTACTGCTCCATCCTGGCAGTACCAACAACTCTACCATCAGGCTTCAACTACAGCTTCAAGTCACCAACAGTTCTTCATGTAACTCTTCAAACCCCTTGTCATATACCTGCATTACTCAACCACCACCTAAACCAACCAAACCTTCATTATCAACTGCTTCAAGAACTTCAGATGCACAACAACTCCCTACTCAGTTGCACCAGTCAACACTGCAAACCAAACAACCACTGCCTCTGAGGTAACAACTTCTTCCCATTGCATTCATACACAACTTCATTCCTGCACTTGCAATCAAACTCAGTTCATCCTCCATCCGCAGCAGAGACCACCACCTGCAGTCTGTGCCATAGCCACAACCTGCCATTCTCAACAGCACCTACTTAGAATCATCAGTAATTCAGCCAGCAGGCTCAAACAAAGCTACAGCTCCCAACCAAGCTTCCCGCAATTTCAACACTCAAACACGCTTTCACCAACCATGTATTTTTGTAATATCTCGCTATTGCACCACCATGACCTTCCGAAATTTTGGTCTGCACCCGCATTGTTACACATTCATGACTGAACCCATTTCATCTCAGCCCAATCACAGCATCTCAGCCAACACATACCAAAACCAACCGCAATTTCTCAATCAATCTTCCTCCCCATTCCAACAGCTTCAAGTGCTCTCACCTCATCTTCACTAAACCGCTCCATTCGATCCGTAAAACCCACTCATCATCTATCTTATTCATTCTCAAATCCATTAACATACACAAAGATCATTACATCGCCAAAGAACTCCCTGATTCAATCTACAGATCGAACCCATCTCTCAAAAACACAATCGATTTCAAAGACTTCACTTTCTCCTCCTCAATTTCAACCGAAATCAATAAAACATTAATCACAAACCCTAACTCTTCCATTTCGATCGCTTCAAATCCTTATTCAACCGAGTTCTTAATTCCTCTCTCGAGTATGGTGTTGCCTCTTGTTTCAAAGTAGTAAGAAATTTGACATGGTGCTACCGCCGCCATCATGACATGGTGACAAAGGGAAGAAGAACCAATAATTCTCTTCTCTGAAATTTAGGTAATGGTAATAATGAAGAGAAATTGGATTTAGGGTCAACCCATGGGTGGATTTAGGACTTATCCAGGTACCCCACTCACCAGGATAAGGGCCACAACCTGAAATGGCCACCCCTTAGTAATTTCCATTCAACTGTCCGGCCTTGGGAGACCGACAATTGCCTAATTCCGCAACTCGATACACTTCAAAAGCTCGCAAAAGCTCTTTCATATGAAATCAAGTGACCTCATTCTTTCACCGTTTATTTCTGTCTTTTTCGTCCTCTTCAAGATAAGGAAAAGAAATCCAGGATTTGAGCGAATTCCACTTCTTATTGCTCCAATGACTCCAAAGCACCTAACAAACTCAAATTCACACATAAGATACATAATTTACATGAAAACTCGCAAAGAAAGCATAAATACTAGATATAAAATTTGGTGTTTATCACACCTATCAAATTCCCACACACTTAGACTTTGCTAGTCCTCGAGCAAATCAAACAAAACAATTCTAAAACAAATACATACAACTCCGTCTCGTTGAGGCTACGGTCACTTTAAGCATAAATAACAAGCCTTGAACCCCTAGGTGTCCCTAGTGGACGAGTTTTAGTCTCGTGAAGGTTTACAAGAGGTCCGCCTACAAAACCTATATTTCAACTCCGTCTATTTGTGACAAATCAATGAATGAATCCAAAATGACTACAGAGGAGGTACCTTTTGCAAATTCAGTTCATATTCAAGTAAATAAAGCTTAAATTAGATAGTCGAATATGAACTGAATCTAACAAACCACAATCACAATGAAAAGATAAAGAAGATGGATATAGATGTAGATGTTGGCGAATGTTCACAAGTGTTCGATGTTTCCCATATCTGTCAAGGTCACTACTAAGATGAACCTATGCAACCTATTGGATTGAGTTACCGGGTCAATTCTAGAGTTAACACATCGGCATATACAAGGAACCAGAGGTCAACAAACTTATTTCTACATCAACTCGCGGGCATATACAAGGGAACCAGAGTGACTTTATTCAACAATAATAATAATATTTTTTTTTCTTTTTCATTTTTTTTTTTTTTTTTTTTTTTTTTTTAAAGACGGCATGGTTAAATCTTTTGGATTCAAGCGCATGCTTCTTGTAAAGCAAGTACATGATAGTTGCCTTGGATCCCGCATTCCACGCTTGTTTAGGCGACGAAGACAGGGGACTACGTTTCACACATACTTGCTATTCCCAAGTGTCATTTTTCATTCCGTTTGGTCTAATTGGTCGGTCTCTTTTTTTTTTTTTTTTTCTTTTTCTAGCAACTCAATCGCTCTATTTCATCCTAGCAGTAATAACACGTCGATGTTTAGTGACCCACCAAAGCACTTAGAGAACAATAGATAAATATGGAAAATAAAATAAAAATAGAATGCGATATGGTGATATTCCGAGATATGGTAACGACTATCATGTTATTTGTGATTCCCGAGCTATGTTCGTTCTTGTTAATTAATGGGTTCCTCAACTCCCCGCAATCAAAATGATTCCATCCACTAATGGCGTCATCCTAAAGGCACAAGTTTCTAGATTTCGGAGTTCAAAAAGCACAAATTTTTTTGGTTTTTCTATTTTTCTGATTTTTTTTTTTTTTCATGGCATAAAACTACTAAACGCATAAAACAAACTATACAAACATATAAATGCTCCCCCACACTTAAACTTTACATTGTCCTCAATGTAAAATTGAATCATCCAAAGAAGGTTCAAGGTGGGAAATTCCGTGAAATGATATGCAAAAACAAGAAAATAAAGATAAAATGCTTAAAAATAAAAAGATAAAGGGAAAGATACAAAACCGTGGGTTGCCTCCCACTTAGCGCTTTGGTTTAACGCAGTCGCCCGACGTTCAATGCCGCAATTACTCCTCCAGAGGGAGTGGATCACTCAATGTGATCATATCCCGATTCTCCGTCACAAACCGCTCATAGTATGGTTTGGCGATGGCCGTTAACCTTGGAAATCATCCTGTTTTGGGACTAGTTATCTCAATCGCACCATGCGCAAACACATTAGTAACAAACAAATGGTCCAACCTATCCGGGGACCTAAGTTTACCCGGGAAAACAATTTAAGACGAGAATGGAATAAAAGTTTTTCGCCCTATTTCAAAACTCTTTCGGGAAATCATTTTATCATGGAAAGCCTTGGTCTTTTCTTTATAAATGCGTGAACTTTCATATGCATCATTTCGTATCTCTTCTAACTCATTGAGTGAAGTTTCCTATGTTCACCGGCTCGCATCTAATTCCATATTACATACCTTGATAGCCCAATAAGCTTTGTGTTCAAGTTCGACGGGAAGATGGCAAGGTTTGCCATAGACAAGCCTAAAAGGAGACATACCGATGGGTGTCTTGTACGCCCACAAAGCGTCATTGAGTCTATAACTCCAATCTTTTCCTTGTAACATTCACCGTCTTCTCTAAGATGGAATTAATCTCTAGGTTGGAAATTTCGGCCTTGACCGCTCGTTTGTGGATGGTACGGTGTGCCAACTTTATGAGAAATGTTATACTTATTTAGAAGAGCGTGAAAGGATTCTTGAAGTGCGAACCTCCATCACTAATCACCACTCGAGGTGTTCCAAACCTAGAAAAGATATGTTCCTTCACAAACTCACAAACAATATGAGAATCATTAAAGGGGGTGGCTTTAGCTTCCACCCACTTAGAAACATAATCTACAAAGCAAGAAGTATAAAATTTCCCATTGGAATTCACAAAAGGCCCCATAAAATCGATACCCCAAACATCAAAAATCTCAACAAATGAGAATTGGTGTTTATGGCATTTGGTTTCTTGCAAGGTTGCCTGTCCTTTGACACCTATCACAAACCTTACAACATAGATATGCATCCTTAAACAATGTAGGCCAATAAAACCACTTTCGAGAACCTTGAGGGCTGTCCTCTTGGCTCCGAAATGGCCACCACAAGCATATGAGTGACAAAAATTCGTAATTGATTGGAACTCGGATTCAAGTACGCACCATGGATCATTTGATCTGAGCAATGCTTCCACAAATAAGGTTCATCCCATATATATTGCTTAGCAATCTTCTTGAGCTTGTGTTTCGGAATGTAGACATGGAACTAGGTACTTGTCCGTCACCAAGAAGTTAACAATATCAGTCATGGAGTTGTGCCACCAACCGCAAATAGTCGCTTTCATCCCGAAGCTATCATGCAAAGGAATCGGGCTTCTTCTGGACACAACCAACTGGCGGATGATCCGCCACGGTATTCTCACTACCCTTCTTGTCCTTGATTTGCATGTTGAACTCTTGAAGAAGAAGAATCCACCTTATGAGCCTTGGCTTAGCATCCTTCTTTGTGAGCAAGTAACAGTGCTAAAGATGGTGAGAAAACCACCACCTTTTGTACCCACTAAATAAGATCGAAACTTCTCTAGTGCAAATACTATGGCCAAAAGCTCCTTTTCAAGTTGTGGAGTAGTTGATTTGTGCTCCGTTGAGAGTCCTAGAAGCATAATAAATGGCATATGGAACTTTGCCATCTCGCTGTCCCAACACGGCTCCAATGGCATAATCACTTGCATCGCACATCAACTCAAATGACTTGCCCAGCCTGGTGGTTTGATGATTGGTCAGTAGTCAACAACTCTTTCAAGGTGTCGAAAGCTTCCTTTGCATTCCTTGTCACAATCAAAGGCCACATCTTTTTTTGCAAGAGTCTACACTGTGGGCATTGCAATCTTGGAGAAATCCGATGAATCTCCTATAAAAACCCGCATGACCAAGAAAAGAGCTGAACCTCCCTCACATTTGTGGGGTATTGTAAGTTCCGAATCAAATCTATCTTAGCCTTGTCAACTTCTAACCCCTTAGAGGATACAACATGACCTAGCACAATCCCATGATTGACCATAAAGTGACATTTTTCCCAATTAAGCACAAGATTAGTTTCTACGCATCGCTTAAGAATAAGTGCAAGGTTATCTAAGCATTTGTCAAAGAATCACCATACACGCTGAAATCATCCATAAACACTTCTATGATGCTTTCCACATAATCCGAGAATATACTTACCATACAACGTTGAAAAGTGGTCGTGCATTGCACAAGCCAAATGGCATACGTCTATACGCAAAAGTGCCAAAAGGACAAGTAAACGCGCCTTTTCTTGATCTTCCTAGGGCTATTACAATCTGGTTATAACCCTGAAAAACCATCATGAAGCAGTAAAAAGCATGTCTAGCCAACCTTTCAAGCATTTGATCAATGAATGGTAAGGGAAATGGTCCTTTCGGGTGGTAGAGACAGCTGAATCAATGCACACTCTCCAACCGGTCCGGATTCTAGTTGGAACCAAGTCATTATCTTCGTTTTCACCACCGTGATTCCGGACTTCTTTGGAACGACTTGAATCGGCTCACCCATTTGCTATCGGATATGGGATAGATCACCCCTACTTCCAACAACTTCGTGGATTTCCTTCTCGACTACTTCCATCATCTGGAGGTTCAGCGACGCTGAGCTTCTCTTGTTGGTTTTGCCCCTCCTCAAGAAGTATTCGGTGCATACATGTGGAAGGACTGATTCCTTTGATATCGGTATAGTCCACCCAATGGCAGACTTGTATTTCTTAGCACCGAACAAGCTTCTCCTCTGCACCTTGCAAGGTTGTTGGCAATGATCACTCTAACTTCTTCCTTGTCACCTAAATACACGTATTTAAGGTGATCCGGCAGAGGTTTCAACTTCAAGAATAGGTGCCCGCACAATCGATTGTAAAAGTTTCACCGTTAGTGTAAGCAGAAAGAAACATAAGACACATTATATTTTGGTGGAACTTCTTGTAATGAGTTAAGAGATAAAACAGCCTCTTTAAGCTCATCACAAATAGACAATTCACTTTCAATGTCTTTGTATTTTCCATAACCTAAACCTTCCACTATGGTGTTTTCTAAAGCATCTTCACCATTCAATTCAAAAATCTGTTGAGCTAGAGAATCAATAATATCAATTGAAAACAGAATGCACATCACTAGATATCTCATAGCCTCAAAGATATTGAAACTTATGACTGGTCATCAAATTCCATAGTTAAGGCGCCTTTAAAAACATCTATTTTTGTTCTAGCGGTTCTCATGAACGGTCTACCTAACAAGAAGGGAGTAGACGATGGTGAATCTTCATCCATCATGTCAAGAACATAGAAATCACTGAAATATGAGTTGATTAACCCGCACCAAAACATCTTCAATAACCCCTTTTGTAAGAATTAGACCTATCAGCAAGTTGTATAACAATACCGTATTCTTAAGAGGTCCAAGATTCAATGATTCATAAACGGAGGCAGGCATAACATTAATGGATGCTCCTAAATCTAACATAGCACGTTCAAACCCGATTTTACCAATAGTACATGGTATGGTGAAACTACTTTGGGGTCTTTCAACTTAGGTGGGAGTTTCTTTTGAAGATATGTCAAGCATTTTCCCCACACTCATTACCTCGTTACCGGTCAATTTGTGCTTGTTAGTGCACAATTCCTTCAAGAACTTTGCCCAACGTGGAACTTGCCTTATCGCTCAATGAGTGGAATGTTCACTTCAATCTTCTTAAAGATTTCCAAAAGCTCTTGGCACAATGTCTCCTTGTTCGACTTTGCAAACCTGCTAGGAAAAGGCGGAGAAGTAACATTAGTAGAAACATGAGTTTTAGAGTTAGAATTTGTTACCGGGTCAGCCTTTTTAGGGCTGTTTCACCTCTTCTTTCTCCAAATCAGGTTCATGGGACACCTGGTGAAGTTTTTCTCTACTTGCTTCCCACTTCGTAACTCAATAGCATTGGCATTCTCCTTGTGATTTATTGCTGCGTATGGGAAGTTTTCCTCCGCTTGTGTTTTCCAATTTGCTCACGGCATTAGTTAATTGACCCATTTGTGTTCGGATGTCCTTCATATCCATTGTTGTCTTTTGTTTATCTTGCACCATTGTGTTGAGAATGAGATTCAACTTGTCATCTATACTCGTGCCTTGAGTTTCTTGTGGTGGTCTTTGCATGAATTGATATCCTCCTTGTTGATTGAAAGTAGGATTTGCAGCAGTTTGCTTGTTGGCGTAGCTGAAATTAGGATGATCACGCCAACTGGGTTGTATGTGTTAGAGTACGATCGTACTCTCGGCCTTTGCCGATTTTGGTACATAGCACTTGCTTGCTCAACATCTTCGGTATATGATGATGGTATGACAGCTGCAGCTATTTGAGTCATCATTCTTCCATGTTGCCCATCCTTTGTTCCATGTGTGAAGAATTTCCAACTTCATTCACCTTCCTATACTGATTCATCTCGAGTGTAGAATTGTTGAGTGTTCGCAGCCATATTCTCCAACAAACTTGTAGCTTCCGCAATGGTCTTGTTGGTAAGTGCACCACCACTTGCGGCATCGATCAAATTTCTATCATTAGAAAGCAACCCTCGTAGAAATATTGAATCACAAGTTGATCACTGATTTGGTGGTGTGGACAACTAGCTAAAAGCTTTAGCGCCCCAATACTCATGGAGAGTCTCTCCCGATACTGGGCCTAATACCACAAATCTCCTTGCGAATCACAAATGTTTTTGATGCTGGAAAATACTTCAAGGAACAATTTCTTCATCCCATTCCATGTGGTTATGCTTCCAGTAAGCAAAAGAACCACTCTCCGCAAAGATCTAAAAGAGAGAAAGGAAAAGTCTGTCATCATAGCCATATCCGTGATCTCAGCTTGCTGTTTGCTTCATACTAGTCACAACATGATGGAATTGTTGCAAGTGACGATTAGGATCTTCTCCGCTAAACCTCTGAATTTGGGCAAGTTAATCAATTGTGGTTTCAACTCAATGGTTCCATTTGAATACATAAAGGTCAGCGATCTAGGTTTGGAGAAGTGAGCTCCCTTGAGTGTTCTCGAGCACTGGTCGACCTCCATTGTGTTGTCTTCTTCGTCCGAGTCCGACAATTCACTTGGTGTAGAACTTTGAGGAAGTGGAGTGTTGACTGTCGAATGAAATCCTTAAGTAAAGTGCCCGAACGAAGACGTATACCAATTGGACTTGGTCTGCCCTCCACGCATTCACCAAAGAAATAGTACCAAAATCAGATTCTAAGAGATTGAATAAGTAAACTGAAATCGTAACCAAAAGCAAAAATAACAACTAAGAATAAAAATAACAACTAAACTTGCATCGGCTCTCCTAAGAAAGAAGGCCAATTTTGACGAGGTGTCAAACTCATAAAAAAATAAATTTCTACTCTCTTTAACTAGCAAGTAGTATAATGTAAGTAGGATCGTCCCAAGGGAGGTATGAAGTTCAAGCTGTTATGCAAATACTCTTAGCAAAGATGATTTTGTTGTAGAAATCTTGAAAAATTGTAAAATATATTCAAATATGAGATGTAATTGATTAAAGGTTCATTCTAGACCACTAATACAAACCAAATTGATAGATAGCTATATTCTTCACATTATCATGTTACTAACAACCCTAGAATAATTAGTACGCCTAACTATTCCGTTATTATCTCCTAGCTCACCGGATACCTAAGCGCTCGACTACCGGTGCCCTACTTGCCAAGTTTCCTAGAGGTACGCTTACTAGGTTTGACTTAAACAAGTGCTCTAAGTTCTATGAGATAAGGTTGCTCCTAGTGATGAGCTCAAAAGCATGAATCACCTACTAGTGTTGATTTCTACATATGGGTACTTAACAAAGTCCCATCATCAATACCCACATATTACTACTTGTGTTTATCTTTCTAGACAATTACTAGGTCAAGAAAATCTAAACTAGCAAATAGATTAAGAATTAATGATTCAATTTGAACTTAAACCCTTAACAAATAATTCATAGACAATATTAGCATGGTAGAAATCAATCAATAACATTAATGAAATGCAAGAGACAAGTTATTTCATATCAAATATAGATTCATATTTTGGCTTTGAAATCGCCCTTAATCAAAGAGAGTTTTAGTTACTCATAATATTGGAGTTCATCATCAAATAATAATGGAAATAAAGTAAAGAAGATGAAAATATTAAATGAAAGCAAACCCTAGCTCCTATTTCCGCAAAACTCCAAGAAGAATACGTGATCTCTCAAAAGAATAGAAACCTTTTCTTTTATAGCCTTCCCACTTTCCAAAATTAGGTCTTCAAAGTCCATCACCAAAAGTCCACCAAGCCCATGAACCATGTGTGAGAAACCCATGTGAAAATATGTCCCAAAAATATGCTCGTTTAAAACCGGTGCATTGGCCGGAAATTGTCTAATCCTAAGACCGAAAGTAGCTCAGTGGACCGAAGCATTCAAACCATCGCCGGTCAAACGAGTCACCTTGTTTCAAGTCAATCAATCAACCGCCAAGTCGTTGAACTCGGTCACCGTGCCTAAATATTTGTTCGCTTCACGGCTAAGATGGTTGTTCTGTGCTTCTAATTACGCCAAGATGGTCGCCCGTTTCCTAACTCTTTATTTCCATCCTCGGCAAGTACCAACAACTCTACCATCGCTTCAACCATGTTCAAGTCACCAACATTTTTCATGTAACTCTTCAAACCCCTTGTCATATACCTGCATTACTCAACCACCACCTAAACCAACCAAACCTTCATTATCAATCGCCTAAGAACTTCGTATGCACAATAACTCCCTACTCGCTGCACCCGCTCAACACCGCAAACCAAACAACCACCGCCACCGAGGTAATGGCTTCCTTCCCATTGATTCATACACAACTTCACTCCGCACTTGCAATCAAACTCTGGGCTTCATCCTCCATCCGCAAAGCAGAGACCACCACCTCGGGCACCTGTGCCATAGCCACAACCCGCCATTCTCACAAAGACCTACTTAGAATCATCATAATTCACCAGCCAAACAAAGCTACAAAGCCCCAACCAAGCTTCCCGCAATTTCAACACTCAAACACGCATTCACCAACCCCGTATTTTGCAATATCTCGGGGCCATGTACCACCATGACCTCTCAAATTGTGGCTGCACCCGCATTGTTACACATTCATGATCAACTCATTCATCTCGGCCCAATCACGCGTATCTAGCCAACACATACCAAAACCAACCTGCAATTTCTCAATCAATCTCCTCCCCATTCCAACAGTTCAAGTGCTCTCACCTCATCTTCACCGAATCGCTCCAATTCGATCCGTAAAAACCCACTCATCATCTATCTCCCATTCATTCTCAAATCCATTAACATACACAAGATCATTACACGCAAAGAATCTCGGATTCAATCTTACAGATCGAACCCATCTCTCAAAAACACAATCGATTTCAAAGACTTCACTTTCTCCTCCTCAATTTTCAATCTAAAATCAATAGAAAACATTAATCACAAACCCTAACACTTCCATTTCCGATCGTTTCAAATCCTTATTCAACCGAAGTTCTTAATTCCTCTCGAGTATGGTGTTGCCTGTTTCAAAGCAGTAAGAAATTTGACATGGTGCTACCGCCGCCATCACGTACATGGTGACAAAGGGAAGAAGAACCACAATTTCTTCTCTGAAATTTAGGTAATGGTAATAATGAAAAGAAATTGGATTTAGGGTGTCCATGGTGGATTTAGAACTTATCCGTGTACTCCCACTCACCAGGATAAGGGCCACAACCTGAAATGGCCACCCCTTAGTAATTTCCATTCAACCTGTCGGCCTTGGGAGACTGACAATTCAGCCCAATTCCGCAACTCGATACACTTCAAAAGCTCGCAGCTCTTCATATGAAATCGGTGACTCATTCTTTCACCGTTTATTTCGCCTTTTCGTCCTCTTCAAGATAAGGAAAAGAAATCCAGTGATTTGAGCGAATTCCACTTCTTATTGCTCCAATGACTCCAAAGCACCTAACAAACTCAAATTCACACATAAGATACATAATTTACATGAAAACTAAAGAAAGCATAAATACTAGATATAAAATTTGGTGTTTATCACACCTATCATAGTGGTAGGGCCAAATTAATCGGTGTACGGGTTTTTTTCTAGAAAGGTATCAAGCTTGGAGCTAGGCAGTGAACCAAGTGACTGTAATGTCGAGATTTAACATAATTGGGAGTCATGTCTTGGTGGAGATTGCACTCAGATATATCAACACTACTAAATTCTAGCTAGGGGTCACGACTAGGTTCCATCTATATGGCAAGTGAAATAAAATAAACACCGCCAAACCCCCGCAACTTCAAGTGCAACTTAAATCCATCTCATTGGAAGGTAGGCTAGATTCCAAACGATTTTCAGTGGTAAAATGGATACTGTTTGACACTAAAACAAGCTTAATTAACAAAATCCAAAGTTACAAGAGTTTAAGTTTTTGACACTAAATAAATAATTAAGAAAGAAAACTTAAAAATTTGACACTAAATCGACCACTATTTTTGAAGTGAAATGATTAGACAACAAACTATAGAAAGGATGGATTTTTTTCCTACCCTCTCTGTGTGCTCACCCTACCTGCAGGTACTTTTGCCCCATTTTCGACAGACTGTTGAAAATCATTGTAGGTATTAAATTTTAATAGTTTTTCCTTCTAGAATGAAGGTTTTCAGAAAAAGGATGTTCTCCGCCTGAGAGTGCAGCTGGTAATCCATGTACGGGAATAACAAATTATCATGTTCACATCCTGGGAGGGTAACATTATTCATCTTAGTTTGAAAAATATCATGATGTCGCTTATCACAGCATAGTAAAAGATACTATACCCATCAAACCAATACAATTACAAATGATCGAGAAACTCACCATATGAGTAGGTGGGATAGTAGTATTAGAGCAACTTCAATGGGCACCATCCGATTTTGGTATGCATGTCCATGCGGATGGACAACCGGAGGCAGTGGATAAAGGGTTTATCAAGCAAATAAACCGGCCAGATAGCTTTTGGAGACGATCGACCCACACCGAGCCGAGCCTCGGACTTAATCGGTCGTCTTCAATCTGCGCTCAGGCAATGGCCGGATTCCCAACGGATATTTCCCCTACAAATATTCAATCCATTCAAATATTCAATCACACCAAAATTCAATCTTCTCTTGAATTATTTCACTAATCTTTCTCTTGAAATGTCTCATAAAGCAATTTATTTTTTTCAATGAAGTAAAACTTGAGGTCTGTTGTAAATAAAATATGTGGTAATTTAAAAAAAAATCTAAAATGGTAAAAAGGAAAGATTTGTGCAAGTTTTAGAAGTTAATCGATGAAAATGTTTCGTTAAAAGCAAAGAAAAGCTTCGGTTTTGAAAGGTAACAACCGAAATTTCAAAAACAAAGGAGAAACAACAAGAGCACGTTGAATTGAAGTTACGTCAAATAAAAAAACAGAGGCCAAAGATTGTACTAAATTTTTATTGATGTAATTATTAAAGTTCTTATTATTGTCTAAGTTTATATCTTGTAAAAGAAGTGGCAAGATGAAAAGAAAAGGTACCCAAATACACCACACTCTTTTATTTATCAACCTATAAGTCCTCATCGAATGTGATGCCTATGGACAGAGTCGAGACAATATGACATTCGGTTCACACTGTGATCGCTCATGGATACGAGATCGAGACAATATTTTATTAACAAGATAAGTTGTGTGATTGACTATGGATACAAGATCGAGACAATACAACAACAAAGTGTCTTACTTGATAATAGGTTCGAAAATCACCAAACTCTATAAGATCACTATCAAGTAATGCGGAGTTAACTTATATGCGTATTTTACTTTATTATAATAAACAATTATAATGCAAGAATCAAAGTAAAAGACACGAAAAGATTTTGTTAACGAGGAAACCGCAAATGCAGAAAAACCCCGGGATCTAGTCCAGTGTTGAATACTCTCAGAACAAAGCCACTATACAAAGTCTAATACCAACTTCGTATAGTTGAGACCAAGAAGACTACCCCTAGCTACTGCTTCCCTCGCATCCCCGCGCCTTCGACTTCCAAGAGTCACGCACGTGAATAGCAAGTCCTTGATCGTATTCCAAACAAAGAAATGAAGAATATGTTTGGTAACCACTCGTTAGAGCATAGCTTTCGGTTGAACCCACCAAAGCATTTGTATGTCAAGTTTGGTTGTCATATTTTAGTGAACCAAAACTCATTTAAAGAGTCGCTTGATTATTTAATAGAGTCAACTTCCTATATGTTTACTAGAAAGTTATTAGGATATGAGACTTACAAGTATTACGTGAAGACTTGAAGAATGTGAAAAAGTAAGGAGTTACAACGACGACATCATCCTTCCTCTTGAGGTTAGGAATATTTGACTTAAACAGTTTCATTCCTAACGTATCTTTCAAGTCGTGCATATTGAAAACATAAATGCGAAGTCATGGAATGCTTATATTCTAGTTAGACATAGTATTAAGGAATTACAATACTAAGTATAACGTCTATCTTTGAAATTGTGATATAAGACATCGACATAATCGTATGAATGTTATTGTGATTATGTATGGGGTGAAGATTTCTTCCTAGGAAACAATTTTTTACATACATTTAAAGGAAGTACAATTCGTGAAACTTGTTTTATGAATCGAAAGGGAAATCGTTAGGCTTATTGGTATTGTTATTCATTGCAAATCTTTGGATTACCAATATGTGTGTTTAGTATAAATCAAGCCATAACTTGTTTATGTATCTTGGTAAAATTATTCACAAGGCCTGACTTTTGTATTGGTATGACTTTTATTAGTGAAAGCGATATTAAGTAATCACCTGAGGTGGTATGATCGATTTGTTGTAATTGGTATGACCAACTCTAGACATTAGGGAACCGATCCTAGTAAGAGGTGCAACCGATCACAAAAAGGGAATCGATCCTTGTAAGAGGTGCAACAAGTTTTTAGTAATTTGGGAACCAATCCTATGAACATGTGCAACAAATACAAGTTAGATACCATATATATGTGGGAACCGATCCTAGTACCTAGTTAACCAAGTTTTGTAACTAGTGTGACTAATTCTAGTACCCACATGGAGGTAGAACCGAAACTTTTTAGGTAGAACCGTGAAACCCATGATTGGTGATTTGAAAGGATAATCAATCACATAGTTCTTGGAAGTCGATGGACCAATTCCTAAACCTGCTTAAAGTGTGGCAAATCGGTTCCAAGATTGTAAATATGAAAAAGGATTTACAAAGTAAAGATGTCGACATACTTTGAGCACGTGCAAGAACGCTATCTTTTATTGTTCAAAGATATTCCTTAATAGCTAAGGGAGAATCCGGATCGAAATAAATTGAGAATCTTTTAATTAAGGTTTTTAGTTTTATATGCTTTTAATTTCCAAAGAATTAAAATACATATCTTTAGAAAATAAAAATTGGTGATGTGCATTTACTAATTGGAGATTTTCTACCGAGATTTCTTGGCCAATATTTGACAAAGCATTTCAGGGAATTATGGAAACCGAATTTGCAAATATATTGCATATCTTGAGAATATTTTCACAAATTCCTTGGTGTCCAAAATTCCTGGTCTATAAATATTGAAGTTTGCATTTTGAGCAAACTAATCCTCGTGAGCCAAAGAAACTACCTTATTGTGTTGTTATTGGTGGAGCCGTCTCATTTGGAGAGGAAAGTACCCTAATTAGGTGAAATCTCTTACGACTGTTTTAAAGACTTCTTTGGGATTGGGAAGTTTCTACGAGTACGTTGGTGGGAAACTATATAATTGCAGTTTATTATTAATTTTCGATTTTTTGATTGACTAACGATTGTTGAACTTTGATTGCACCTAGTTTGTTTATGCTTGAGAATCTTCTCTTCTGATATAAGATTCACTCAAACTAGATCGAAGTTTCAACGGGATCTTTAGACTGCTTTTGTAGTTCTAAAGACGCCTTGTGATAATACATTGTTAACATACTCCATTCGGTGTGTGATTGATCACAAGAGATTCAAGTTGATTGTGCAGGTGTTTATTGAAGATCTAAGAAGATTTGAAGACAAGAAGATTTTCGATTTGGGTTCATAATCTTTGGTGTGCACAAAACTTGATCGGTGGGACCCAACTATAATCGGTTTATCTTTGTGATAGACTTGATTGATTAGTTGAGTAAATCAAAGATCAATACGTTTCTTTGTGATTCAAAGTGATTGCATAGTCTTAATAATTACTTTGGTAGTTGTTGAAAAGATAGATCTAAGGACTCGATAAAGGAGTTTATTGGGATAAACGGAAGAGCCTTTTGTCAAACTCATATCACTTGTTTAAAAAGAGTTGTTACCAATAAGCATTTGTTGTTCCTTTACCGTTTGGAATACTTAACCAAATGAATTGTTCCAAGTGCGTGACTTATTGCAAGTTGAAGGCTGCCAGGATACAGACGGAACTAGGTGAACTATAGGTTTAGTTGCTTGGTCTCAACTATATGAAGTTGGTTTAGATTTTGTATAGCGGCTTAACCCTGGGAGTATTCAATTCTGGACAAGGTCCCGGGGTTTTTCTGCATTTGTGGTTTCCTCGTTAACAAAATCTTGTTGTGTCTTTTAGTTTTCTATTTCCGCAATTATAATTGTTTTATTATAATTAGAAGTAAAATACACAAATGTTAATTCCTATTTACTTGATAGCAATCCTATTGTGTTTGGTTAAGTCCGAACCTTTTATCAAGTAAACATACTTCGTTGTTGTATTTTCTCGATCTTGTATCCATAATCAATCACACAAGTTATCTTATTGTTGTATTGTCTCGATCTCGTATCCATAGACGATCACACGAAGTGTGAACCGATTAGTTGTATTGTCTCGACTCAGTCCATAGACAATCACTTTCGTAGAAAGGACTTATAGGTGGAAAAGTTTTAGATTGAGGTATATTTGGTAATTTCGCCTTTTCAATTGGTATCATAGAAGGAAAACACGAAAAGATCTAACAATTTGTGTTTGGTGCGATCCAACCTATAAGAAATTGAATTAATGGGTGATTCAATTAACGTAGAGCAAGAAGATGATATACTTCAGAAAGGATGTTTGTTTTCGAAACCTGATAAACAGTTCATCACTGTTAGTTCACTAGTGGAATACATCTCAGGAAATATGAACCATGATGAGTTAATACGAAAACAAATACTTGTGACAAACAAGTCAGATTCAGATGACAGTAATGAGATTAAATTTTTCATAAAGCTTGCTGAAAAATATGATCTAAAGGATAAGATATATTATCCATCTGTAGAGAAGATCGTCAGAGAATCTTTGATTCATGAAGATGCTGAATTTAAAGGACTTGAATTTGTTCAAGCCAAAAGGGGTATATTAGTTAAAACAAGGATATGTGATTCTAATCTCCAGAATCTCTTAACTAATATACAACATCGTGATTCTCGATAGTCTAACCCCTTACAAGAATCAAAATAGATGTGCTTTGAGGGGTAACTTTGACTAGTATCCCGGTCAAGACCATCTGTCATCCATTATGACAATGATTATCTCTTAGACAGGGGAAAGATAAACTCAAGCACACAAATACAAATGATTTCAGATCATGTTGTTTTTGTTATTGATCAACTGTCTAAAACAAAATCCAGGAAACAATCTCATCAATTGATGTTGTCATATTCCAAGGAATTCCTGGGTCGATATAAGAGTTCTGGTTATTTCACAACTCAAAAAACTTCAAGTCACGCTTATGATCTTGTTCATTGAACTGATCATTCTGTTAAATCAGATCACTCCAGCCGTGACACAGTCAAAGAAGTTTATTCTGGGAAGAATCCCAAAAGGAAATATATTCGAAAATATCATGATGGATCATGTTCCTCAAATTTTGAGCTATCACAAGCTCACTCCAACAACTGATGTTGGTATTCGAAATTTCCCTAGATGTGCTCAATTCAAATAAAAGGGAAGTTCTTAAAAGGAGCACAAGAATATGAAGGAAGTATAATATCTAAAGTGTTTTTCTATGCTTGGAATACCTTTTCTATTTTTAGAAAAATACTTTCGATCTTGGAAAGTCCATGAGAAAACTTGGGGAAAATATTTTCGATCATCTCGATCATACCGGGTTCGGAAAACTCTTATGTCATGTTTCCGAAAGTGTATATTTTCACAAATAATATACCTTGATTAGGTATCTCAATCTTGGAAACCAAGTTTGTTTTTTTTATATAAACCATCTATAGGACCGATACTTCCCTCTATGTTTTGTTTATGTCAAAGATGGGTGAAAATACTATTGATATTGAATTCAACTACGAAAACTTGAAACCTTTCAAGTTGAGCTCAAATGCTATTTCTCGAAAGAACATAAAAAGAATCATATTTATTTTGAAATTATGCTTATGTTAATGGGAGATTTTGAAGTTGCTCGTGAACTCATGGAAACTGCAGTTTTGAATAAAAAGCTGCTTGAGTCAAAACTCTTAAAGTTGATCGTGGAAGTTAACATTTTGAAAAGGAGACTCAATCATCTGAAAGAAAAGAGAGAACTCAAAAGTCATAACACTGAGGAATTTTCGGTGAATAATGAGAGCACTTCTAAAAATTAAGATACATGATGTAATTCTTAATCAAAGAAAATAGACATCAGTTTTTGATTTCTTTCAATAATTGTATAAGGTCTATTATGAATAAAACTATCTTATTTATGAATAAAATTATTAGTTCATAATTTTTCTTGTGATAGTTTTTCGTTTACGTAGCCTGTGCTTGAATGCTTTATCTTAATGCTATGTATGTTTATGGGATGTTTGATTTCGGTTTTCTTAACCTTAATATTCGATCTCATATGGTGTGAACCCTTATGGTTTGGGTGACTTTTTGGTTTAGCAGGATTAAGTTCTAGCCCATGTTGGTAGGCTTTATCAAAGGATCATAAGGGGTTCGATTGAAACTAATATGTGAAAAAGTCACAATATGTTGAGTCGCTTTTGGTTTAGCATAAAAGCATATGAGTTTTGGGTTTCAACTTTTGCATTTATTAGTTAAACTGTTTTTAACCTTTCTCTGGTAAAGGTTGGTCTTTGTTGTTGTTCTTTTGTTTTGCAAGAGGATGACAACATAATGGTGAGAGTTCTATCTTGAATCGGTGTTTAATGACATATCTTAAGGGGAGAAGAGGATGCGATGGAACTGAGGTAACGAATTTGTTATTAGTTAATCGCTTTTCCCGTTTAAGAAAAGCCCGATTTTATTGCATATATTTATTGCTTTTTGCTTAACAAAATTTTGACAAGTGATGTTTATTCCATTATTTGTGTATGGATGGTGTGTGATTCAATTGTTTTCGGTTAAGAAAACTATTGTTATCTTGCTATTGTTTGGTATCAATTGTTTAGGCTTACAAAATTTTGGTGCAATTGCGATACTTTAATGTCTATGTTGTTTCAATTGCTTCCGGTTGAGGTAAATAATTATGCAAGTTGATTTATTTGGTTTGTATGAATTGTTTATGGCTTAACAAAAAGGGTTTTCGAGATGAATTGTTTAGTCCAATTCGATTCTGGATAAGAGAAACTAAGTTAATTCTGATCTAAGTTAGACTTATCAAATTGGAGGTTTCGGTTATTCAAGTTTAATAGGCCTTAACAAGAAATGCTAGTTAACTAACCTAGTACTTGTCTTGTTTAAAGTGAAAGGTCTAAGTTATTATTTGAATAATTAGAACCTGATGAGAAAAATATAGTTAATTATGATCTTTATTTTGGTCTTATCGAACAAGCGATTACATTTGTGCAATCGGTTTAGCAAAGGAACTAAAGTGCTTAGTCTAGTTTTGATTTGATAAACTATTAGGGAAAATTGTCTAGAAATTGTTTGGTAAACATATCAAAACAAAATTACTTTGTAAGTTTCGTTTTGATATTGGTTATCAAAAATGGTGTGTGGAACCTCGTGCTTAACTCTTATAGGTTGCAAGTCTTTTTGAGATTTATAAGATCCTTTCGGTTTGTCTTTTATTTGCTCGTACCTTTGTCATTTTGTGACAAAAAGGGGGAGAAATATATGGAGTAAACAATTGATTTTGTATCACTAAGCAAAGGACATTGGTGCTTCAACGTTATATCTAACGAAAGAGTAAAGCATAGACTAGGGGGGGAGGAGCATATCATATTGATACTTGTAGTTACATGGACTACAAAGGGAATAACAAAGACGTGCGGATTGAAAATATACCTATCTTACCTTTAGGGGGGGGGGGTATTAGGTTTGTTATTATAATGTCAACAACGACATTTATGGATTGAATGTATACAGGTTATTGTGTTGTTCGAATTTGGGAATCAAGCGCATGTGTAATGAATTCTTGTAATTTGTTTATCCATATGATGTAAGAGTTTTGTCACTAAAATTGACAAAGGGGAGATTGTTAGAGCATAGCTCGGTTGAACCCACCAAGCATTGGTATGTCAAGTTTGGCTGTCATATTTTAGTGAACCAAAACCCATCTAAAGAGTCATTTGATTATTTACTAGAGTCAACTTCGTATATGTTTACTAGAAGTTATTAGGATATGAGACTTACAAGTATTACGTGAAGACTTGAAGAATGTGAAGAAGTAAGGAGCTACAAACGATCGACATCATCCTTCCTCTTGAGGTTAGTAATATTTGACTTGAACTATTTCATTCCTAACGTATTTTTCAAGTCGTGCATATTGAAAACATAACTGCGAAGCTGTGAATGATTATACTCTAGTTAGACATAGTATTAAGGAATTACAATATGAAGTATAACGTCTATCTTTTGAACTTCGTATATAAGTATGGGTGAAGATTTCATCATAGGAAACAATGTTTTACATTCGTTTAAAGGAAGTACAATTCGTAAACTTGTTTTATGAATCGAAGGGAAATCGCTAGGCTTATTGGTATTGTTATTCATTGCAAATCTTTGGATTACCAATATGTGTGTTTAGTATAACCGCTCATAACTTGTTTATGTATCTTGGTAAAACTATTCACAAGGCCCGACTTTTGTATTGGTATGACTTTATTAGTGAAAGCGATCTTAAGTAATCACCTGAGATGGTATGATCGATTTGTTGTAATTGGTATGACCAACTCTAGACATCGGGGGAACCGATCCAGTAAGAGGCAACCGATCACAAAAGGGGAATCGATCATTGTAAGAGGTGCAATAGGTTTTTAGTAATTGGGGAAACGATCTCATGAACATGTGTAGCAAATACAAGTTAGATACCATATATATGTGGGAACCGATCCTAGTACCTAGTCAACCAAGTTTTGTAACTAGTGTGACTAATTCTAGTACCCACATGGAGGTAGAACCGAAACTTGCTTTTGGTAGAACCGTGAAACCCATGATTGGTGATTTGAAAGGATAATCAATCACGTAGTTCTTGGAAGTCGATGAACCAATTCTAAACTCGTTTGGAAGTGTGGCAAATCGGTTCAAGATCAGTAAATATGAAAAGGATTTACAAAGTAAAGATGTCGACATATTTTTGAACATGTGTAGTAACGCTTATCTTTTATTGTTCAAGGATATTCCTTATAGCTAAGGGAGAATCTGGACGAAATAAATTGAGAATCTTTTTAATTAAGGTTTTTAGTTTTATATGCTTTTAATTTCCAGCAATTGAAATGCATATCTTTAGAAAATAAAAATTTGTAATGTGCATTTACTAATTGGAGATTTTCTACTGAGTTCGGTCAATATTTGGACAAAGCATTTCCAGGAATTATGGAAACCGAATTTGAAAATATATTGCGTATCTTGAGAATATTTTCGGTTTTGGAAATTCTTTAGTGTCCAAACTTCCTTGGTCTATAAATATTGAAGTTTGCATTTTGAGCAAACTAATCCTCGTGAGCCAACAAAACTACCCCCGTTGTGTTGTTACCGGTGGAGCTGTCTATTCGGAGAGGAAAGTACCCTAATTAGGCGAAATCTCTTACGATTTATTTCGTTTTAAAGACTTCTTTGGGATTGGGAAGCTCTACGAGTACCGTTGGTGGGGAAACTAGATAATTGCGCAATATTATTAGTTTTCGATTGATTTGATTGACTAACTAATTTGTTGAACTTTGATTGCACCTAGTTTGTTTATGCTTGAGAATCTTCTTCTGATATAAGATTCACTCAAACTAGATCAAGTTTCGGACGGGATCTTTAGATTGTTTGTAGATCTAAAGACGTATTGTGATAATCCATTGTTACTGCCTCAGTGTGATTGATTACAAGAGATTCAAGTTGATTGTGTGCATGTGTTTATTGAAGATCTAAGAAGATTTGAAGACTTAAGAAGATTTCTCGATTTGGGTTCATAATCTTTGTGTGTGCATAATACTTGTTTCTAGGTGTGTAAAAGGATCCAACTATAATCGGTTTATCCTTGTGATAGATTTGATTAATTAGTTGAGTAGATCGACATCAATACGATTATTTGTGATTAAAAGTGTTGATTGCAAAATCTTGACACTTACTTTGGTAGTTGTTGATAAGATAGATCTAAGGACCTGACAAAGGAGTTTATTGGGATAAACGGAAGAGCCTTTTGTCGAACTCATATCACTTGATTGAAAAGAATTTTTACCGAACAGATTTGTTATTTCTTTACTGTTTGGAATACGAACCAAAGGAATTGTTCCAAGTGCGTGACTTATTAACAAGTTGGAGGCGCAAAGGATATAGACAGAACTAGGTGAACTATAGGTTTAGTTGCTTGGTCTCAACTATACGAAGTTGGTTTAGATTTTGTATAGCGGCTTAATCCTGAGAGTATTCAATTCTGTACATGATCCCGGGGTTTTTCTGCATTTGCGGTTTCCTTGTTAAGACACATAACCTGAGTTAAGATCGGTCATACCATCTCATGGTGATTACTTAGGATCGGTTACACCAATTACCAGGACCGGTCATACCAAATCATCAGTATAGGCATTGTGATCGG
>JAJJWW010004855.1:0-10975 GCA_023531295.1 Papaver armeniacum
CGTTGATGCTCCTCCTCCGGATCTCCCTCAACTTCTACATCGGGCATCCCTGCAGCAGCAGCAGCAGTCGCACTCCATCCCAACATCTTCAGCTGAGCATCAAAGGGCATAGCAACACCGGGGGCCACGCAAATTGCCTTCGAATGTTCGAGTTCGTCTATATCGAATCAAGGATTATCACGCCGTCCCTGGATCGGGTAATCACACTTGTCTTCATTCGGTGGTCGCTTGTGCTCGACTCTCCGCTCTTTTCAACTCGCGCTGCAAATCTCTCCGCCCTTGCGCTTACTAGCGTCTGCAACGTTTCCTCGCGCCTCCACCGTTCCTCCATGTCAATTGCAGCTGAAAGTGCACAAATACGACCTCTGACAATGCGAAGATGTGAGATAGGCATCCCCTGTATAGCGCGGCCGACTTCGCGAAGTGGGAGATCGATCTTAGCCATTACTTCTTCGTGTGCATGGCTCTCGGGCTTGTCAACTTCAAAACTTCTTTCTGGGGAAGCAACAGAATGATTGTCCACCGCTTCCATGGCAAACTACAAAGGAGAGGAGGTCATGCACACGCACAAAAAAAAAATCAAGTCAATTGATCAGTTAATCAGAAAATCAGAGCAGTACCTGAGATACCTGGGATATAGAATAAACGACCACGTTGAGATGATTCTTTATAATCTCACAAGTCGACAGAATCCCAGAAGGAAGAGAAGTCTCTACTTACCACCTATGAAGGCTACTAATTCGGGATAACAATCAACGAGGCTTATCAAATATACCTGAGGAAAGCCGTGTATAACTAAGGAAGTACACCTGAAGGAGCGGCCGAGCTCATACATGTACAAGAGGAACCAAAGCGACTCACCGGATCAAGTCCTGCTTCCTTCGCATCCTTAATCAAGACCGACCAGCCTGTGGAAACGCCCGACAATGTGAAACTATCCGTAAATATGTATTCACTCTAGCTTGGTCATTTCCGTATGTCACCATCTCATGCCTACCACACAATAGTGTAACCATTATGAGCTAGTGCAGGGACTTAATGTTGATGGTGGATTTTCGTTTAAGGTTAAATTTGTAAATAACCTGAAAACTCATGCGCCGACATCTTGTAAAAGATAAAGCCATTTATAAAGTGTTGGATATTCCTCACTTAATTCACCAAGAATGGAGCATGTAGCAACAATCCCATTCTCGTGAATACATGAAATTCCTCCAGGTTGGAGCATGTGGCAACAATCCCTTCCTGTGAATTTCATATCAGCCTTGTATTTCCAGTACTCATTATCAGTGTGGCATGACGACTGAGTGTTACTCCGTAAGAGTAACACGAACCTCCAAGCACTATAATGAAACCATGTACGAAATACCCGTACAGGCTGATTCTCGGTGTGTTATACTAGCCCGAGCCCTCTCGGTGTGTTATACTAGCCCGATTGAGCCCCTCTCGGTGTGTTATACTAGCCTCGATTGAGCATCCAAGCACCGACCATATCAGTCCGGACATGATCTCGATCGTTACCATCCAACTCCACAAGCATGATTGGACGACCTCCTATCAATTCCATCACTCCCTGCTGTGTACGGACACATGCCGACTCCCGCATGGTCGACTCATTGGCCTTCACACGAGAAATCGTCCATACTAAGCATTATGACTAAAACCCTACTGTGTGGCTCATAAGATATTACATGTGCCGCAAACGTCTCAACCATCCATCTTCGCGTGGTATAGATGGAGGGTGTAGATGTAGACTCAAAGGGCCCTGGGAAAGCATGCTCCACACAATCATCATGTGACTGCCTACACACTTGACCAACTCCACAACCAACCATGATTGTTACAACACCTGCCCGCCTAAAAGAGCATGGCTCGCGGCTTTGGAAAGCCAAATTAGGTTTCAAGCCATCACGCGTCCATCTTCTCCGGCACGAATGGAGGGTCTGAGATTAGATTAAGCGGTGTCCGGTTATACTAGCATGACCACCGTGGGATAATCTACCTCCTCATGCGGCCGGCCAAGGCATATCATGCCTGGTTAACCCTAAAATGCCCGTCAAACTTGTGTGGTTACACCCTCCTGCATTGCAGCTAATCTTGACCACTCAATCTCACTGGACGAGGTGAGTGGCTTCGTCACGTTTTCATGGGACGGTGAGACATGGGCGTGAACACCCGCCTACCACCTACACGCTAGAGTGGCCCAGGCCAAGACCGACCAGGATCGGTTGTCTTCAGAACGTGTGCGGGAATATCACGCGGTTACCACCCTTTGCGGTAAGAGATTTCTGCCGCAAAACCGATCTCAACCACTCCTCTTTGCCGGTCAAATTGAGTGGCCCAGATCGCGCTTTCATGAGGGAAACTAATACAGCGCTACACCATCATGCCGTCAACACGCATGTATGGTCGTGTCCTCTAAAATCCTTCCCATGCTTGGTTTCACCCAAGCTGAGATGATGCTTGCACCTTTCAAAACCCTAATATTCATTAACGATTCGCTGATGAGTGTCTCAAAGCTCATCTCATTAGTCCAACTTCACCAGCTTGGTTATACAAGTCGGGAGTCAATTTGTCGTAAGAAGGGGCGTCATTACCCATCACCTTACCACACCACAAAGGCGGTACACATAAAATACACACGATACTTCACAAGTATCGACTTTCCAATAACGCGGTTATTCAATTCAAAGATTACATGCTATCTTCGTGGGATCCCGATCCATATTCCGGACATCAATCATGTCACAAATCGGGGATACATGCGGGTATTGGTGCGGCGGTTTACGGCGTGCGGCGTGCAACGCGCCATCACAAGAACGTGTTAGGAAGTCATGGGCAGTTGAGATGAACAGAAAAGTGGGCAAGACCGGCCGTGTATCACCGACACACAACTCCACTACTCCATCATTCCACTACCTCCACTTCCCACGAGAGACGTGAATGAGGCTCAAATGACTTGTATAAATAGGGTTCTCCTTCCCTATTTCCGACAACACAAGTTCGACGAGATTTAAAAACCAAGTGTTAATACAAATCGTATTCAAACACCTGTGAGCCCGCTTGCATCAAATCAAGTAAGCCCGCTCATCTTTGTTACAAGTCATAAGCAAGTAACACCTTCACAATCTCAACACCTCTTCGCTTCCCTCCCTAAGATCAACCCCATCTCCTTCACTTTGTGACCGAAACAAGTCCTGGGAACGGCCATTTCTTGGTTTAAGTAGGACTTGCCTGAATTGATCTCGAATCTACAAGCACTCACCGCGCAGTGCATTTGTTTAAAGGTTTAAATACATTCCTCATCCACACCCCAAATTACCAAATTCTGCAGGAGTAGTTTTCACCCATAAACATCAAGATATTAAGGAGACCGAAGGAATGTACAAAACTATCCTTATTAGATGTTATATTATTGCTAAAATCAAAAGGAGTATATGAAGCATGTAAGAAAAAATAAAATATTTGTAATTTTATTATTTATAGAAATGTTTAAATAGAAGATAAAAATAAAAATATTTATGGATTGATTTTGTAATTTTGTTTCCTATTGGGGAAGATATCATTTAAGACGTTTAAATAGAAGTGTTGATGGTGGTTTTTAAACAAAGGGTAAAATCGTAAAACCCCATGACCTAGTGTTACCCGCAACACATTAACTAAGAGCATTTAACTCGGGTGTAAACAGTATCAGGGTATTTTTTCAAAATACCAGATTAGGGTTTCGACACGTAACCCTAATTCCAAAACCAAGCCGCACACTGCGCACCATGGCAACAATGCAAAACCAAGACCACATTGCGCATCATGGCAACAATGCCAAACCAAGACGCACACCGCGCACCATGGCAACAATGCCAAACCAAGCCGCACACCGCGCACCATGGCAATAATGCCAAACCAAGCCGTGACACTTGCGCACCATGGCAACAATGCCAAACCAAGCGCACACTCGCGCACCATGGCAACAATGCCAAACCAAGCCGCCATCTGCGCACCATGGCAACAATGCCAAACAAGCCGCACACTGCGCACCATGGAAACAATGCCAAACCAAGCCGCACCTTTAGCACCATGGCAACGATGCTAAAACCAAGCCGCACATCTGGCGCCATGGCAACGACGCCAAAACTAAGCCGCACATCAAGGCACTATGGGCAACGGGAGACGCCAAAACCAAACTACATATCGCACTCATTGGCACCATGCCAAACTAAGCCGCCGCCCATTGGCACATGCCAAATATAGCGCCCTAGGCTTGCAAACGTGCAACTAGGTCAACATGGCCGTACGTGCCATTGGCACATGCCAACACGTACCACAAGCCATGTTTCAAGCCGGTATTAGCGCATGCCAAATATAAGCCCTAGGCTTCCAAACCATGCAACCTAGGCCAAGTCGGCCACGCATGCCATTGGCACATGCCAACATGCTCGCTGGTAGCTTTTCCTACCAAAACCACGGCCTAATGGCCACGCATACCATTGGCACATGCCAACACGCTCGCAGAGCTTTTCTCACAAAGCCACGGCCTAATGGCCACGCGCATGCTGGCACATGCCAACATGCTCACGCTGGTAGCTTTTCCTACCAAACCACGGCCTAATGGCCACGCATGCCATTGGCACATGCCAACATGCTCGCTGGTAACTTTCCTACCAAAACCACATTTAATGGCCACATGCCAACATGCCTGGGCCGGGTAGCTTTTCCTACCAAAGCCACGACCCTAATGGCCACGCATGCCGTGGCACATGCCAACATGCTCGCTGGTAGTTTTCCTACCAAGGCCACGTCTTAACGGCCACAAGACCATTGGCACATGCCAACATCACTCATTGGCTGCAGCTTTTTTACCAAGTCCACGGCCCTAACGCCACGCATGTACCCATTGGCACATGCCAAACACACACCGGGGTAAAGATAACTTGCAAACCGTGCAAACCTACCACCAAGGCATTCCGCACATGCCATTGGCACATGCCAAACACACACACGCTGGTAGCCTAACTTTGCAAACCGTGCAACCTACCACCAAGGCATTCCGCAGACACCATTGGCACATGCCAAACACACACGGTAGCCTAACTTGCAAACTGCAACCTACCACCAAGGCATTCCGCACATGCCATTGGCACATACCAACACACACGCTGGTGGCTAACTTGCAAACCGTGCAACCTACCACCAAGGCATTCCGCATGCCATTGGCACATGCCACGCACGCCACTAGCAGCTCTCCGGCACTGCCCACTTACACTAACGTATAACCTACCACCAAGGCATTCCGCACATGCCACGCACGCATACACTAGCAGTAACCACTTGCACTCAAGGTGCAACCAACACTCGAGATATCAGCACAAACTGGGGGATGCTTTCCAGGGTTTTGGTTTGGCGGTCACGGCTTGCTGATTAATTACGCTCACATTAAGAAAGCGTGAAAAGGAATAAAGCGGTCAAATAAATGAGGAAATAATGGTGAAAACATTTTCACCCATAAACACCTTGCTACTTACCACCTCCTATCATTATTTCACCCTTTACTCTCTTCCTTCATCATGAGGCCAGGGTACGTTTCAATCTCGACTTGTATAAATAGGTCTTACCTATTTCCACACCCGGCATAACAAGTCTCGGTCGGGAGAAGAGAGAAAATACTACACTCTCGAAAAGGCAACTTTGCAAGCTCTCAAAAAAAGCTTTCATCTCTTGCAAGCTCTCAAGCTTCCACTTTCTGATACAAGTCGAGATACTACTCTCCCAGAATTATTCGGTCTCAACACCTTTCTTTCACTTCCCTCCCAAATCAACCCTTTCTCCTCCACTTTGTGACCGAAGCAAGTCCGAACGGCCATTTCTTGGTTTAGGCCGTTTGGTACGCATTGATCTCTCGAATCTACTAAAGTGCTCACGTGCAGCACATTTTGTTTAGGGTTTGAACCAGTTTCTCACCACCAACCGAATTTACCAAAGCGGCGAAACGATTTTACCCATAAACAATTGGTGACCACAACGGAGGATTGATCTATCGGTTTATAATGTGTCTTGTCGATCTCGTTCTTCGACCCAGATGTCAAGATGGTAGGGGAAGGCAACTCGATCCGACTCAACTTCTGGGACGACCCGGTTACCGGTGCAAAAACTACACGAGAAAATCGGGGACTCGTTGAAGATGTTGCCCGATTGGGGACTTGCGTCTGGTCAGAGCTCAAGCGCCGAGGGCGACCGGTTACCGGTTGCAAAAACTACACGAGAAAACTGGGGACTCGTTGAATACGCTATAAGCGGTGGGGACTAACCGGCGACGCTACCAAAGCAAAATCGCCTTTTTACATGAAGAGGTTCGGCGTTGCTCTTGAACGCCAAAAGAGAAGGGATAAGCGATCCAATTTCGCCACACGTGAAGATCGGGAAAGACTTCTCCAAAATCGAAAGCAAGGGAAATCAACAACTCTTCTCGAGTTCACGAAGACCCTTCTTCCATTAGGACCCGCATAATGGGAACATCGGCCACAAAGTCGCATGAGTCTATGATGAAGCTTGATTATGTGAGATTCTATATTTCTCCTAAGGCGTAGCATCAAGGCATATTTGCACCCCTCAACCGCACTACATCGAAGCGAGGGCATTTCCATCCCGGGAAGCCGTTCCCAAACCCCAACCTCTCTACACGATCGATGATAACCGGGGACTCCTAACCTCTTGTTCATTGAGGGATGTCGAGTTTGATGTAACGTGACGCGGCCTCCGACTTCAAAATGCTAGCCGTCAAGGCTCGACGAGTTGCAAGATGTGTTTCAATGTTCTCTCCATAAGTAACTACGCATAAACGTTCTCCAGCAGCTTCCTTCAACATTCGCTTGACGCCACTCCTTCTCGAAAAGGGTCGTGCACCACACTCCCCATATCAAGGAACATAGCCACGGCCGGTAACTTCGTAGTCATGGACAACTTTTTAATCCATCTCGCCAAAACTCGTATTCATGGGTTTGTTTGCTCGCCACGCATCCATCCAATCCTTTTTACTTCCACGGAAGCCCATAGAATATCAGCCAGCCTACTTTGTTACCACGACAATATAGTTTTTCTGATTACACCTCCTACTTCAAGAATTGTTGCCCCTCATTCGTTGATACCGGCCAGCAGCTTCACGGCGACAATTACTACAAAGATGGAAAAACGTAAACCATACTGAGAACGGAAGATATACACGGGATCCCTTCACTGTCAAAGCTACGAAGAACAGTCCACCAAAAATCCGTACCCAACAAGGTCCTCTACTCTTCAAGGGTGCGGCGCAAGAACATCATCACCTCTCTGTCTAGAAGACGCCTTGACATTTTACGAGGACGCGGAGGATCCCGAGCTCCGCACTATCAAGAATATGTCATCATGTAATTTCTGAGCATCCCAGTGTCACATCCAAGAGTACGGAGGTTACATTCACGTATTCATCCATTCCATCATATCAAACCCGAAGTATGGACCAGGGGACTTCTCGCTGCATCCCATTTCGTAAAGATAGAGCCCTAAATCGCGTCCTCCAAGTCTGCGGCCGATCAACAAGGAAGGATTCAAGGAAGGGAACGACTAGGTCATCCTCGTCACGATAATAGGTGACGCATGCTCCAACGGGATATCTGCGCAAAAGGGAAATTGCCCATTTATACAACAAGCGGTGGTAAGGGTGTATGCAGTATCCACAAAGAAGAAAACATACCGAGAGAAATTCAACAAGAAGAACCTTTTCTCAAACGAGGGAGATGACGCGGTTGCGTTGGGTTTGAATCTGGAACCTTTAAAAAGGAAAGGGAAGCAATAAGGGACATAACGCTTCATTTTTTGGCATGAACGATGCCCTAATCGGTTGCCACGCGTGAAGGGAAACGCAAAATAAGGAAACTTTCGCTATCCGTAGAAACACCTACTCCCTCCTTGTTCACACCGATCCCATCAAGTCACGTCAATAAGAACGCACAGCTTCTCTACCTTGCGCCAGGTCCCACCCGGCTAGCACGCTCGGTCTCCAACTCACGCCAACTTCCCACGCGTCGCCCCAGTGCACGGCCCCACCAATCGGGTGCCGGCCTCCCGATTTGCCAAAACTACCGCAGGCAAGGATTCCAAATCCTACTTATAAAAAGGTCGACAAGCCTCCTCAATTCTCTTTACGGTTTCTTGTTAATAGTTTGTCACCATCTTATGCTTACCTGTAACAAAGCCCCCGTTCCGAAATTGGCAGTGGGACTTAATGTTGATGGTGGTTTTAAACAAAGGGTAAAATCGTAAAACCCCATGACCTAGTGTTACCCGCAACACATTAACTAAGAGCATTTAACTCAGGTGTAAATAATTAATAGGGTATTTTCAAAATACCGGATAAGGGTTTTCACACGTAACCCTAATTCCAAAACCAGCCAAGACATCGCACCATGGCAACAATGCCAAACCAAGGCGCACACCGCGCACCATGGCAACAATGCCAAAACCAAGCCGCACACTGCGCACCATGGCAAACAATACCAAACCAAGCCGCACACTGCGCACCATGGCAACAATGCCAAACCAAGCCGCACATTGCGCACCATGGCAACAATGCCAAACCAAGCGCCGCACACTGGCGCCATGGCAACAATGCCAAACCAAGCCGCACATTTAGCACCATGGCAACAATGCCAAACCAAGCCGCACACTGCGCACCATGGAAAAATGCCAAACCAAGCCGCACACTGTGCACCATGGCAACAACGCTAAACCAAGCCGCACATCAAGGCGACCATGGCAACGACGCCAAAACCAAGCCGCTGGCTGCGCACCATGGGGCCGACGCCAAAAACCAAACTACATATCGCACTCATTGGCAACCATGCCAAACCAAGCCGCTACGCCATCGCGCACATGCCAAATATGGCGCCCTAGGCTTGCAAAACGTGCAACTAAGGTCAACATGGCCATTGACGTGCCATTGGCACATGCCAACACGTACCACAAGCCATATTTCAAGCCACTATTGGCACATGCCAAATATAGCGCCCTAGGCTTCAAACCATGCAACCTAGGCCAAGTCGGCCACGCATGCCATTGCACATGCCAACATGCTCGCTGGTAACTTTTCCTACCAAAACCGGCCTAATGGCCACGCATGCCTGCACATGCCAACATGCTCATTGGTAGCACTCCGCAAAGCCACGGCCCTAATGGCCACGCATGCCATTGGCACATGCCCAACATGTCACTGGGTAGCTTTCCTACCAAAACCACGGCCTAATGGCCACGCATGCCATTGGCACATGCCAACATGCTCGGGCCGGGTAGCTTTTCCTGCAAAACCACGGCCCTAATGGCCACACATGCCAACATGCTCGTCAGGTAGCTTTTCCTACCAAAGCCACGGCCCTAATGGCCACGCATGCCATTGGCACATGCCAACATGCTCGCTGGTAGTTTTTCCTACCAAGGCCACGGCCACGCACGCCATTGGCACATGCCAACATGCTCGCTGGTAGCATTTCTTACCAAGGCCACGGCCCTAACGGCCACGCATGCCATTGGCACATGCCAAACACACACGCTGGTAGCCTAACTTCCAAACCGTGCAACCTACCACCAAGGCATTCCGCACATGCCATTGGCACATGCCAAACACACACGCTGGTAGCCTAACTTGCAAACCGTGCAACCTACCACCAAGGCATTCCGCACATGCCATTGGCACATGCCAACACACACACGCTCGGTAGCCTAACTTGCAAACCGTGCAACCACCACCAAGGCATTCTCGCACATGCCATTGGCACATGCCAAACACACACGCTGGTGGCCTAACTTGCAAACCGTGCAACCTACCACCAAGGCATTCCCGCACATGCCACGCACGCCACTAGCGAACCACTTGCACTCAAGGTCATGACCAACACTCGAGATATCAACAAAACGGGGATGCTTTCCGGGGTTTTTGGTTTGGCGGTCCACGGCTGCAGCGTACACTACGCTCACATTAAGAAAGAGTGAAAAGGAATAAAGCGGTCAAATAAATGAGGAAATAATGGGTGAAAACGTTTTCACCCATAAACACCTTGGCGGTTACCACCTCCCTCTCATTATTTCACCTTTACTCTCTTCCTTCATGAGGCGAGTGCGTTTCAAGGCGACTTGTATAAATAGGTCTTACCCTATTTCGCAGACAACAAGTCTGGTCAGGAGAAAAATACTACACTCTCGGTAAAGGCAACTTTGCAAGTTCTCCCAAAAAGCTTTCATCTCTGCAAGCTCCGAAGCTTCCACCTCTCGATACAAGTCGAGACACTACTCTCCACTATTCGTCTCAACACCTTCTTTGCTTCTCTCCCCAAATCAACCCTTCCTCCACTTCAGGACTGGCGCAAGTCCGAACGGCCATTTCTCGTTTAGCCGGACTTGTACGCATTGACTTCTAATCTATAAAGTGCTCACGTGGCAAGACATTTGTTTAGGGTTTGAACCAGCTTTCTCACTACCAACTGACCATTTGAAATGTTGTAAATTCTATTTTTACCCATAAACAAGAAGATAAAAACAAAAATATTTATGGATTGTTTTTAAATTTATTACTCCCTCTGTCCATTTTTATCTGTCCTAATTTCTACTTTGGTCTGTCCATTTTTATCTGTCCGCTCTGTTTATAGACATACTTTTCCCTTAAACTATCAAATATACCGTTCTTTTTTGCAATCATATAATCATTTTTAGCATAAACTTAATTCAAAATCATAAATATCATCACCATATATAAGGAAAAAAATCCTTTCAATATTTTTATATTAATTGCCATTCACTTTTTAAATAAAAACATTTAGGTAATTAAAATCTAATACTTTTATTTATTCTTAAATGGCAAAGAATCAAAAATATTTATGACAAAAATCTCAAATTCATGGTACAAGTATATCTAAAGAGGAAATAATCTACAATTTCAATTTTTTTCCTGGCACTTTTA
>JAJJWW010004856.1:0-64496 GCA_023531295.1 Papaver armeniacum
CAAATTTGAAACCTATTCCGGCATATGTGTTTCATAAGAAAACAACGCCGGAAGCAAGGATGCCGCATTATCGTAACCTATTGTTCCAAGCCCAGACACAATTTAGGTATTGAAAATAATTGATATTGAATGCCGAATTTAGCTTTGGAAAACATTTCTTCCCGCATGTTTTTTGTAGTGACGGCATTGTAAAGTTGAAACCGAACAACGCGGTTTTGTTGCCGTGCATTATCGATATTGATGATACCACGCGGTAACCTGATTCCGTGACTCATGGTTATAAAGTTTCAATGCCTAGCTTTTGGTTTGAGATGGAATTGTTTCAGTATGTTTTTCATGCGGATTCAAGATGGTAACCTATCAATGAAACCATGCCGTTGAATATTCCGTAGTATATTCCTTGTTAGGTAAAAAGGTTAACTATGTACCTGCAGTTTTGGTAGAATGCTATGGGTTTTATTATTCAAAATGGGGGGATATCGGCCATCAAGCATGGTCGTAGTATGAATACGATGCGGTTTGTGACATTGACTACCGGGGCATGGTATTCGACACCTACCATGCCTAAGACCGAGGTTTTTCAGGTTGAAAAATGGCGATTTCAAGAAAAATTCGATTGTTCGACATCCCCAATAGCTTTACCTCGTGTGTTGGGATGCTACTATGTTGTGCAAGTTTACTTTCTTGTGTTGGTTCTTCAAGAAACTCTCCATACTCGTCAAAATCATCATTCAAGGGTGTTGGCTCAACAAAGAGTTGCAATTGAGAGTTGTTGTCGTGAACAAGATTCAAGATATGATCCTTGTTGTAGTTGAGCTAAAGATTCAAAGATCGCAATTCTCTCTTCACAATCATCCTCCATTTTTCCCAAAAAGTTCCCTCTCAAATACTTTTTCTATCCTTCTACTCTCTAACTCACTCACACAAAATCAAATAAAACACACACTAATCATTTATAAAAAATCTTATGATTTTACTAATTATTATTAATAACTAATCCTGATTATTGAGGGGTAGAATAGGATTTTAAAAAATAATTAGATAAGGGGTGACCCCGAATTGATATCTGGATCCAGTTTTTGTCCTTTTCTTATATCCCCAATTCCTTTTTATATCCCCCAATTTCGCGTTCATAAAAATATCGAGGATTGAACCAGAAACCCTCTGGAAGTGTTTGGCTACATGAGAAGTGCTTCTACCTCTGGAGAAGTAGAAATAACTCTCATAAGTCGGGAAGGGAAAACAAAATTTTCTTCCGTTTTTTGCTTTTAAAAGTCTTTATAAAAGGTTTTACCTATTTGCCACCCACAGTTTTCCTACTTACCACCCCTTAGAAATTCTAACGTAATTCTATTTTTCAATTCAAACTTTTCCTATTTACCACCTACAAAAGTCAAACTAAATTTGACTATAATCATTATCACTCTTATTTATCATCATTTTCAATAATTTATCTTCTTCTTCATCGGTCTCCTTTTTCATTAACACAGTAAGAAATTATTAATCCTAAATTAAAATATTGTTTAATTATACTACAATAATTAAAATATTGTTTTAAAAAAATTGCACATAAAATGTCAGTGATTATACTACCAACAAAATAAATTATTTCTTTTTTCGTATCATTTAATTCATTAAGAAATAAGTGATTAACCTCTAAACTATAGTATTATGAGAGATTCCGCCATTAAAATCTAGGGCAGAGTATGAATGTGTTAATGGACAGTACTGGGTGTGTTAATCAATTATGGGACTAATCAGTTTATTGATGAAATAGGTTCCTGATCATATAATCAAAACACGTCGTCCAGAATTTGAATTTCTGTAGACATATATATATATATATACGACTAAATAAATTGGAGCTGCCAAGGAGATTGTCCGATACAGTAATAGTTGTGCACAATTTGATGACTATACAAATTTTATTCGTCATTATGTGAGATCACGATCAGTAGCATGCACCCAAAAAACAAAAGATTAGTAACTTAAAAGGGAAAGAAAAATGCGATTAAAATGAGGCGTCGGTTTTGGAAGAAAGAGATGATGACCAGGGAATATGAGTGTTTTTAGGGTTTGTAGATGTAAGACCGGTTGAAGGATAAAGTCAAAATGTATGAAGGTGGTATTTAAGATATTTCAAAATGTATTTGGGTGGTAAATAGGATTATTAGGGGTGGCAATTAATGTGGGTGGCAAATAGGAAAATTGTATGTGACAAATAGGTAAAACCTTATAAAATTGTCTTCCCAAACTGACTTATGGTTTTTCAACTTTATCACGTCGAAAGAATTACGGAGAATTTCTTGCCTGGTATTTTTAAAAGAGAAATTGAGTCACTTGCCCAAATATTTTTAAAACATGGTTCTAATGGACGAGTAAAAATTAGTATGGGTGGAATGGACACCAAAAAAAAATAGAAAGAATGAATCTGGATTCATCCTGGCTTAAACTTAAAAAATAACGAGGGTGAAACTGGATGCATCCTGATGTAAATTAAAAATAAGAAAAAATATTTGAAAATGAGTAGGATGAAACTATTTACATCCTAACTATTTTTACATTCTCGTCCATTTAAACAGTATCAAATTTTACATGTCTTTTTCACCCAGAAATTGTCGCTATTGGGCTAATTAACCAATTTTGTGTATTTAAAAAGCTTCTAACACCCTACATTTTTTGTACCCGAAAATTTTCCATAAATTTTGTACCCCCTAGCACTATTTGTGCATCTAAATCGGACTAGTCTCCGTAGGGTTGAAAACTGCAATCAAACAAATGCGAGAAGCATTTGCATTGAAATGTGAACATTTTGGACAAAGTACGGCAGGTCAGTTATGGGTGACCACAAGATGTTTAGACATAGCAGCAAAGTGCATGATAGAATCTTGTCAGGATTAGGTCTACCAAATAAAAACAGCAACCGAAAGGCAACAATCAGCAGCACTATGTATATATATTGCGTAATGGGTGTGGGACAAACATAACGTGAACCCCAAAAGCTGCATACGTTAGTCATACTCTGATGGCCTTATTCAACAGTGCTCACACAGACAACGTGACCAGCAAGCAGGTCTTTAATTCTAAGGGACCTCTCTGATCCTAAAGTTTTTAAAAGCTCAAAAATGCTAGGACCAGCGTCTTGCCATGCCACTGCAGTACAGCGGTAAAACCATTGGTAATCTGATGATATCAGTGACCATAATATCAGTGACCAGAGTTCGAAACTTGCTAGCACACCGTATTTACAGTGGTAAAACCATTGGTGATCTGATGATGTATCGATGATCAGAGTTCGAAACTTGTTAGCACCACGTATTTTTTCCCAGACTTTGCCAATAAACTACGTCGCGTTTCGGCCTTTCATTTGGGTAAGGAGGACCCCACTGAAATGGAGGTCCTAGGTTCTAGGAAACAGTGACGTAAAGTGAAACAAACCGTACAAATCACGTGGACCCACTACAACTGTAGATCTCCACCGTCCAAATAATTCAATGAAGTACAACAAGAACATATAAATCATTTTTCCTACTGAATAGTGAAAACATTTTGTTGTTTATTTATTATTTAAGCACAACGGAGAAGGACATCCATTGATTAAAAAACAAAAAAAAAAAATATGAGAGGGGGAAGTACCCCAAAACTACTTTCCTATATCGGGGCCTAGGCAACTTAATTTGGTCCTATAACTACATGACAAAATAGGGTTATTAGGAAGTAATTTGTAGGAACCCCTTGTCCATTATTTATATTAATGCATAATATACCCTTATTAAATTAGTGATGATTAATTAAGTTAATGTTTATTAAATTAATAATTGTTTGAGTAGGATTATAATGTTTGGATTAGAATAGAAGGTCATTTTCCTTTTTTAAGGTTGGGAGGGAAAGAAGTAGAGGGGTAAAAGGAAAAACTAGGGTTTGTGATTTTCTTAGCAAAAATGAAACTTTATAGTGACGATGAAGACTCTAGTAGTGATGAAGAAGGGGGTGCATCAGATTATAATGATTTCGATCCTACCGAATTGGAAATTTGTTGAATGAAGAAGAGAAAGTGAACCAAAGAATGCTTGAGGATATTATTCAAGCACAAGAAACTTTCGTCGGGAGGAAGAAGATGATAATGCTTCCAATAAACAGGTATGAGTTGTAACGATCTACAAACATGTATTTGCATGTCCCAATTGCCGAATAAGGAAAAAAAAATTCAAAACTTTAAACCAGAATCGGTTTATTCGATAGCATGCCATAAACCGATTCTGGGTAAAATCCCCAAATTAGGTTCAAGAATCGGTCTTTATTCATAACCAAATAAACCAATTGTGGTAAATTTTTGGCGAGATGGGTACGTGAGGAGAATCGGTTTTTGTTGGTGTTGTGCATAATCCGATTCCTTGACTAGAATAATCACGTAGAATACACAAAGTTGACATTCGGTCTATTTTCGTGAATATGTAATCCGATTTTGGAGAAAAAAGATCCAGGAGAAATGTGAACAACAATCGGATTATATTACACGATACGTGAACCGATTGTATACTTTGAAATTTTTTCGCCAATTCTTTAATCGGTCTTTATGATTGCACATATAAACCGATTACTTTAATCGGGTTAATCGACTGTAACATATAAACCGATTTTGAATCATCAACTTTTTGATATTTTGTTGTAGATTGTTGTGGCGTTTGATGAAGATCAACCCAAAGTCAGATCTCTGTTGGGTCCTGATACCTCTGCCCACTATTTCACCGATTAGGAATGGCAAGACAGAAACGATGCAAAGCAATGGTTTATAGACAAGGGAATAGAGATCAAATGCGCGTTAGTTTTAGGCCATCGCTCAAGTCAAGATCGTTTGGAACTTGTTTGTGAGAGAGGTGGAAAGCAAGAAAGTCACTGGGCAAAGGACAGACTGTACGTGAAGAAGACGACAAGGGAATACATTACTAAATCAAAGAAGTATGGTTGCCCATTTAAGATTATAGTTAATACACGCAAGAAACCCGATGATAGTAAGGTATACAATCTCTATAAAGTGTTGAATGGTTGTCATAATCATGATGTTCCGGAATCTCTTGTTGGACACGCGGCCGTTTGTGGGTTGAAACCACATCAATGGGAAACGGTGAGGTCGATGAAAGCGTGTAAACCAAATGACATCCTTAGGAAGATTAAGGAGGATGATAACTTGTCCACTTTGAGGCAAATATACACGGCAAGAGCAGCCTTTAAGAGGAGGTCATGGGATGGTAGAGCGGTTATGGAACAATCTCAATGGTTAGTCCATCAACACGGATACACAATGAGGAAGCAAATATTGGAAGGAAAAGTGACTCTTATTTTCTTGGCGCATCCGGAGATGATCAAGTTGGCACAATGCTTCTATCAAATTTTGTTAATAAATTGTACGTACAAGACCAACAAGTACAACATGCCGTTGTTAAACATTGCTTTCCATACTTCCGACAAGCAAACTTTCACGGTAGCATGGGGGTTTATGGATCGGGAGAATGATGTGAGTTTTACTTGGATGCTAGAGACCTTGAAGGAGATATACCGTGGCGATCAAACTCCGAGGATCATAGTAATGGATAAGGACCAAGCACTAATGAATGCCATTGGAGTGGTTTTTCCGGATGCTAAGCATTTTCATTGCACATGGCGCATACAATGCAATATTAGAAGTAATTGTAGGGGTCATATCCAAAAGTCAAAGCCACAAAAATGTACCGCTCGTGAAAAAGCCGAAGATGAGCGTCTTCAAAAACTAACTCCGGAACAAAGAGAGGAGGACAGGAAGAAAAGCAAATCGGAGTATGAAGCGAATGGGATACTATGGAAGGCTTTTCAACATCATTGGGATTCAATGGTACGCTCAATGTACGTGCCCTCGATTGCCACTTGGAGAGTTTTATTGGGATATGGAAGAAAGATTACGAGAAATGTGTGGTTTATTGCTTAAAGGAATTGTTGGATCCGTACAAAGAAAAATTTGTGTATGCTTACACGTACCAACACATGCATTACAAGAATGAGGCGACAAGTATCGCGGAAGGATCTCATGGAAGTTTGAAAAGCTTGCTCCGAGGGAGTCAAAACACCGTGGTTACATTACAAGAAGCCATCCATGAATACACCAAGGCCGATATCATCAAGATAACCGCTCAAATGGAAGAGAGTAGGATGAAAATCATCACAAGCTACGAGGAACACATTCGGTTGATTACAAATTTAAATTATAGGGTGTCTCACTGGGCGATTATTTTTATGATGAAGCATTACAAATATTATGTGGAAAAGGAGACGGGGAGAAGAAGAATTGAATGTAAATGTATGACGATGACGGCCTTCGGATTTCCGTGTCGTCACATGATCGCGAAGTACCAACAAGGAATTCCTTTTGAAATCATTGATCCGTTTTGGAAGCAACTTACAAACCACCCCCAACCGAAGATCCACTCGAATCCTTTGTGGACACGGATATTGGAAGAGAAATCATCGAGAAATTCGAAGAAAAAAAAAAGGATGGCTTGGGAAGAAAAGTTTTGTTGTACGACTTAAAACTAGCCGCGAACCCCCATATGGTACTGGTCGGAGAACCAACGGTGCTACCGCCGATGGGTAGACCACCTTCCAACATGGATAGGAAGGAAGAAATGTACGAGTTTAATGTTGCAATGAGTACCGGAAAACACTCGTTGTTGAGTCATAAAAGAATCCTTTGTCGACATGAGAAGGAAGACGCTAAATATGAAGATGCTAAGGTTCCAAAGAAAAGGGGTTGACCGAAGAAGGGAGAAAGCGGGGAAAGTAGCGCACAAGAGAAGACAAATGTTTCAAACGTTCCTTCACAAATTGAGAATGAAGAGGCACCGGCTAAGAGGAAAATGGGTCGCCCAAAGAAGGGAGAAAGCGGGACACGCTCTCCTTTGCAACATGAGGATCCAATCGCTCCTTCGCAACATAAGGATCCAATCGCTCCTTCGCAAGAGAGTCAACGGCCAAACAATCTATTCGTTCCTTCTCAAGAGAGTCAAGCGAGTACAACACGAATATAAAGGTTACGTGCATGGAAGGGGGAAGCAAGACAAAAGGTTTCTATGGTGACTATAAGGGCCGCTCTTGGTGATGGAAGCACGCCTAGGGATGAACGAGGTAGACCCCATCGAACGTGTTACACCATATTCGAGGAGTATTACTCAAAACTTCCTGAAATCATCAAGCCCTATGTGTTATCCACCGACGACGTGGATGCGAATGGGAAATGTGGTTATCACGTTGTGTCGGAACAAATAGGCCATATAAGTTTGGAGGACGATGAGAACCTAACCCAATATCAATACTTTAGAAAGATGATGGCATTGCGCCTACAAGAAGACAAGGAATTTTACATATCGATGATGAAGGAATGAAAAACAAGACAAGACAAAGAAGTAATTTTTGAAAAAAAATGGTTGCTAGAGTATAAGGTCCAAAGGGGAATGGACCAATTACCCGAGAGCATTGGATGCAGATGTCTCTATGTGGACATCTCTTGGCGGAAACGTGGATTTGCGTTGTTCATCTATTTGGTAAGGGATCATGTTATACATACGCACCAAAATACACTATTTGGGATGAATCACTTAAGGATCGGAGAATTGTTTTATTCAACCATAACAACATACATTATATCGGTCTTAAAGTACGTGATGATTGTCCATTACCACCGGTTTATGGGTTTCATGAGGTCTCGGAGGTCACCAAGGAGTGGCTAAAAAAATACGATCCCAACATGAGGCGATGGGAGGAATTGATCGTGCCGGATCAATTCGATGGTCTCCATTTGTTGGAATGAGTATTTTCCTTATGTTAAAAACTTGATTTATCGGATGCTTATATTTTGTCGCTTTCTTATGGAATGGGTATCTTAATGCATGAAAGTGGTTTTTTTTTTTTTTTGGGGTAACTAGGACTCATGAATTTTGCTTCAGAATCGGACTTCAAATACGTTTATGAAGTCCGATTCTGAAGGTAGTTTGTTGCAGCTTTTTCAAAATCGGTTTATATGTACGACAATGTAATCCGATTGTTGATACAGAGATTTTAAATTACAAAATCGGATTACATATGCCGCAAAATGATCCAAACATGAATCCAGAATCGGTTTATGTGTGTACTAATGTAATCCGATTATAGTTGATGTTCATCAAATCCACCCAGAATCGGGTAATGTAGGTTCACATTAAAAACCGATTAAGGCCATAATCGGATTAATATGGTGCACATATAGACCGATTCTTGATGGATTTTCAGAAAACTTGATGAGTGGATTTTAAAGATTTAGAGGTAAATCATTGTAGAGTATCCCTTAGAAGGAAAGGTTTAAAGGGATTCAACTCAACACTTGAATTGTGTGTTTTTTGGCTTTTTTTTTTTTTTTTACAAACCAAAAGGAAAATTAGATTTTAATTGTTGTTTGTGATTGATTAGGATTTAGTTTTAATTTTGATGAAAAATAAATTGAGTGTTGATTAATGATTTTGGTATTTGTTAATTAAGTTTTAATTTTGTATTTGTGTTAGAATAAATAAGGTTTCTTTAAGGTTAATTTAGTAATTTTACAATTTATTGGACACCCCTTATCATTTTTTATTGGGGATGAAGAAATCTATAGGCCCCAATTAAGTTGCCTAGGCCCCAATATAGGAAGGCAAAACTATTTGAAAGAGCTAAAAACTATGTGCATAAACTCGCATTCAAATCAAGTAAGTTTTGTATTATAAGTCGGAAAAGAATTTGTTCGTGCTCATTTTTTTGATCTTATAGCATCACAATCGGACAACCACATCCATCTCCGTTCAATTTCGCGTAGCCATAAAGTGGTGGATGCAGAGCCCTCCAACACCTGCCCTTGACTTTGATAAACCTCAAAATACATAACCGTTGGAGATTAACCATATTTGTTGTTTACTCTAAAACACGTAAAGTAAATGTCTGCAGGAATTTATTTATACTTTTGGAGCCAATTTTAATAGAAAAAATAGATCGTTGAATGGTGCTAAATTTTCAATTCAGACTGCGCAAGACTGCAAGTGCAACGACTACTTTTTTCTAGAAATGCATAACCTTTTTTTTTTTGATGGGAGAAATGCATAACCAATCAGGTAGAAAATGATACCCAACTCAAATAGCTACGAGTCAGATATATGAGCTGAGTCAGATATCGAGTCAGACTTCAGTAAAATGAGACGATCTGATATCTGACTCAGCTCGAGTCAAATGTCGAGTCATATCCAAACAAACATGATGTTAATTTCCTAATTCATTCTTGGAAGGCTAATATTGCAACTTGTAGAGACTCCAACTGCAAGAGTAAATCTTTTGAGAGCAAACTATAAACAATCTTCTGGACAAGAATCGAAGAAGCTGAATTTCAGAGAAGAATGCAGACATAGTAATAAAATCCTGACACAATCCCATTTCAGACAACTTTCTTCCCATGACTTCTCCTGTGCATAAAATCCTATTTCTCAGCAGAATAGAGTGCCATATGAGAGGCAGATAATCATTAAATGCACAAATATCCATTTTAATTGTGAGAGTTGCAGAGTAGAGATAACTCATACTGAATATTTTAGACCTCAAAGAATAGTAGAGACTTGACGAAGATTTGGTTACATACAACATCGAAAGAATTAAAATTTCAAGAAGCAAAATGGTGCCTTTCACGGTGTGTTATTTTTTTCAGTTCATTGAAGGAGGAAGTATGGCACCCTCTTGAATTTCAAAGATTTTGAAGGAATCAACAACTGTATGCAACTTATCTTTCATTTTCTCCCATCTCCTCTGGTTAGCACCTGTAGTGAAAGTGTAAAATTTCCCTGCCAAGATCAAAGCAAAATCATACTTATTGGTAAACAGAATGGGAATTAAGAAAAGATAAAAAAGTTCGGCTTTAAAATTGTCTAGTTCCCAGTTTATGACGTATTCCTAATATTTGAAGCTTTCTAGAATCAAGAAAAGAGCTCATGGTTGAGCTTAATACCATTCCCGATGCAGATTGCAGCAAGGGCGTGGCGGGTATAGTTTGGAGCCTGAGCAACGAACTCTAAAGTATAGTATGCTTTACCATCAACTTCGCTGCATCACATTAGGATATCTGTTAAGTTTTTCTACTTCTATTTTGGATTTTGATAAATAGTATTTACACCTTCCTTAATAACATCCAGAACAATAAAGTCTGACCTCAGTTGCGTCTATTAATTTTGTTTTCTCTGAAGGAGGAGACAAAACCTTGTTGATCAACGCTTCAGCAATCTGAAACCGTTGAATAATACCTTCTTAATCAGTTCTAGAATGGTTGAACAATATAAACCACGAGAAGTCTATCGCTATTCTTCTGCCATGTATATACAAAGGGGTTAAGACCAAAAGATAAACTAACCTCTTTAGGGGGGCCGAGATCTCGTATATCTTGTTTGGTGGTTGCAATCAAAGTCACACTTGCACTTTCCAATGGTTCTATCACATCTTTGACTACTTTATCTAGTCCTTCGACACTCACTTCCTGATCATACATAATAGAAAGTCTTAACAAGATGGCACTCCTATTTGTAGCACTGTTATTGAACTTCGACTAAAGGTTTTGTGCAATTAAGATGAGAACCTGCCACCCGAAAGGGTAGAGAAACTCGTATCCATCCTTCTTATCTGTGACGCCCATGAATCCTGCTTTCTTAGATTCTGCAGCAACTGTGCTGCACAATCAGCAGGCATGCTTTCAACGCTACTTAAGAGTGCATCAAATAATGAAAATCTACATGGACATGAAACGGAGAACAGCATTGAACTTACATGCTGCAGAAGTCGGATTAAATAAAGAAACACAAGTTCCAATTGTGCCTAGAACGAGTGTTTCACGTCTCCCTGTTACATCTGCATACCAAAAATGTATAATAACAGTAAGTAACAAACAAATTCATTTTCAAATACTTAATTTTTTCCCTCTGGATAAACAAATCAGAAATTGAATTACTCTCCACTCAATGTACCCCATGCCATGTCTATGCAGACTTTCTAAGATAAATTTTCCTCCCAGCATTCACCAAAATACTACAAAATTTAACAAATACTAAAACTACGAAATTTTGGCATTGTAGTATGTGGATTGCATGCCAGATTCCAGATTTTACAAGATTGAGCGATTTTAAGGTGGTGACTAACTGATTAGGTTAATGAGTCTGATTCACAGAAGTGAAAAGGATGGAGGATCAAACTTGAATCGGTATTGGAAATAGAAAGAAACAAGAACGTGGGCTCCTATTTTACGCAACCCATTATCCCGTGCTCATAGACTGAAGAACATCTCTGTTTTTCTTCACTGATTAAGTAACTATGTTTTTTTACAGAAATCAAATACCTTGTAATCGGACTAATTCACTGATAAATTTAGCTAACTGGGTATGATCACATTTCATTATTATTAACAAATTGGGCACAAATTGCTTATAATCGGGTAGATTTGATGAATTTAGAGAAACAAAAAATTGAAAATTATTAAAAATGAAATGAAGCTTTACCTGCTCTAGGTGACTCAGTTTGTTCTGCCCTAATAAGAAAAGAAGCCCCTCTTCTTTTCGAGGAGAATGTAGCTGCAACACCTGGTTTCTGTAACCCAACCTGGAAGGAAAAAAAGAGAACAAATTAGCATGAAAAATTGTAATGTAAAGCAAAAGTTAAAATGGAATGTGAAAGAAATATTGGAACTAACCTTATTAAGAAAACAAGTCTGATGAATTGAAGGTAAGTGTTGAACAGAGGCCATTGTTGCTAATAATTGGAAGGTAGAACAAACAACTACACAATGTGGAGGTGTTAATATGTGCACAGAATAATAAGGTCTACACAGAGTAGAGGCACCTTATCTTTCCTTATCCACAATTTTCTTTCTTTTTACCCTTTTACCCTTTTTCTTTAAAATCCTGTAACAATCACTGACAACTTTCTTCCCTGACTTCTCCTGTGTATAAAATCCTATTTCTAGCACCAATAGCTTCTTCACCAGCAGAATAGAGTGCAATACGAGAGACGGATAATCGCTAAACACACAAATATCAATTTTACTTAAGAGTTATATAAAGAGAGTTGCAAGAGTACAGATAAATCATAACGAAAGAAAGCCTGTAAACATAACTGGAGCTTGGAAAATAGAGAGACGTCGTAATGACAGAACAAGAGACATAGGAAACCAAATCTAGAGTGCAATATGAGAGACAGAGAATCATTAAACACACAATTATCCGTGCAATATGAGAGACAGAGAATCATTAAACACACAATTATCCATTTTATTCGTGGAACATACATAGAGTTGCAGAATACAGGTAAATCATAATGGAAACAAGCCTGTAAAAAACAATTGGAGCTTGGAAAATACAGAAAAAACGACTGACGTCGTAATGGCAGGAGACCGAAAGAACCTTCTACCATTGCCAAAGCTCGTGTATCCTCAGGCATCATCAACCATCTGAACTATCACACACTGCAACCACATACATTTACTACAATGACACAGACAAATCTCAAACCATTAACCACTAAGACTTGATACAACTTACTGAAAAGGGAAACACACTCGACCTGACTTGACATGTACCTGACACGACAATCAGTATGCGGAAACACATAAGTTCCCGCATTTATTTGGAAGACTTGATAAAGTTACAGCAAAACAAGACTAAGACAACCAGACAGAAAAACACACACGTTTTAAGAATCGGAACCACGAAACTTTGCCCCAGCATACAAGCTAAGCACGATGCTGAGGCTAAGCGAAAAATACCACCAAGTACGGGTACCTGGTGATACAAAAACCATCCCAGAATTGAGAAAGCAACTGAAACTGAAACCCTATACCATGACTTGGTAACTGAATTAATAGGAAACGATGGCAAATAAAAGTGGCTCCCCCAATAATAGGGAACCAAAAGACCCGCAGCTTTCCTTATGATAAAGGAAACCTGAAAAAAAATAAAATGAGGAGAAAATGATCTGCCAAAGTTCCTAGGAAATAACCAAGACACGAAAAGGAGGATCTACAGACTAAGGGGGACGCATGGTGCTATTAAGAGCTGAGACTACAATAATAAGAGAAAGTTATGAAACTGATTTTTTTTTTTTTTTTTTTTGTTTCCGCTACCACTACTATCAAGTGACAGTCTGACACCTTCTAATTTATTCTAAACCTTCAACTGTGAAGGGCTTCTTTTACCATTTCACCAGGATTTTTATGCGAGGACTTCACATTCACAAAGCTTCTCCGCAAGAAAGTCAACCATTCTGCCGCTCAAAGACTTACAATCCTGGAGATTCAAACTGATCAAACTCTCGCCCAGTTTCACCAGAAAAGGAATGCACTTGTCTGTTATTTGAGAACAACCAGACAAGTATAGGGTCTGCAGTTCGGGCATCCTCTCGCAACAAAGTGAAGCAATTGCTAAGTCAGTGATAGCACACTTTGAAACATCGAGGTCTTCGAGCCTATAACAGTGTAGTGCAATTGCAGCTAAGCTTTCGTCCGTAACCTTACTGCATCCACCAAGGTTTAGATATTCGAGCATCCCTGAATGAAGCCTAGCCAAAGAAGTGACTGAAGAATCGGTGATGTTCACGCAGCCACTTAGGTTAACTTTCACTAAACCGGCCTGGGAGTTCTCTACCACTGAGAGAAACCCAGCATCAGTAACTCCAGAAAGACCACTGATATCGATGTCCTCCAGTTGTGGGCATAGCCACCCGACCACAGCCAAGATATTACTTCCAAAACCAGGGCAGTCACGAACAGATAGAGATTTTAGATATTTGCTGGGAGCGAGACGATGAGCTTCTAATACAACATCCTTGATACCCATACACTTAACAAGGGAAACTGCCCTCAGTCTTGAACTGCAGTTAGAGATAGCAGCAAGAACCCCGTATTGGGATATCTCATTGCACTCATGTAGCTGGACGCTTTTAATAGATAATGAGCTCTTGGTGAAGGCAACCAATCCATTGTTGGATACTAAAGAACACTTGTGGAGAGATAGATTTTTCAAATTAGGGGAACCCTTCCCAATTATCTCGAGAGCTAGATCAGTTAACCCTGGGCAGGAGGAAATTGCAAGAGATTCCAATTTCTGCAGTCCATGAGCCATACTCATGACCCAAAAGCCTCTTTCAGATACACACTGTAGACCAGTAAGTGCAAGATCTGTAACATTAATGCCATAGTGACCTATAATTGCGGCGGAAATCTCAGTGATGTTCAGATTCTGGAGCTTTATCTTCATCAAGGTATATTGAGAAGAAGATACCAAACTTGAAATTCCTTGGTCCCCTACAAGTGGGCAGTCTTTAATTGTGATGGTATGCAGAAATGGGCAGCGTCTTGCAATTGCCTGAAGACCATCATCTCCAATTCTTGGACATGATTCTATAGTCAATGAGGTTAAACTATGGCAATTCTCAGCAATAGCAAATAAAGCCCTATCTGAGACCAACGGGCATCGGATAAGATCGAGCTTTTCTAACTTGTGGCAACCATTTGCAATCTCGGTAAGACCTTGATCCCCAATAGTAGAAACATCCCAGGCTGAGAGTACCTTCAATGAAGGGCAACCACGGCCAATAGCTGCAAGACCAACATTAGAAACACCGCGAACTGTGTTGTTCCCTCGGATTAAAAGCTTACCCAAACCACCAGCGCTAGCAATTCCAACAGAAATTGCAGCAAGTCTGTTGTCTGTAGCTTTCTTCCCTTTCAAACACCTGGTAAGATTTCCCTCACCTTCAACTTCCTCACTTGCTTTTTCTCCAGGTACCACCTTAATAGACTCCTTGCTCCGGATACTGCTCAGAAGCATAAGCCATTTTTTGGATACTAAAGCACATGAGCTTTTCTCTTTCCTTCCAGCTAACCTTCTGAAGATCTCAAATAAAGACTCATCAGGGAGTACGTCAATAGATGGCTGCTCCTTCTTTTGAACAAACTCTTTTGCAGAGAAAACAAATGGGGCGTTGATTCTACTCCTCTTGACAGGAGAGTACTTGGCATCAATACGAGGACTGAAAGACGAGAAGCCAGCACCCATGAGACTCGCATAAGATGCCCCTCTGAAGAACTCATTATCCCCTGCAATATCAAATAAAGGAAAAAACATAACCTCATCAATTATCAAGATAACTAAATAACTTCAAAAGAATCAAAACTATTCCACATCAGAGATATATAGATTTCACAACTCGAAGTTATGCTAACCACCACCACATCACAAAACCAGCACACATACAGTTCTCAAGTTTTTACATCAAGCTGACCACAACCACCACTACCAGCACCACCCAAAAAATAGCACAACTCTACATTAAAATGACTACAACAACCACCGCCAAAAATGACTACAACCACCACCACCACCAAAGCTGGAATATAGTTTTCATAATTATTACATTAAACTGACCACCACCACCACCACCCACAACCACAACTGGATCACTGCATATTATAGCCTATGCAAATACCACAACTAAATCATAGCATTGTAACTTAAGCAAATCTAACCTTAAAAACAGATTTAGAAACCTAAATCTAACTCAAAACAAGCTCAATTTAATCAATTTTTTGATCTATAAATTCAAAAATAGAACCAAAATTTGAACTGTAAGGAAGATTCAAAGCTTACCCCTGTAATTGATGAATCCAGGCATGATGATAAGTATAAATCAAGAAATAAGACCTCTGTAAGAAAGAACAACCCTTGAATTTGGGCAGCAAACAAAAACAAAATCACTAACAAATTCAGACCACCAATAATACTTTGCATCACCAAATTAAACACCCCCAAGATTGTTTGATGGATGGATTGAGTGATGGAGAAGAGAGATTATGAGAAACCCTAACAATTTAGGGAAAAAATGAGCGATGGGGAAGAGGAGTAAAAAAAAAGGTGTGATGAAGAAGTCTGTTCTTCAACTTTGTTTTCTACTCCTATTTATATTTTCAAGGTGGGAACTTTTTGTTTTTGCATTTAATTTTTTTACTAATTTGAATTTGAGCCAAATTTAGGTGGTAAATGCAATGGATCTGGCTATATTGACACAGACACGGATACGAGATGCGCTTACGACAAAGAGACGAGTCAAGTCAAGGCGTTAAAAACTAGGATGTAGATGTTACTAAGTTAGTGATATTTTGACTAAAATGTGGATTGTATCGCCAAAAACTTATAAGATTGCTGACGATTTATCAATTTTGAATACATTGTATCTGCCTTAGTTGATGATATATTTGGAAATTATTTAATTGAATAAAATCCAAGTTGTTAAAAATTAGGACACAGATAGCTATTAAATTAGTAATTTTGACTAAAATGTGGATTGTATCGCCGAAAACTAATGATAATACTGATGTTCATGTATTTGTAGCCTAGTTGATATATCTGGAAATTATCTAATTGAATAGAATCCAAGTCGTTAAAAATTAAGACACAGATACGCTATTAAATTAGTAATTTTGACTAAAATGTGGATTGTATCGCCGAGAACTAATAATACTATTGACCTTCATGTATCTATACCCTAGTTGATATATTTGGCAATCATCTATTTGAATAAAATCCAAGTCATTAAAAATTAGGACACAAATACGCTATTAAATTAGTAATTTTGACTAAAATGTGGATTGTATCGCCGAGAACTAGTAATACTACTGACGTTCATGTATCTATACCCTAGTTGATATATCTAGAAATCATCTAATTGAATAAAACCCAAGTCGTTAAAAATTAGGACACATATACGTTATTAAGTTAGTGATATTCTGACTAAAGTAGATTGTATCACTTTCGATTACATTGTATTTGCCTTAATTAGTTGATATATTTGAGGATTATCTAGTTGAATGCATCATATCCAAGTCGTTAAAAATCAGGACAGAGATACTATTACTAAGTTGGTGATATCCTTGGCCAATATGCCAAACATAATGCGCCACTTTTGCGCGTATTGGCATTAGGCCAATATACCTACCACGCAACGGAAGCTTTGGATGAAGCTTCATCTCAGGTCATAGCGCATCTTTGAGCATGCGCCATGCTAAAAAAAACGGGGTGTTAATTACATCATTCACCCCTTTAAAGAATTTCGTCCCCGAATTCAAAATAAAAACTATTGTGGACAAAATCTTCGGTTTGGATTCCTAAGAAAAAGTTCAATAACGGATGCTCAGGAATTCCACGAGGTTTCTTCACTTCGTTATGGAGCATCAATTAGGACCTTCTGAGCAAACGTCCCATATCACATACTCATGAATCCAAAAACAGTCCACAACTTTACCGAGAATCTCAATTGGCCAGTTGCCAAAAGATATCTCAACAAGGTATCATAAATGGCGTCACATACCACCACTCAGGAATCCCTAAGGTTCATAGGGTTGGTGCCAAGAATTTGGCAAGAGTGCAACGCAACATGCTACTTATCTTTGTAGTACTGTGTAGAACAGGATCCAATTGCCCACCGTCCCAAACGGTTTTCCGCGCTGCCACTCGTAAGTGGGATGCTAGCCAGTCTGACAACACACACCGTGCCGCACGGGTGAGGGGGTGATCGGCCCAAATGTCTGCCTACCGTTCCGAACGGTCTTCCGGATTGCCACTCATAAGTCGATCGCCACTTAGGCCTGGCAAACTCACAATACTTAAACAAGCTCAACTCGATTCGCAAAGTAACTAGCATAGCAGTTACAAACTCTTTCCGCGCAAAGTTGGCCTACTCTCCAACTTTATGTTTTCCTTTGAAGGAAAATATTCGCAGACACGTCATTCCCACACAATCCCTAGAGTAACCTCGGACTATGCACCAAATAAGCTTCATAGCTTAGCCGGAAGAACATAAATGATGCTTAGGCCTCATTTATACCTGTATAGCCTTGCCAATGGATCATGTTAAGCATGGGAAATATTATGCCATGCCGCGGACTCAATAATGCGTAACCTTTTTGCACTTTGACGGAACGGCCTATACAGAGTAGACCATTACCATTATTGCTTGGCCACGGCCTTGCAAACGAGTTGTCTTAAGGTTTTGTCCCTTTGAGGATGAACTACGGAGAATGTTTGATCCCTTTAGAATATGGAAGGGTTTCAGAGGAACGGGCTTCATTTCTTAAGATGGATTATATCACCGAAAACTGATAAAATTACTGATATTTTATCCCTTTCACATGCATTGTATTTGTCTTAATTGGTTGACATATTTGAAAATTATCTAGTTGAATGTATTGTATCCAAGTTGTCAAAAATCAGGACGCAAATATGTTACTAAGTTGGTGATATTTTGACTACAGTGTGGATTGTATCGCTTAAAACTAATAACAATATTGATATTTTATAACTTCCGAATGCATTGTATCCAACTTAGTCGATATATTTGGAAATTATCTAGTAGTCGTCAAAAATTAAGAAGGAAATACGTTACTAAGTTAGTGATATTTTGACTAAAATGTGGATTGTATCGCCGAAAACTAATAATAATACTGTCATTTTATCACTTTCAAATGCATCCCATCTAGCTGAATTGACATATTTTGAAATTATCTGATTGAATGTATTGTACATGACCGATAATATTTATCAGTTTGTTTGTTTTATGCAATTAGAAATCAACACTTTTGGTGTTTCACTGAGGCAAACTCGTTTACTATGTTGGATGTATATATTACAGGTTTTTTTCCATTTTAAAGTATAAGTGTAAACAAAATTTTCCTTTTTTACTCTTAATAATTATGTATTACCGAATGTTTGATGCATGCAATGAAAAAAAAGAGGTTTATTCATAAGATAAAATAAGGAAAAAAATATCCGAAGAGGATTATGGGAGGAAATACATAGTTATTAAGAGTAAAACGCATGTATCATAAATCTAATTTTGAAATCGGTGAGAAATTAATTATCAGAGAACGAAAAAAAAATCGCAACATTAAATTACATTACAACGATTCTTAAAAGGGGTAAATGGATATAATAATTAAAAATTCATAACTTTTTATGTAAAAATTGCATTTTGTATCATACGTCTAATTTACACCGATCGTAAAGCAATTTTAAGAAAAGAAAAATCTGATTCAACAATTAGTCTGTAACTCTTGTAAAACAATTGCACGAGTCAATCATATTGAAACACGGCGTACAAGATTAGCTAACTGGTTGCTAGCTAGTAGACGTGCATTTTCAATATATTCGATCATATTATTCACCCCAACATATCGTGTAGACAATAAAAGTGATTATCCACATACTACGAACAACAAGTTACAAGTTGATATTCACACATGTCAGCATGATCTCATACCGTTCCATCATTTGGAAGGTATAAAATTACCAGCATGATGATCTCAACCATCATGACCTCGTATAGTTCCAAAAATATTTTGGAAAATTTGGTTCCCACATACTATTGAACCCGTATATGATATATGTAGACGAGATGAGTATGTCATAGGACAGATCCATCCTCTAGAATGTGTCATAAAATAGTACAACAACCGAATTTCCAATGTTTACTAGTATCCTTTTCACACTCCACATTCTTCTATCATAAAGGTGATTACAAGGGGATCACCATGGGCTCAACCGTTGATTGGTACATCTTTCTCCGAAAGGGAGATAGGTTGCATCATTCATGGCTCCATTTGTAACACATGCATTTTTAGCATGTGCATGCTAAAAGATACACCATGGCCTGAGATGAAGTTTCATCCAAAGCTTTCATTGCGTGGTAAGAGGTGGATTGGCCTAAGGCCAATAACGCGCCAAAATGGCGCATTATGTTTGGAATTTTTCTAAGGGCCAAATCTAGCATCAAATGATGCATTATGCCAGTTGGATAGGTGGCCTTGAGCGTTGCAGCGCAACTGTTGCGTATTATGAAGGTTATTGGCCTAAAGCCAATATTGCACAACTATTGCGCATCAGGCCGGAGAGGGCAGGCAGAGTGAATATTGCACAATCATTATGCAATAGCCAGAACATGTGCTACGCAATCTGTGACGGACCGGAAAATTACGCCTTTAGCGCGTTGCCCCGCAGGCCATAACTCCCCCGGTGCGCCATGATGAAGCTACGATTCGGGACTTAGGGATAGGCAAATTCACGTCCATTTTCCCTTGCAAGCATGCTCGTGGAGCATGACGCAGCTAACTTAGCTTCCACACCGCTCCAACTTACCCTTGTTCCGCAAAGGGTTTATTAAGAAAACCAAAATAATTTCTTAAAACGGCAAAAATGTCCTTTTGAGGCTCTAAACGATGGAGTTTGGCTAAATTCTGGTGACCATGTGGATCTATATCAACATGTCTTGATCTTTGGGCTGTTTCCCATCAATATGGACTCCTCTTGAGCCAAATTACGACACTCGGGTTTTTCGCCTCAGATAGCTTGTTCTTTGTAGCTTGATAGGAAGTATGAGCATCCACTTATCGGCATGCAACTAAGCCTCATCAAGTCCGCCACAATCATCTCTTGCGTCGAGCTACCGAGCTTAGATGATATGAGGGGCCAACGTGCTGGACCGGCAATGCTGCAACTCATTGCGGCTGCCTACGTACCCTTCCCTACTCTAAAGGGATCAAGCACTGACCGTAGTTCATCCACGAAGGGACAAGCAACTCATTCCAACTCGTTTGCTAGGCCGTGGCCAAGCAATAGTGGTAATGGCCTAGTCCGCATAGGCCGTTCCGTCAAAATGCATCCAAGTGATGCATGTTCGGTCCGCAATATGGCATAACGATGCCTAAGCACCAAATGCCCTCTTCGCGAGGCTACGCAACTATAAATGAGCCTTAGGCATCATTTATACTCTTCCGGCTAAGCTATGAAGCTTACTTGTTACATAGTCCGCATATGCACCTTCAACCAACTACCCCTCCCTATATATGTCTTAATGGAATTTCTACAAGTATGGAAAGGGGAGCATATTGACATGCTTGCTTCACTATTCATGGCCGTTTCCATGAATTTCTGAATGACCGAGAGCCAAGATGGTTGTACATTCGATCCTAGCTCACATGCCGGTTCCACATCCCGGCCATGTTGGCCGTCCACTGCCAACCCGATGTCCGACCATGTTGGCCGTCCACTGCCAACCCGATGTCCGGCCATGTTGGCCGTCCATATCCAACTCGATGTCCGGCCATGTTGGCCGTCCATATCCAACTCGATGTCCGGCCATGTTGGCCGTACATTTTCAAGGTCATCTACCCAACTGACCTAATGCATCATGTGATGCAGATTGGCTCTTGGCCAATGTAGCTTCCAACCAATGCCATATTGGCCTTAGCCAATATACATATGCGATGTGCCTTACTTGGCACCGAATGATATGGCCTGGGCCAAATGCATCTCACTATGCAAAGGAAGCTTTGGATGAAGCTTCATCACAAACAAATGGCGCATATTTTAGCATGCACCATGCTAAAAACACGGGGTGTTACATTATCACACCCTTCAAAGAATTTCGTCCCCGAAATTCAAAACCAAAACTATTGTGGACAATCTCTTCGAGTTGGATTTCCTGAGCAAAATTCTCATACCAGATGCTTAGAAATCACGGGTTTCTTCAAGTTGTCATGAACAACAATTTAGACCTTCTGAGCACATGTCCCATTTCACCTTCCCAGGAATCCAAAACGTGCCCACAACAAAACCAAGAATCGCAATTGGCCAGTGCCAAGAGGATATCTCGACAAGGTATCCTAGATAGCATCCCATACTACCACCCAGAATCCCTAAGGTTCACAAGTTGAAAGATGTCATCGAAATGACAAGGAAAAATTCAACGCAACACCGTGAGGACCAATCTCTAATGCCGGTGCGCTTGGATGCAAGCCACCGTCCCCGATCGATGACTGGGTTGCCACTCGTAAGTGGGATGCTAGCGGCTCGACAACGCACACCCTTGGCCGGTGCCAACGTGTGGGGATGATCAGTCCCATTGTCTACCCACCGTCCTAGACGGTCTTCCGGATGCTCGTAAGCGGGGTGCCACAGAGGCCTGGCAAACTCACAGCAATTATACAAGCTCAACTCGATTTGCAAAGTAACTGGCCCAGCAGTTACAAACTCTTTCCCGCGCAAAAGTTGGTCTACTCTCCAACTTTAAGTTTCCATCAAGGAAAATACTCTCCAATGAGTCCACTCCGCACAAGTCCATAGAGTTTTCTCGGAACTTGCTCTGATACCAACTGTGACGGACCGGAAAATTACGCCTTTGGCGCGTTGCCCCGCAGGCCATAACTCCCCCGGTGCGCCATGATGAAGCTACGATCCGGGCCTTAGGGCTAGGAAAATGCACGTCCATTTGCCCTTGCAAGCATGCTCGTGGAGCATGACGCAGCTAACTTAGCTTCCACACCGCTCCAACTTACCCTTGTTCCGCAAAGGGTTTATTAAGAAACCCAAAAAAATTTCTTAAAACGGCAAAAATGTCCTTTTGAGGCTCTAAACGATGGAGTTTGGCTAAATTCTGGTGACCATGTGGATCTATATCAACATGTCTTGATCTTTGGGCCGTTTCCCATCAAAATGGACTCCTCTTGAGCCAAATTACGACACTCGGGTTTTTCGCCTCCAGATAGCTTGCTCTTTGTAGCTTGATAGGAAGTATGAGCATCCACTTACTGGCATGCAACTAAGCCTCATCAAGTCTGGCCACAATCATCTCTTGCGTCGAGCTACCGAGCTTAGATGATATGAGGGGCCAACGTGCTGGACCGGCAATGTTGCAACTCATTGCGGTTGCCTACGTACCCTTCCCTACTCTAAAGGGATCAAGCACTGACCGTAGTTCATCCACGAAGGGACAAGCAACTCATTCCAACTCGTTTGCTAGGCCGTGGAAAATAAATAGTGGTAATGGCCTAGTCCGTATAGGCCGTTCCGTCAAAATGCATCCAAGTGATGCATGTTCGGTCCGCAATATGGCATAACGATGCCTAAGTACCAAATGCCCTCTTCGCGAGGCTACGCAACTATAAATGAGCCTTATGCATCATTTATACTCTTCCGGCTAAGCTATGAAGCTTACTTGGTACATAGTCCGCATATGCACCTTCAACCAACTACCCCTCCCTATATATGTCTTAATGGAATTTCTACAAGTATGGAAAGGGGAGCATATTGACATGCTTGCTTCACTATTCATGGCCGTTGCCATGAATTTCTGAATGACCGTCCAAGATGGTTTTACATTCAGTCCTGGCTCAATGCCAGTTCCACTGTCCGGCCATGTGGGCCGTCCACTGCCAACCCGATGTCCGGCCATGTTGGTCGTCCACTGCCAACCCGATGTCCGGCCATGTTGGCCGTCCATATCCAACTCGATGTCCAGCCATGTTGGCCGTCCACTGCCAACCCGATGTCCGGCCATGTTGGCCGTACATTTTCAAGGTCATCTACCCAACTGACCTAATACATCATGTGATGCAGGATTGTCTCTTGGCCAATGTAGCTTCCAACCAATGCCATATTAGCCTTAGCCAATATACATATGCGATGTGCCTTACTTGGCACCAGATATGGCCCAGGGCCAAATGCATCTCACCATGCAAAGGAAGCTTTGGATGAAGCTTCATCACAAACAAATGGCGCATCTTTTAGCATGCGCCATGCTAAAAACACGGGGTGTTACACAATCATTGTACAGTATGCCAGAGTAATTGTTGCACAATCATTGTGTAATACGCCAGAGACCCGGCAGAGGGAATGTTGCACAATCATTGTGCAACACTGAAGTAAATTCGGAAATCATTGCCGGTAACTCAAAAGTACATGGAAAAGGCCATGAATAGTGAAGCAGGCATGTCAATCCGCTCCCCTTTCCAAACTTGTAGGAATGGCATTAAGACATATATAGGGAGGGGTAGTTGGTTAAAGGTGCATATGCGGACCATGCACAAAGTAAGCTTCATAGCTTAGCCGAAAGAGTATAAATGATGCATAAGCCTCATTTATAGTTGCATAGCCTTGCAAATAGGGCATTTGATGCTTAGGCATCACTATGCCATATCGCGGACCCGATAATGCATAATCATTATGCATGTTGGCAGAACGGCCTATACGGACTAGGTCATTACCATTATTACTTGGCAACGGCCTTGCAAACGAGTTTGGCTTAAGTTGCGGTCCCTTCGAGGATATGAACTACGGTCTGTGCTTGATCCCTTTAGAGTAGGTAAGGGTACGTAGGAAGCCGCAATGAGTTGCAGCATTGCCGGTCCAGTACCTTGTCGCTCATATCATTTAATTGAGAGATGATTACGGCATACTGGCATCTCATATCATCTAGCTCGGTATTGCGACGCAAGAGATGATTGTGGCCAAACTTAATGAGTCTAGTTGCATGCCATTCACTATATGCTCATACTTCCTATCAAGGCGTTCGACTTAGGCATGTACCAATCACGTATTGGCCATGGCCTCGAAAGTAAACTACATCACTATGAAAGTTGGCGGAGCTTGCATAAGCCTACGGAAGGTATGGTATGAGCCTGATTGATGCACCCTTGGCACGAGCAAGACAAGTGCATGCATGCTCTCAGCAATGCCTAAGCTAAGTAAAGAGTTGGAAATAAGCCGCAATGGCATATGCGCGAGTTTAAGGCATGTCTTATGCCTAGAAAGGACTTAAAGGAAGTGATGCATGTAAGATGCATCGGCCATAGCCTTAATGGCTTTATACCCTTCGCAGAACAAGGGTAACTTGGAACGGTATGGAATATAAGTTAGCTGCAACATGCTCCACGAGCATGCTTGCAAGAGCAGATGAACGTGCATTTGCCTAGCTTTAAGTCTCGGTTAGCAGCATCATCATGGCGCATCAGGGTAGTTATGGCCTGCGCGCCAGGCGTAATTTTCCAGTCTGTCACACCATTGGTAAATTATTCACGGCGTTGTTTATGTCCTTTCCCTAGTTGTCCCTTTTATGGATTCGTGAGATGACCCTACTTCTTGGCTGTAGACCTTGAGTTGAAGAGTGCAAGATCTTGTTGCATTTAAGGAACTGAGTGCCCTTATCGATCCGGACCTGATGTACTGCAATTTTTGTTGTGGGGATAGGTAGCTTCACGTATGTTCTTAAGAACCCATACTTAATTAAATGTTGCACGATATTTTTACATCCCTATAATTGTTTGTAGAGTGCCCCATGAAATAGTGAAAAGCGCATTCAGGATGGTCCTTGGTCGCGTCGAACTATACCCTTCAACTTCTTGGGTATACTGAATGTCGCCTTACTACCTGCTTGAAGATTTCTTCCTAATGTGTATCAAGTAGTGTGTACACCTTATTATCGTATCGTGGATTCTTTCCTTTAGGCGCCACGCCTTCTGTCTGGGTCTCTTACCCTGTGATTTTGTCCTCTTCTCAACTTTCTTAGATTCACAAGGTGGGACGACACTTGGGACTGCATAAGGTTTGGGAACTCTGCTCGCCTTCGGGACTTGGATATCCTGCACACCTTCTTGTATTTCTTCTAGAGCAATATAATGTTCTTGTATTTTCGAATTTCCTTCAGGGTCTCATGATTTTTTATTGTACATTGCTACCCAGATTGGGTCATTCTTCTCGAGTGTATTCTCAAACCCGAAGATCTGTCAGAGATCGAATTGGCTCTTTGAATCTTCTTGTATACATCAAATAAATTATTGACTCTAGCCCTAGCAATGCTTTTGTACATGTATGTTTCCAAAAACATTCAAGTTAACGGTGCAAAATTCCTAATGGATCTCTCTGGAAGTGAGTAAAACCAGGTTTGTGCTTCACCATCAAGATTAGATGGAGAAAAATTACACAACATGACATTGTTTTGCTTCCATTGTAGTAATGTCATCTCGTACATTTTAATGTATTCCACCGTGTCGCCTATATCTTCGAATGGTGAATGTTGGGAGATTATACTTTGTTGGTAATTCAACCTATGCCAGTGATGAAGAGAGTGTTTTCTTCCTCAGTGATTACCTCGACAAATATGTTATCTTCGTCTTTTCCAGCTATATGTTTGACCAATTTCTCTAGTTATTGTAGTTTTTTTTTCGTGTTATTCCTCCTGAAAACGTGGGGGTGCCAAAATACACCACCAACTTTTCTTAGGTAACATGTATGGACAAAACCTAAATACAATTACTAGAGTTCAACTTAATGAATCTCAATCGAGGAATAATATTCATAGTTATATCTCTTTCTCCCACAATCAGAAAGTTTAAAGAGACTAGACCGCAAACCTGACTTACATGTGAGAGTACTTGGACGATTCCAAAGATCAATATCCAAGAATAAAGTCGTATCTAACAAACAAGGATGGATGTATCTACTTTAATTGATTTACGTACAACCTGTGATATTTCAATTATAAAGATAAACAATATAATGCGGAAAAGAAATAACACAGACACCAGAAATTTTGTTAATGAGGAAACCGCAAATACAGAAAAACCCCGGGACCTAGTCCATACTTGAACACCAAATTGTATTAAACCGCTACAGACACTAGCCTACTACCAATTAACTTCGGACTGGAATGTAGTTGAGACCGAATAAAACCCTCACAAAAATTCAGTTACAGTTACGCTTCTTACGCCTCTTGAATCCCAACAGGACTATGCGCAAATGATTCCCTTAGATGACGTCCTTTAAAGCCTAAGAGTTGCGTCAACTCAATTAAAGACTTTGAACCAATCCGCCTCCCATAGATAAGCATATATGTGATTTTCTTTCTGATCAATGGATCAAGGTGAGACTGGAAATCAATAGCAATAGACAAAGTCTAGCTAACCTCAAAATACAGATTTATGCTTTCCGAAGAGAAGCCTAGATTATTATTCACCTCACAAGTATTAAACCTGTGGAATCACAAAATCTGAGATGAAGAGAACTTTATGATTTCTATCTATCTTGTTCGAGTGAGTAGCTCAACAATCAAACAAGATTAGGATACTCGAACTATCAAGATAAAGATAGTTGGACATGGCTTCACAAATCCCTATGTGGAGTCTTTTTAGTCGCTAAACCCTATAAGGGTTTGAGGGAGAGGGTGACTCTAGTTTACAACTAGGACACACAAAGAAATATGTCAGGGATCAAAACTCCCAGTGCTCGAGGTTCTCCCTTATATAGACTTTCAAAGTATAGGTTGTTTCAGGTTTAAGATAAGATAGCTTTGGAACCAAGCAAATAATATGCACTATTAGATGAATCTTTGAAATGAGATTAACGTACCAAGATATACACTCTGGTTAGGATGAACCGTAACCGAACCGTGTATAAAGACATTGTTCATGGACGGTTAGCCAAGACTAGCCGATTGAATTATAAGCTTAATCATTTTCATATAACACTTGATACATTGAGCTTGAGTCACAACCATAGGTTATAATGTGATCAATCATGTCTATATAGTGTTTTTAGAGATTTATTCAAATGCCAATTATCTCACAGAAATAATTTTTGTGTATCTGAAAGTATTCGACAGAGCAAGTACGTGTACTCTACCTTGTTCGTGAGTATTTTTGTCATGGTACATGTGTACCCTTAAGACAAAAAGAGTTTAGGAACCTACAGAACTTTTCCAGTTTGCTTACCGGGTATGTATACCATTCCGGTTTCAAAACCAACAGTTCCTTTACGGTAAGCATATTGGTATGCGTGTCATTCCTGATTCACGAGCAACAAACTTATTATGGTATGGATACCGGGTGTGCGTACCAAAAAGTTTTTGTCGACATATAGCTACTCCGGTATGTGTACTTGGTACATGTACTGCGGCTCCGGACCTACACTAGTTCTCCCAGTATGTGAACTTGTATGCGTACTGTCGTGTATCCAGATTTACAGTAGTTATATATTTATCTCTGAATCAATTCGAAACATTCCCAAATAACATCAATGACACATATCACAGTTCCAGGCTATTTTCGAATGATAATCCTGAATCACAATTTAGATTATGAACAATAAATTGTTCTTAACCGAAATTCATTAAGTATGAACAAATATTCATTAAGCTTAGTCATATATATTTCGAGAACGAATTACCAAGATAAACTTGACTCTAAATTCTTGATATGCTTGCAATAGTCTAATTAGTCATGCGACAACATCTCATAGATAAAAAGATGAATATAACTTGAGAAATAGGTGGTTCAGGCTTTCTTCACTTACCTTTTGTTGAAGAAGTTCTCCAAAAGCTTCGGTTGATCTTCGCCTTTAAACGGTAGAACATAGTGATGTATGATTCTCAACTACATAATTTTATCCTAATCCGAGACTTGACTAATTGTAGACTAAAAATGAAGATATAGTTTTGATCAACCAAATTTGACAACAAGCTTGATATAGAAACACTTGTGAGTTCAACTGATCAATGCTCTAACACCTCCAACGTCTACCTTGTTGGAGAGGTTCCTCCTCGGATGTAGAACTCTTTATTCGTCTATATCCCACTCTGGATTGAACATCTGTATTCATGGATTGTCCTCGTCGGAGGGGTTGTTCTGGTGTACCCCTCCCCCGGCTCGGAGTAATTCGGTAGTTGTCTCGTGGTTGGGTGTTGTCGTTGGATTCGATGCCGCTAGATTATTCTCTCAGTCCTCTTCTCCCGGTTCCAAGGAGATATTCCTTTGTTCTAAGTTCTTTATCATTTCCTCATGTCTCATTTGGTAGTATCATGACCAGAATCACATCAGTACTTTCGTGGATTGACAAGTTCTTGGGATGGATGTTTCCTGCAACCTATTGTCTCTTCTTGATCCGAATCTGGTACTGAATCTTTGCTTGTCGAATCATTGCTTTTTGAGATTGTCATTCGGCTTCAACCATATATTTGTAATCGTCCTCATGTGCAACTCGTTCTGCCTCTTCTTCCTCACTGTCTGATATAGTCAGTCCGTGTACGGGATACTTCTTCCTCAGTTGATCAAGAACATTTTCTAAGACGATGTCTTTACCTTCCTAAATCGGGTGCTCCTCATTCACTGTGGCATGTTGGCTCTCGGCCTCTAGACCGCTATTTGCCTTGGAATTGGATTACTTTTTTGCCTCGATGTTGTTATTCCCTCTTGAAGACTCATGCCAGCTTCCTTCCGACTTCGCAAGTTCCGGGTGGGAGGTGATGTGCTTTCCATCGAGTTATGCATACATATCCTTTCAGGATTATGACCTACATCCGCAAACAGATAAAAAACCTCACTTCGATCTATGTTCGGCATGTATTTTAAAGAACAATGAAACTTATTTTTGTCTCATGCTAATACCAAATTCTAACGGTCTCTAACCAATTGTAAGTTCTTAGTGGTCCCAAGGTTTTTGTTGGAAAAGAGCGTCATGGACAAAAAATAGGTTTTGTGCAGTTAACTTTTAGTGAAGTCATGCTCTTTTAAGGCGTTCGTACATACGAATGGTATCAGTACTGCCTCAACTCCGGTGACCGTAAAAATCAAAAAGTAATTACATAAATATAGAAAAGTATTTTCTTTATGTGTTCATAGCTTTCCTTCTCTCGAGATTAACTTCTCAACTCAAGGTGCACGGTGTTCGATTACGAAGGATTTTTTTTTTTTTGATCGTTCAAAAGGAATTGTATTAAGAAGCACACAAGTTATGCGCGAGCGAATACACCAAAAAGAGGAGAAAAACAACCTCCACCAAAGAAAAAAGTTCCAAGGATAAGCTAAAAGCAACAAAGGCCTTTTGACAAATCTTGCGAACTAAACAACCATTGTTACTTGCGAACTAAAACAAGAGCGCAAGCTACATTTAAGTAGGATTCTCATCAACTTCTTCCACAGTGAAACCCTTGTGATTTTGCGCCACACCGCTAAACATTTCGTTACGATTTTCCTTTGAAGATGGAAAGCTTAACCCCATTATATAACCAAACTCCATGAGATTACCTGCTGAAATCTTACTAGGACTAGTAAGAGATTTCGAAGAGCATTTCTTTTTGGTGTTTAACATCTTATTCAGGAGGACACCCGCTTTAGACTTCGTGCGCCCCTTGGTGTTAGCTCCTTTAATTGGCTCGGACACTGCTGATTTGGTAATACTGATGTCGGATATTTTTGAAGCCACCTCATGATCTTCTTCAATCCCTTTGAATCGTGTATATGTTTCAAATCCAGGGGGAATTGACAGATCCGAAGAATAAGAATTTTCCCCTTCCAATTGATCCAATTCATGCAACTCATGCCCAGAACTAGGTGAAACTCCTGATGTAATAGAAATTCCACTAGAATGTGGCTCTTCCCCATTACATATTTGGTTTTTAAAAGCATTAACATGTAATTGAATTCCATGTATAATCATATCCATAAATTCTTCTTTAGTATCAGGAAAAGCTTTAGGATTTAAAACCCCTTTTGACATATCAAATAGTTTACCAAATTTGTATTCCAAGTACTTTTGTGCCTTTTTAATTTATCCGGATCACACTTGTCGGCCCAAAAAGCAAAAATCGATGGGGTTAGCACACTACTAACCCGAAAATCCACTTCTTTTGATATCACCAACTGATTATCAACCTGATGGGATGTTTGATTTAATTCCATCATCGCATTATCCAAAGGGGAATCCATTGCTGGAAATGTAGTCTCGATTGTCACCTTAGAGTGAGCCGAATTATCTTCAAGTGGGAGAGATTCAGAGACCATCCGATGAAAAGAATCATCCAAGCAGGGAGAGGTAAGATTGGGGATTTCCGCCTATTCTAATTCCGCTGGTAAGCAAGGTGCCAATATCTCTGAGTCTTTAATAACCCGAGTCAAATCGCAAATCACTGACTCATTTGCTTGTGACTCCGCGTCAGAACCATTCGCATCCAACGGTCCCAAAACCTTATCATCTACGTGAGACTCATGCAGAGAAACTGAACGGGATGGTGTCGTAGATATAGAGGGACTGTCTAATAAGATGGACTTTTTGGATAAGGACATGGAACCCTTTGGAATAAAACCGTATTGGCCTTTCTTAGACCCACCAAAGTTAAAATTTGGTTTAGCCAGCGCATCAATGAAATTCAAATTTTGCCGTTGCGAAAGAGTACAACAGATCGACTTTTCTCGCACGCCATTAAATGGAGGTAGTTGAGAATTAATGGTAAGGGACGTACAAGTCAAAGGGGAGATGATGCTGGTAGCCCTTGATTTATTCTTGAGATACTCAAAGCTTCATCACTATCTACACCGATATTGATTGAAGATGACTCCGACTAAAAAACCAGGCTCCCAGGTGAATCCCTCGAAGAGTGTTCTACCGCTTCTCAAGAATCGAAATCTTAGCATTAATCCATTCTTCTTTAACAACAAACCCTATGGACCAGGCTTACTTGCAGAAATAGGACCTTTCACCTTTAGTCTAATTTCTGAAATCACCTCTCCTGATCTAGTCTCTTGACTAATGGCTAATAGCCCACCACAAGCAACCCCAATATTGTTGAATAGCATTAAATCCCAATAGTTTTGAGGTATACCTGCTATAGTAATCCAAACATTAGAGATTTTTTGAGAAGAAATTGAGATTGTTTCTGAACACCAAGGAATAAGTTTGATCTCTACTCCATCAACCAGAAGATAACCTTTAGTATCTAGCCTTTTTTTCTCTTCCAAAGAAAAAGCAAACATCATTCCTTCATTATAAGATAACGACCAGATCTTAAATGCTTCATTAATGCTCAAATGTTGTTGCATCCACCCCCCAATTTCAGACCAATCTACATTTAGAGCTTTAACATCTATCTTTAAAGCCAAACTCCAATTGCCCAAAAAATTACATTCTGGATCTCTATGTACTGACCCCTCTACCATAAGATTTTTCTTCCAACAGTTATTTGAGATAGAATCTTTGATGTTAGAAGTTCCTACAGGCGGAAAGTTGGAGTGAGATACAACACCTTTGTCATTAAAGTTACAACAAGTTTCGAGAGTTTTACACAACTCACGCCAACCATGTTTGTTCCTTCCCATGGGAAAGAAACAATGATGAAGATAGCCCTTGGAGTATGGAACAGAAAGCTTTAAAAACTCCCCTCCTTGGTTCTTGTCTCTAGAGAGAGTGAGCCATTCGGATTTTAGCGAGTAAGTACAATCTTTTTTGCAAAAATCTTCCTGAAAAATTTCATGGAGCTTTAAGATCATCCACAATCCTCCTTCTCTGGTGAAGGAATTGATCCAACATCTTCCTTTGTATGAATCATCCAGAAAAACATTTTACGACCGGTGTGGTTTCCCGACCTCATCGGTATGTTCTCTGAAATCAATAGGAAACGGTTCCGAGATATGTACCACCTTATCGCTTATCCTAAGAGATTAAAATGAAAACAAAGCTATCCATGGTTTCAAAAGTATCTTCGATGCAATCGTGTAAGTGTTGTGACCTGAAAACTCTTTCTTACCGACATAACACGTAAAATTAAAAGCTTTAACCTTTTCAAAGTAATCAACATTCAAACCTCTTTCCCTTGATCGTACTTTGGTTTTCTTTAGCTCAAACAAAGTTTAAAGAACGTTTAGAGCTTTAAGATCCAACAACTTATCAGGATAGACTATGAACTTCCTCGCCAAATCTTAGTCATTTTACTTGTGAATTTATAACTAGAAAACTTTGTCTTACCCAACAGAAATATGTTTTATACTTAAAGCGTGAAATAAAAAACATTAAATCGTCACAAATCTAAACAGTTATATCTGTTCATCACTTTGGAGACCTTTAATTTCTTGCTCAAACAAAGTTCATAGATACTTTGGAGCTTCTAAATCTACCATTTGAAATGAAATGTACAACAAATTATCTCAACAAGATGTAAAACATCCTTGTCTCTAGCGCCAAAATGTAGTTGCTGAAAATCTAACATTATTCAACAAGATAAACAAAGAACGAAATCACAACCAAGAAAAACATATTCAAGACGCAATGATATATATACTTGGTTCGGCATGATTACCCACATCCATGGGGTGAAATAGCTGCTCTTGTTTGAGTTTATGATGATTACAAGTTGAAAAGCTATGCTATGACTCTCTCAACATCACTTCTCAGTTTTTTTCTCAGCTCACTCCCTCTCTCTTTCAGAGCGTAACCATTCTACATAGTTCAGCCTGGTACTTATAGGTAAAATGCTCATAAAACCATATCAACGTTGATGAACCTTTATTGGGTGGTGTGACTGGTGAGCGTCGTTTACTCAACAAAATAATAAGATGTTTCCCACTAATTAACAAGTAATAAAGCGGTAGTAAGGATCGTTCCCACGAGGAGTAATGCAATTGATATGTTATCTAAATTAGAGAGAATTTAAAATAAGGATAAATAGGATAATAAGATAATGATGATGATAATTAAGAAATCCTTCGCCGTTACTAACCGTTAACTCAACATTGTACCCGTTTATCTCTTGTTAGAATCAATTGTCACCAACCGTAGAATAGCAGGTACGCTTAGCTAACCCCAAAACTCCTTGTATCACCGGATACGGAAGCGCTCGACTACCGGATTATATTCAACTAAGCCGCCCTGAGATACGCTTACAAGGTGTAACTCAACCGAATGCTTTATGGTTTGGGAATTTAGGTTTGATCCCAGTAGTTAAACTCAGTACGCTCGGTTCACTTACTGGTATTGTCTTTACTCGCAATTGCTCCACAGAATCCCTCCGCAGGGTCTTGCGATTTCTACTTGTGTAGGAGATAAACGACAATTACGGATCGCCCAAATCTCCACTAGCATTAGAATGATTAATAGACTAATCTAGTTTCACACCCAAACCAATCTAAGAATCAATCATAAACCTTCGATATAGTAAAAACAATCCACAATGATTAACTTTAAAACTTGAAACAAACTTGTAAATAATTGAGATTCACAATTAGAACTTTGAATTCATCCTTAACAATAAAAAGAATATAGAAAAGAGATAGTTAGGGGGAAAATTGTGAGTACAAGATATCCCAAATTGTATCTAAGCTTCCCTATATATATACTTTTGTAACCTCTTCTTAAAGAAACTAGGAAACCTAGCTAAGATAGGAAAGTGCACCTCCTTAAGAATTGTGCCCCGTGCATCACACCCCGTGCAAAGTGGCTTGCCAAACTCTGGTCAAATTCACACTACACCTTGATTCCATAAACAATTCACGTCCAAAGTTGCTTAAAGTGGGCCACGACAAGCTGGTGTAAACATAAGTCGCCAAGGCATGAATATAGGTTGACATCAACTGGAAAATACAACCCATTTAACTCACCTCAGCTGTCATTCCTGGCTTGTCAGTTTTGTGAAACTGGCAACCCATTTCCTTCATCTTAACCAGCGACTGCATCACCAGTTCATCATCACTTCCGTCAATATCTCCCCGTTCTCGTCTCTGATTTCATAGCCTGTGACACATTTTCTCGAGTCTTTCCTTATCAATCATTACAAGCTCGACTAGTTCTCATTATTCTTAATTCCCTGCTGGTAGTTCTTTAACATCTTGTTTTATTAATATCCACAACAACCAATAGCTCAAGAAACCTTCCTTCGATCACCGCCAACGCCAAGCTCCTTGTATCATGCTCTGTTCAATTCTCCTCATCACTTCCATTCAATTAACAAATAGCAGTCTCGAGCTCCATTCGATCACCAAAAACTACAGCTTACCAGTAGCTCGAGCTCAAAGCATCATCGCTGCCATCTTCTGGAGCTCCTCTCTCGACAAATTCTTCCATCACAGTTCCAACCTTCGACTCATCGTCACCAGCATTAATAAACCCACAACAAACTCCATCCCATGTTCCACTCGAGTTCCATCACAGGGATATCCTTCTTCATCATTACCGTCAATCTACAGCTTCAACTCCTTCATAAAAATTGAACTCAGACAACCATAACTTCACTACCATTATCTCCCATGTATTCAACATTAAACAACATCGTGCCATGTAGTTCTGGTCACAAATCAAACCCAAATCACCAACCAGTCCAGCTACCTGTAATCTTATGAATCAAGTCCTAACTGGTGCCAAATAAACCTTCCCAAACCCTTTGTACACAGTAGTTCAAGACATGATTAGTCATGGCAGAATCGGCTGGAGGCACAGGTCGTTCAGGCCTTTTGCAGTTCGCTGGTAATGTAGATATGGAGTTTGTTGTTGATTTCGGATCACTCGATCTCCTTCCCTGTAACATTCTAACACAAACCCATAAATCTTAATCATTAATTCATTTTAAATAACCTTTGAATTCCCACCACACATTCATAAAATCAATGGCAGCAACAAACGTCTTCAACTAGAATTCAGGCCAGGAGAACTTCATCGAAATCACCACACTTGAGCCAAGACTAACCCAATCTTCGTCCTGACTTCGCACCACCGTTCCTTGTTCATTTCAAGACTTAATATGTTCTTTATCTTCCTCCATTCATCATCATGAATTAATGGTAATGATTACGGCTTCTTCCCTGTTTTTCTGGTCATTCTATGTTCGGTCATTCCCTGTTTGTACCACTTTCTCTGTGTTTACCTGAACTTGAAACGCTCTCAAAACCTAGCAGACCCGAGCTTTTAGTCATGTGCAGAGGTGGTCATCATGTTAGGACGGCAACTGAGCTATGAATAAGATTTCGATCTTATTCTGAGTTATAAATGAGAGTTGGTGTCCCTTAGTAAATTGATCGGGTGCCTATGGTAAACCCGTTTAGAATCGAATGGCTGCCTTCCTTGGCCACCTCCAGTAATTCATAACAGATTCCATCTTGTTGCTTCTTCATGCCCACTTCTTTTGGCAAATTGGATGATGTCTTGTTCTTTTCGGAATAAGCTCTTAAATTCCCATAAAATATAAAAGAAAGCTAATAATACAATTTCGCAAGAAAACTAGCTAAGAAAGCATAACTAATCGATACTTTGAGAGGTTTTGTTAGACATTTATCAAATTCCCCCACACTTAGAGTTTGCTAGTCTAAAATACAACTCCATGTCGTCGAGGATACGGTCACTTTTAGCGAAATATAACAAGCCTTTAAACCCTAGGTGTCCCTAGTGCATGGATGAGTTATAGTCTCGTGAGGGCTTACGAGAGATATACCCACAAAACCTTTAAGCCAAAACAAATAACAAATCAATTAGCAATTACTCCCCGGCAGCGGCGCCAATTTGGTGAGCGTCGTTTACTCAACAAAATAATAAGATGGTTCCCACTAATTAACAAGTAATAAAGCGGTAGTAAGGATCGTTCCCACGAGAAGTAATGCAATTGATATGCTATCTAAATTAGCGAGAATATAAAAGAAGGATAAATATGATAATAAGATAACGATGATGATAACTAAAAAATCCTTCGTCGTTACTAACCGTTAAAACAACATTATACCCGTTTATCTTTTGTTAGAATCAATTGTCACCAACCGTAGAATAGCAGGTACGCTTAGCTATCCCCAAAACTCCTTGTATCACCGGATACGGAAGCGCTCGACTACCGGATTCTATTCAACTGAGCCGCCCTTAGGTACGCTTACAAGGTATAACTCAACCGAATGCTTTAGGGTTTGTGAATTTAGGTTTGATCCCATCAGTTAAACTCGGTACGCTCGGTCCACTTCCTGGTGTCGTCTTTACTCGCAATTGCTCCACAGAATCCCTCTGTTAGGTCTTGCGATTTCTACTTGTGTAGGAGATAAACGACAATTACGGATCGCCCAAATCTCCACTAGACTAATCTATTTGCGCACCCAAACCAATCTAAGAATCAATCATAAACCTTCGACATAGTAAAAACAATCCACAATGATTAACTTTAAAACTTGAAACAAACTTGTAAATAATGGAGCTTCACAATTAGAACTTTGAATTCATCCTTAACAATAAAAGGATATAGAAAAGAGATAGTTCCCCCCCCAGGGGGTGAAAAACGGTGAGTACAAGATATCCCAAATTGTATCTAAGCTTCCCTATATATAGAGTTTTGTAACCTCTTCTTAAAGAAACTAGGAAACCTAGCTAAGATAGGAAAGTGCACCTCCTTAAGAATTATGTCCCGTGCCCAAGTGGCTTGCCAAACTCTGGTCAAATTCACACTACACCCTGATTTCATAAACAATTCACGTCCAAAGTTGCTCAAAGTGGGACACGGCAAGCTGGTGTAAACATAAGTTTCCAAGGCATGAATATGGGCTGGCATCAACTGGAAAATGCAGCCCATTTAACTCACCTCAGCTGTCATTCTTGGCTTGTCAGTTTTGTGAAACTGACAATCCATTTCCTTCATCTTAACCAGCGACTGCACCACCAGTTCATCATCCCTTTCAATATCTCCCCGTTCTCGTCTCTGATTTCATAGCCCGTAACATATTTTCTAGAGTCTTTCCTTATCAATCATTACAAGCTCGACTGGTTCTCATTATTCTTCCATGTTGGTAGTTCTTCTACATCTTGTTTTATTATTATCCACAACAACTAACAACTCAAGAAACATTCCTTTGATCACCACCAACGCCAAGCTCCTTGTATCATTCTCTGTTCACTTCTCCTCGTCACTGCCATTCCATTAAGAAAGAACAGTCTCGAGCTTCATTCGATCACCAGAAACTACAGCTTACTAGCAGATCAAGCTCAAAGCATCATCGCTGCCATCTTCTGGAGATCCGCTCGACAAATTCTTCCATCACAGTTCCAACCTTCGACTCATTGTCACCAGCATTAAAAAGCCCACATCAAACTCAATCCCATGTTCCACTCCATCACATGGATAGCCTTCTTCATCATTACCGTCAATCTGCAGCATCAACTCCTTCCTAAAACTCGAACTTAGATAACCATACCTTCACTACCATTATTTCCCATGTATTCAACATTAAACAACATCGTGCCATGTAGTTCTGGTCACAAATCAAACCCAAATCACCAACCAGTCCAGCTACCTGTAATATTATGAATCAAGTCATAACTGGTGCCAAATAAACCTTCCCAAACCCTTTGTACACAGTAGTTCAAGACATGGTTAGTCATGGCAGAATCGGCTGGAGGCACAGGTCGTTCAGGCCTTTTTACAAACATCTCTCTTGCAGTTCGCTGGTAATGCAGATATGGAGTTTGTTGTTGATTTTGTATCACTCTATCTCCTTCCCTGCAACATTCTAACACAAACCCATAAATCTTAATCATTCATACATTCTAAATGAGCTCTGAATTCCCACCACACATTCATAAAATCAATGGCAGCAACAAACGTCTTCAACTAGAATTCAAGCCAGGAGAACTTCACTGAAATCACCACACTTGAGCCAAGACTAACCCAATCTTCGTCCTGACTTCGCACCACCATTCCTTGTTCATTTCAAGACTTAATATCTTCTTTATCTTCCTCCATTCATCATCATGAATTAATGGTAACGATTACGGCTTCTTCCTTGTTTTTCTGGTCATTCTATATTCGGTCATTCCCTATTCGTACCACTTTCTCCGTGTTTACCTGAACTTGAAACGCTCTCAAAACCTAGCAGACCTGAGCTTTTCGGCATGTGCAGAGGTGGTCTTCATGCTAGGATGGGAACTGATCTATGAATAAAATTTCGATCTTGTTCTGAGTTATAAATGAGAGCTAATGGCCCTTAGTAAATTGATCGGGTACCTATGGGAAACCCGTTTAGAATCGAATGGCTGCCTTCCTTGGCCACCTCTAGTAATTCATAATAGATTAAAGCTTGTTGCTTCTTCATGACCACTTCTTTTGGAAAATTGGATGATTTCTTGTTCTTTTCGGGAATAAGATCCAAAATTCCCATAAAATATAAAAGAAAGCTAATAATACAATTTCGCAAGAAAACTAGCTAAGAAAGCATAACTACTCGATACTTAGAGAGGTGTTTTTAGACACCTATCAAATTCCTCCACACTTAGACTTTGCTAGTCCTCGAGCAAACAAAACGAAACAAAAATAAAATACAACTCCATGTCGTCGAGGATACGGTCACTTTTAGCAAAATGTAACAAGCCTTTAAACCCTAGGTGTCCCTAGTGGACGAGTTATAGTCTCGTGAGGTCTTACGAGAGATATACCCACAAAACCTTTAAGCCAAAACAAATAACAAATCAATTAGCAATTACTCCCTAAGAAATGACGCCAATTTTGGTGAGCATCGTTTACTCAACAAAATAATAAGATGTTTCCCACTAATTAAAAAATAATAAAGCAGTAGTAAGGATCGTTCCCACGAGAAATAATGCAATTGATATGTTATCTAAATTAGCGAGAATATAAAAGAAGGATAAATAGGATAATAAGATAACGATGATGATAACTAAAAAATCCTTCGCCGTTACTAAGCGTTAACTCAACATTATACCCGTTTATATCTTGTTAGAATCAATTGTCACCAACCGTAGAATAGCAGGTACGCTTAGATATCCCCATAACTCCTTGTATCACCGGATACGGAAGCGCTCGACTACCGGATTCTTTTCAACTGAGCCGCCCTGAGGTACGCTTACAAGGTGTAACTCAACCGAATGCTTTAGGGTTTGTGAATTTAGGTTTGATCCAATCAGTTAAACTCGGTACGCTCAGTCCACTTACTGGTGTCGTTTTTAATCGCAATTGCTCCACATAATCCCTCTACAAGGTCTTGCGATTTCTACTTGTGTAGGAGATAATCGACAATTACGGATCGCCCAAATCTCCATTAGACTAATCTAGTTGCGCACCCAAACCAACTAAGAATCAATCATAAACCTTCGACATAGTAAAAACAATCCACAATGATTAACTTTAAAACTTGAAACAAACTTGTAAATAATGGAGCTTCACAATTAGAACTTTGAATTCATCCTTAAAAATAAAAAGAATATAGAAAAGAGATAGTTCTTCCCCTTAAGGGGGAGAAAAACTGTGAGTACAAGATATCCCAAATTGTATCTAAGCTTCCCTATATATAGAGTTTTGTAACCTCTTCTTAAAGAAACTAGGAAACCTAGCTAAGATAAGAAAGTGCACCTCCTTCAGAATTGTGTCCCGTGCATCACACCCCGTGCAAAGTGGCTTGCCAAACTCTTGTCAAATTCACACTACACCCTGATTCCATAAAAAATTCACGTCCAAAGCTGCTCAAAGTGGGCCATGGCAAGCTAGTGTAAACATAAGTCGCCAAGGCATGAATATGGGTTATCATCATCTAGAAAATACAACCCCCATCTCAGCTGTCATTCTTGGCTTGTCAGTCCAACTACCTGTAATCTTATGAATCAAGTCCTAACTGGTGCCAAAAAAACCTTCCCAAACCCTTTGTACACAGTAGATCAAGACATGGTTAGCCATGGCAGAATCGGCTGGAGACACAGGTCGTTCAGGCCTTTTTACAAACATCTCTCTTGCAGTTTGTTGGTAATGCAGATATGGAGTTTGATGTTGATTCGGATCACTCTATATCCGTCTTTGTAATATTCTAACACAAACCCATAACTCTTAATCATTTATACATTATAAATGAGCTCTGAATTCCCACCACACAATTATAAAATCAATGGCAGCAACAAACATCTTCAACTGGAATTCAGGCCAGGAAAACTTCACCGAAATCACCACACTTGAGCCAAGACTTACCCAATCTTCGTTCTGACTTCGCACCACCATTCCTTGTTCATTTCAAGACTTAATATCTTCTTTATCTTTCTCCATTCATCATCATGAATTAATGGTAACGATTACGGCTTCTTCCCTGTTTTTCTGGTCATTCTCTGTTCGGTCATTCCCTGTTCGTACCACTTTCTCTGTGTTTACCTGAACTTGAAACGCTCTCAAAACCCAGCAGACCTGAGCTTGCCGACATGTGCAGTGGTGGTCTTCATGATAGGACGGGAACTGAGCTATGAATAAGATTTCGATCTTGTTTTGAGTTATAAATGAGAGCTGGTGGCCCTTAGTAAATTGATTGGGTGCATATAGTAAACCCGTTTAGAATCAAATGGCTTCCTTCCTTGGGCGCCTCCATTAATTCATAACGTATTCCAGCTTGTTACTTATTCATGCCCACTTCTTTTGGCAAATTGGATGATTTCTTGTTCTTTTCGAGAATAAGCTCCAGGTTCCCATAAAATATAAAAGAAAGCTAATAATACGATTTCGCAAGAAAACTAGCTAAGAAAGCATAACCACTCGATAATTAGAGAGGTGTTTTTACACACCTATAAGTGACACAGTTTCCCAATATGTTACTCTCAATAGCCTTTCTACTTCTCCCGATATGTTATTCCCGATAGCCTTTCTTCTTCTCCCGAAGTGATGATTGTCCCAATCCGAATTTTGAGTGTTTTGCAAGTCTTCATATGTCGGGGCCCGCATCATTCTAGTGTTCTGATTACTTATTGTGTTCTCTGACAGTAGCATTTAATGCTTGGTATTCCCGATAGCCTTTCTGTTAGAGCACTGCTCGGTCGAACTCGCAAGCGTTGCTCTCTCAAGCTTGTTTGTCAAGTTTAGTTGCCAAAACTATAAGTCTTGATTTCTAGTCTACTTATAGCTAAGTCTCGGATTAGGATAGAAAGTGTAGTTGAGTTTTAGACTTCACGGCGTTCATCGATTGAAGACGAAGAACTAATAAGGAGAGCTTGTGGAACTTCACCAACAAAAGGTATGTAGAGACTTGAATTCATCTATCACTCAAAAGTACTATCTACTCTATCTCCTATTTGAGACAAAAGTCGTATAGCTATATAGACTTCAACTATACACATTTGATATTTCGAGCTGAGTTTAACTCGCTTACATATTTCTCAAAATATGTGTTGGTAAGTGAAAAAGCGGGGGTCTAACAACCACACCCAATACTTCGCTTAGCAATCTGTATGAACAAACTCCAATATAATTCTGAGAGCAGCAACTAATAAAGCGAGCTCAATCAAGAAATATATCCAAGAGTTGTATCTTTGTTTCACAATGTAATCAGCAAATCAAACAGATAGAAATCCGCGAGCCTGGTTATTAAGTGAAACGACTTGAACGGTACCAAAGACCAATGTTCAAGTGTCGATCAATTTATATCAACAACCAAAGGTTGTATTATCTAATTAATTGAACTACGCACAACATGTGATATTTCAATTATATAAACAAATATAATGCGGAAAAGAAATAACACAGACACCAGAAATTTTGTTAACGAGGAAACCGCAAATGCAGAAAAAACCCGGGACCTAGTCCAGATTGAAAACCACATTGTATTAAGCCTCTACAGACACTAGCCTACTCCAAGTTAACTTCGGACTGGAATGTAGTTGAGCCCTAACCAATCTCACACTGATCAAGGTACAATTGCATTCCTTACGCCTCTTGAACCACGCCGGATTCTGCGCACTTGATTCCGCTGATCTCACCCACAACTAAGAGTTTCTACAACCCAAAGTCGAAGACTTAATAAACAAATCATATCACACTGTAAAAGTATATTGAATAGATAAACTGTCTCCCACGGATATACCTACGAGTTTTGTTCCGTCTTTTGATAAATCAAGGTGAACATGAACCAATTGATAAACCGGACTTATATTCCCGAAGAACAGACTTAGTAATATCAATCACCTCACAATAATCTTAATCGATTAACGAAACAAGATATTGTCGATGAGACGAAGGTGTTTGTAACTACTTTTCAATCTTGCCTATCGGAGAATAAATCTCGAGCAAATCTTAAAAAAGATAGTACTCAATCACAATAGAAAATAGCAAGATCAGAACACGCAACTACAGAGAAATAGTTGGGTCTGGCTTCACAATCCCAATGAAGTCTTTCAGTCGTTAACCTACTGGTTTTTAGAAAAACCTAAGGTTGAAGGAGAATCGACTCTAGTCGCAACTAGTATCACACAGAAGGTGTGGGGATTAGCTAGGTTTCCCAATTGCTAGAGTTCTCCTTTATATAGTCTCCAAATCAGGGTTTGCAATCAATGCTACCTTAGTAACAAAGCATTCAATATTCACTGTTAGATGAAAACCTAATTAGATTCAAGCTAATATCTTTCAACCGTTAGATCGAACTTAGCTTGTCACACACAAATGAAATGTAACAACATTTAGATAAAGGTAACCGTACCTAAACATATACACTTAGTTGGTTCAACAATAGTTAACCGAGGTTAGCCATATGAACACTTTCATATCAACCTTGTAAATCTTTATCACAATTAGTTCAAATGACTTAAATGAAACTAGTTAGAGAGTTGTTCAATTGTTTATGTTCTCGTAGAAGTTTACAAGACACAATTGAAGCAAAATCGATTTTGATTCACTCGAATCATTTCATGAACATTATAGCCACGGTTAGCAAAAGATTGCATTCCTTAATTTATAAATATATTAGTTCATGAACAAACCGATTTTAGAACATAACCTACTCAAGTACGCAAATGTGTACGCATACTTAAGTAGTCGGATTGAGTTTGGTTTCGCCAGTACGCGAACGGGTACGCATACTTACAACCTCAGTTGAATTCCGGAACTTGGACTTACGCCAGTATGCGTACTTGTACGCATACTTAGTTCTCGGACTTCCATTAACCAACCAGTACGCGTACGTGTACGCATACTATGGTTCCCGGACTTGGACCTTACACAAATGTCAATACGCACACTAATTTTATATCCAATTATGGTTACATGTTCTAAACTCTCATTTTAATCATTGAAACATTCTTAGAAGACGGGAATAGCTGTCTCACACAAACTATTAGTTTCGAAGCAATTTTCAAGTGATCGAATGATCAATACGAAACATCCGAGTCTACATCAAATGATTGTATCACACAAATCATGTAAGATGTTACAAGGCGATTTTCACATGATCATCTTTTGACTTTCGTCAAGAATAAAAGATGAATTTGGTTAAAGCGAAAGCTTACCAACACATATTTCGAGAAATAGATAAGCGAGATAAACTCGGCTCGAAATATTAAATATGTATAATTGAAGTATATATAGCAATACGACTTTTGTTTCAAATAGAAGATAGAGTAGATAGACTTTTGAGTGATAGATGAGTTCAAGTCTCCACATACCTTTTGTTGATGAAGTTCCACAAATTCCCTTGAGTAGTTTTTCGTCTTCATTCGATGAACGCCGTGAAATCTAAAGCTCAACTACAATTTATATCCTAATACGAGAATTAGATATAAGTAGACTAGAAACCAAGACTTATAGTTTTGGCAACTAAACTTGACAAACAAGCTTGAGATAGCAACGCTTGCGAGTTCGACCGAGCAGTGCTCTAACAGTAAGCTTTCGCTTTAACCAAATTCATCTTATATTCTTGACGAAAGTCAAAAGATGATCATGTGAAAATCGCCTGGTAACATCTTACATGATTTGTGTGAGATAGTCATTTGATGTAGACTCGGAATGTTTCATATTGATCATTCGATCACTTGAAAATTGCTTCGAAGCTAATAGTTTGTGTGAGACAGCTATTCCCGTCTTCTAAGAATGTTTCAATGATTAAAATGAGATCATAATTGTTAACCATGAATGGATATAGCACAGTATGTGTAATTGTATGCTAATTGTTGCAAGTTATTCCAAGTCCGGGAACCATGGTATGCGTACACGTACGTGTACTGGTTGGTTAATGAAAGTCCGTGAACTTAGTATGCGCACCCGTTCGCGTACTGGCGTAAGTTCAAGTTCCGGAGTTCAACTGAGTTTGGTGGTATGCGTACCCGTTCGCTTATTGGCGAAACCAAACTCAGTCCGGCTACTTAAGTATGCGTAAACGTTTGCGTACTTGAGTAGGTTATGTTCTAAAATCGGTTTGTTCATGAACTAATATATTTATAAATTAAGGAATGCAATCTTTTGCAAACCGTGGCTATAATGTTCATCAATTGTATCTTGTATACTTCTATGAGAATATAAACAATTGAACAACTCTAGAACTAGTTTCATTTGAGTCATTTGAACTAGTTATGGTCAAGATGAATAAGGTTGATATGAAAGTCTTCATATGGATAACTTCGGTTAACTATTGTTGAGCCAACAAGGTGTACACGTTTAGGTACGGTTACCCATATCTAAGCAATTGAACAACTCTCTAACTAGTTCATTTGAGTCATTTGAACTAGTTATGGTAAAGAAGAATATGGTTAATATGAAAATGCTCGTATGGCTAATCATTTGGTTAACTATTGTTGAACCAACAAATGTACATGTTTGGGTACGGTTACACAAACCTATAAACGTGCATTTCATTTGTGTGTAACAAGCTAAGTTTTCGATCCAACGGTTGAAAGATATTAGCTTGAATCTAATCAGGTTTTCATCTAATGGTGAATATTGAATGCTTTGTTACTAAGCTAACATTGATTGCAAACCATGATTTGAAGACTATATAGGGAGAACTCTAGCAACTAGGAAACCTAATCCCCACACCTCCTGTGTGATACTAGTTGCGACTAGAGTCGATTCTCCTTTAACCTAGGTTTTTCTAAAACCATTATAGGTTAACGACTTGAAGACTTCATTGGGATTGTGAAACCAGACCCCACTATTTTCTCAAAGTTGCGTGTTCTAATCTTGTTGTTTGCTATCGTATTGAGTACTATCTTCTTTAAGATTTGCTCGAGATTTAATCTCTGATAGGCAAGATGAAAAGTAGTCACAAACATCTTCGTCTCATCGTTTGTGATTCCATAATATCTTGTTTCGCTACCATATGATTAAGATTATTATGAGGTGATTGATATTACTAGGCTGTTCTTCGGGAATATAACTCCGATGTATCAATTGGTTCCTGTTCACCTTGATTGATCAAAAGATGGAACAAAACTCGTAGGTATTTTTGTGGAGACAGATTTATCTATTCAATAGACTTTTCTGTGTGAGACAGACTGGTTAATCAAGTCTTCGACTTTGGGTCGTAGCAACTCTTAGTTGTGGGTGATATCAGCTAAGAGAATCAAGTGCGTAGAGTCCTGCTGGGATTCAGAGACGTAAGGAACGCGATTGTACCTTGATCAGTGTGAGATTTGTTAGGGCTCAACTACATTCTAGTCCGAAGTTAACTTGGAGTAGGCTAGTGTATGTAGCGGCTTAATACAGTGTGGTGTTCATATCTGGACTAGGTCCCGGGGTTTTTCTGCATTTGCGGTTTCCTCGTTAACAAAATTTCTGGTGTCTGTTATTTCTTTTCCGCATTATATTTTCTATATAAGTGAAATATCACAGGTTGTGCGTAGTTCAATCAATTAGATAATCCAACCTTTGGTTGTTGATATAAATTGATTGACACTTGAACATTGGTCTTTGGTACCGTTCAAGTTGTTTCACATAATAATCAGGCTCACCGATTTCTATCTGTTTGATTTGCTGATTACATTGTGAAACATAGATATAACTCTTAGATATATTTCTTGATTGAGCTCGCTTTATTAGTTGGTGCTCTCAGAATTATATCGGAATTAGTCCATACAGATTGTTAAACGAAATATTGGGTGAGGTTGTTAGACCCGCCTTTTCACTTTCTTCTTCTCCCAACTCGAATTTTGAGCGCTTTGCCAGTCTTCACCGGTCGGGGCCCACACCATTCTGGTCTTCTGATTACTTTGCGTGTTCTATGACAGTTGCATTTGATGCTTGGTCTCTCCTTTTAAACTCAACCGTTTGGTTTTTCCATTTACTTTCCATGCGTCTTTATTCTGGATAGATGTGGTAGATATCTTGCTACTGCATTTGTTCCTCGGAGAAGATCTGGTGCTTCGCTCTTACCCTATCTCGATAACTTCGACTCCTTAGATATTACCACATACCTTCGGATGTTTTACCACAACTGCACTGAAAATTGTGCCCATATTTTCCACCACAACTACACTGAAAATGGTGGCCATAAAGTTGGAATGAACATTGTATGTGCAGTAATAAAATCAATGGCAGAAGCTTCAGGTGCACCTCTGTCGGTCACTCTACCTAGCTGTCAAGTATCAGATCTTTTTTTGCTTCATTGCAGGCCGGATTAGTTCAATGCATATTTTTCTGCAGAATTTTTTTTTAACCCCAACATGGATTGAAGTGGGAATGTGGGTCAGAATTTGGCGAGTAAGCAAGATTAATGAATTTGGCAGTAATAAAATTAATCTGATGCATACCATGCCAATAAATTGTATTGGGTACAAATTTTACTTCTTCATATTGTACATCTAATATAATAAGTTAACAAGATCATATTCTGCAATGACAAAAACAATCCAAAACCATACCCTAGTAAACATACAGATATAGATAACCTACAATGGTCCCATCGTTGTCAAATAAGCTCTATATAACACCCCTTCGAAGCCGATCAACCCATCACTTTTCTCTGTCACTTCCTATACGAAACCCTACTGAATTACTGTTAAAAAGGAGTAAAACCACACTTGTAATTTTTGTACTTTTTTTTATAGTAAAATTAGAAATCAAGTTGAGGAGAGGGGGGGAAGAAAAATAAACCCAAAGCCTCATTCTGCATAACAATCCTGATGTTATTATTATCAGCCTGCAGCAACAGCGTCAGCTCTAGGACTTGATTCTAAAAGCTGATGCAGTTTGGTTCCGGAATTAGAGTTTTCTTGAACCTCGCTCTCCTGTTGTGAGGAGTTGTTTACTCTGGCTAAGAAGTTCTCAGTACTGATTGGTTGGGCGGCTTCTTCAATTACCATGTTACTGGATTGCGCATTTTTAAGTTTCTCCTGCAAGATATAACACCATATGAGATCAAATATATGATGAACGGAGCAGTGAAATCTGTAAGCTTTTAAAGATCTAGAAAGACGAAGATAATTACACTTGTGCACTTAAATTTGATCCTGAAGAAAACACAGAAGATACAATAAAAGTAATATAATAGAGCAATGTGGGAAAAGGAGTGAGCACCATGATGGCAGCGTTTTCGAGCCTCAGCTTCTCTGATTTCTCTGCTAATCGACTAATTTCAGATTTAAGAGACATATTCTCCACATTCAATGCTTCAACTTTGGTTGCCAGTTCTTCAGTCTCAGCCTTGGAAGAACAGAAGAAGAAAGTTTGGTAAAAAACAGATCCAACGAAGCTCATGCAAACATAATTTAAAAGAACATCAGAATATGCCAAGTACCTGCTTCCTCAACCTTGACCTTCGAGCTGATTCTCTGTTAGACTGTTTCCTTCTCTCACGTTTCAGCTCTCGTTCGCTCTGAAGAAACAATGGACAATGCAAGTGATAAGAAAACTACTTCCCTATTCAACCCAAAGCTGCAGAAAGATTAGTCTAAGAAAATTAGGAATCATGAAAAACGGTCTGCAGTGGGGATTTGGTAGATCCCACTTGCTCAACCTAAAAACAACTACGCTGCTTTACAAGCGAGACTACTGGGTCTGACCAACGAGTAGAACTTCGTGAATATTTAGCATGGCCAACAGGCATGAGCAAACAAAGATTTATAAAATTGTACCTTCACCCAGAGATCAGAAGGCACTCCCTCATGCTTTGACACCTCCGCACCTGATGCAGGAGGAAAAGTAGTTATGGTATTTGATGTTACAATAGTTGAAGGCAGAGTTCCTACTGGAGTTCCCATGACGATTGCACCCTCTTCACCGGACTTGAAATTAGCTATTTTCTCATCCTCACCTGGCAACATTACCCAAACATTCAAAAAACAATTTATCCAACACAACTATACAAAATGAACATGAGAACAGAAGAGGGAAGGCAAAAGAAAGAATTCTAAGTCAACTCAGGTAACATCGAATTCTAGATAGAATGCCACTAAGCTATGATTCCACCCGAGAAATAGGGCCAGGCTATAGCTGTTGACGCCAGAAACCCAGGAAAAGCTGGGCATGCTATTTGATGAATAAATAAAAATAAAAATTTATCATCATATATACGTAGGTGGAGAATTCCAAATTACCTGTGGATGTCATGTCGTCGCAACTTCTTTTTCTCCTTGGTTGTTGCTTCTAAAATTAAATTAAATTAAAAGATTAAAATCTTCCACTGATAATAAGTATAGTGAAAAAAAGTAACTTGACGGTTGATAAAAAGTGACCACGGGGAAGTAAGAATAAATCTTACTCTTGCAGTGTTTCCATCACTTCCGTCACTGGAACCATCAGTCTTATAGTCACCGCTGTATCCATGGCCATAGAGCAATACGTGTTAGAATGTTACTGGATGGCTATTGTTAAAAGATACTTCATTACATGTATTCCATCCGGAGAACCAATTAAATGATTAAATGATTTAGGTCAGGGTATGAACAAACCTGTGTGACATATCACCACTCCCACCATTCGCATCACCATTGCCTAGTGTAACTACAAGCCCGTCGAACCCTTTCAGCTTCTTCATTAAACCCTGTTCTTTATTACTTGATGACTTCGCAGGTGTTGTCACACTCAGAGGAGTAGCCACCTACATCACAATTATGAATAATAAGGTCCAATTGCCCTAACATTTCAGAAAGAACTGTAACTCCCCATTAATCCGCCATCATAAAAAAATTTCCATGTGAAGCTAGCAAAAGATGAATTACATACCGTGGCCTCGCCTGCAACAGGAGATGCTGAAACTGCAAGACCTTGCGACTGAGCCCCCTGACATACAAAAAATTAGAGAGCTGTTACAAGAGCTTTAACTACACATTGATTTACTGCCTACTAAGACTGCTATATTTTTATAAAAGGATTTCCAATTGAAGTATCAGTGCTATATTTGCATGAATATGAATGATCATAAGTAGTTAAATTGCAATTTCCTCGACTAAAGGTTAAAGTTAAGCTTCGATAAAGCAATTAGATTGGCAGCCCAAAGTGGAAGGTTGCCCTATGGTTGGAAAACTGAGCCTCAATTTATGAAAGGAGCAACAATTCAACAACAATGGGCACACTCCTACGTACTGCACATTTTCAACAAGATCTGTTGGATCAGAAAGAATTCATGGAGGATGCTTCTTCAGGGCACTAAGTGCAGTCATAGTAGAAATTATATTCAGGTTGTTACAAGACTAAACACATTTTCTTATGAAGAGAACTTACAGGAGCAACTGAAGGATGGGCATAAACACCTCCGTGTGCATAAATTGGCCCATAAGGTGATCCATATGGTGGCATCATACCCTGAGAACATAAGAAAAAGAACAAACAATTAGTCAAGATTGCCTAGCGATTATGCTCCCATTAAACTGGTACTGAACATACAAAGATGCTATAGGGCAAGGAGAAAATACCAAGCAGCAAGAGTTTTTGCGGTTACAGAAAATAAGCATTACCTGAGGTGCGCCCCACATAAAAGGGGGAGGAGGATGACCCGATCCAACTGCGGGATTATAGTACGGAGGAGGAGGCATAGCCATTCCAGGAGGATAATAAGCCTGAAATATTTCGGATAATGAGCTACTATACTTGTTGAATCCCTATAAAATCTAATGGATAGGCAGAAAAAAGTCACCTGCATTGCAGCCCAGTTAGGATACGCGGGCATGCTGGTCTGCTCCTGCAAAAAGAAAAAAGATGCAACTTTACACACGTCCATTCAAATACTTTGAAAAGTTGACTTGATCAAATAAACTTTTAATCAACCCAATAAGGTCAACATTTTTATAAGACTACTAATAATGCCTGGATAAACTCATTTTTGATGATAAAGATTTAAAGATCTTCGTCGATAATCAAAGTGAACGGCATGGGAACTCTCAGTACCGCTTGAATTCAAACAAATAACAGATCTTCACATGTTCCCCGCATTCATCAAATAACAGATGTCCAAAATATTCAATAAACTTAATCAACACAAAACAAACGGAATTGTCTATTGATTTCTCAACTCACTTGTGCAGCAGGCGAAGACTCTTTTTCAGACTTGGATGGAGTCGTCTCAGCTTCACTACTTCCCATGGTGAAGTTCTAACTTGACTATAGAAGTTATTACACAAAGTAAAGAGATGTCCCTACTTCCAGCTGCATCAAAAGGTAATTAAACAAAGCCTTTCAGACCACAGTTATAATCCGCTTATAGCACTTGGAGATTACATGAACTCCAATCACAACAAACAATTACAAAAAATAACATTGCTTCCATAAAAGAACTGTGCACAGTAAATACGCAAAGGCATACACTTTTGGAGCGAAGTTAACCATGTACTAGCTTCTATAGAAACATAACGGTAGTTAAACCACCATGACCGGTTCGAAAATACACTAAAAATCTATAGATAAACCAATCAACCAGGTAAGTTTAAAATTTTATGGTGAGCCACAGAATCGTGTCAACGTCAACCTAAATCACACTAAACTACAAGTTTTAACCGATTTAGACCTAACTAACAGATAATTAGCTAATCAAAGTCTTCCTAAAAAGAAACTAAACCATAAAACTATGAATTAGACAGTAGATCTAAAAGTGGTTCAATCAAGATTCAAAACACAAACAGAAAAAGGGTATACATGTCATTTCCTACACCAGAGAAGCAACAAACAAGGCATGGACCCAAACCAGAAAAGGATAAGCAAATCAAGTTTATCAGTAAAATGACAACTTTAACCTCCTACTAAAACCAGAATACCTACCCTTAATTTTAACTTAACAACAGACTGAAAACAAAATCATATTTCACTAATTTGTATAACCCTAATTTTATCTTCTTAATTGTCTTCAATTTTTCACCCTAATTTCATTCTGCAGCTTAATTTTCATATTTCACTGATAAAACCTAAGATCATAAAAAAGAAAAAGAAAAAAAAAACTCACAAACCCAGATTCCAGAACAATAAATCAGTTCATAAAAACATAAACTTATCCAAATTCAACAAAAACCCACATTCAAAATCTTCATCAAAATGATAAAAAAAAAAAACAATAAAATCAAAAGTAAATTAAAAAAAATACCTGCAGCTCTGATGAACTTCAAAAACCCACTTCTGATTTCACCCCAAAAAAAATAAATAATAATAATAATAATCTTCCTCTTCTTCTTCAGCTATGAATAGCACCTCTTATCAAAAATCAACTAAAAATAAAAGCCCTTATCAGGAAATCACACCAAAAAGCTTCAACATTCCACTAAATTTCTCTCTTATTTTTCTCAGAAGAAGGAAATAAAAACAAAAAAAACAATCTCAATTTCTTTCTCTCTTGCAGAGAAGAAGAAGAAGAGGAGAGTTATGGTTTTTGAAGAAAGACAGGGCAACAAGATGCCACGTCATAAGGACACGTGTGTGTAAATCCGACTGTATAATACACGATGTATATATACGTATTTATTTCCCGAACCAATGGCTGGTATTGAATTTTAATTAATTTAATATTGTATTTAATGATATCCGTACACGTGTAGGTTATAAAAAAATGTCTTTATTTTCGGGGTCCAGCTAATTTCTCTCAGATCCATCATGTGGCTTACGTGGAGTTTTTTATTAACGGGATTGAAATGGAGGTTTCACGTCCGGAAGAAGGGTCGTGATTGGATCTAATTCTTTAATTACGAAAGATACGCTTTGTTTAGTGACCCCTAGGAGGGTGATTATTTTAATTGGAGGATTAGTGGATTGGAAGTTACGGAAATGGCCTTGGGGTCATGGGGGTGCCCTCAGTTATGTTCTTGCGTGGATAGCCTAATCAGTTCTACGCGACAAATATAACATGAATGCTTGTACTTAGAAGGACAAATTTACTACTACCTCCGTCTCTAAAATTTAGGCAAACCTGCCTATGTTTTAGAGACGGAGGGAGTAGGATATATCTAGTTGTCATCGACTAACGAGTGGCATTCTATGTTTTCTCTTGTAATGGTGGATAGTAATTCAAATACGATATAGCAGAGTTAAAGCAAATCAAAAAATTTAATGAAATGGAGTATTATGTAAGAACATGTAAGTTCAGATTAAAATAAATGTAAGTTGTGTTTGAAATCTGATTATAACTAAAAACAATTCGGGGTCCAAGACCATAGCTCAGTGGTATCCCATCAACTCCAAAAAGGAGGAAGTCATGGGTTCAATCCCCGTCGCCGTAAAGGTTTGTTTTAGATTAGTTGTATAGTGTGTTGAGCGGTGTTGGGTCTGGCAGTGGGGCCAGTCCAATTGGCTAGGCTCGGTAGGGGCCTGGGTCCGGCTTTCGCGTATAAAAAAAAATTTGATAAGCTTCGACTAACATTAGTGGGTCTTGTATAGGGTGTCAATGGATGAATATCCGCCAGATATTTGGAAATCCGATGTCCGATAGGTTAAGCGCTATCGGATATTCGATATCCGATATCGATTCCGATAGGTTAAGCTATCGGATATTGGATATTTATCCGATAATATCTGATACTGATAAAAAATGGTAAAAACCCAGTAAAATATGTTCACAATTGAAATTTAAGTTCAATTTCTTAAACATTTCATATCGGATATCGGATATATTTCCTTACTCATGTACTCAACTTTAATATGGTTAGGGAAAATCACAAATAAATCCTTATTCTATTGGATATCGGATATTAACAATTTGGATGGAGCTTAATCCGATTCCGTTATGTTAAGGAATAAATATCCGATCCGATATCCGATAAAACGGATAAAATCCTATAGGATCTCGAATACTCGGAAACGGATTCCGGATATCGGACATATATTGACAGGCCTAGTCTTGTAACAAAAAATAAATAAATATGCTAATCCAGTGCTTTAAAATTAATTTGGTCTTTTTTTTCTTTTTTCTTTTTTGATAATTACGTGGCTCTAAATACCCACAACTCCTTCAAATGATCTTTATGTGATAATAACTGATAATCACTAGACATTCTCCCCGTCAAAATACCCACAACGAAATATATTGAACAACTTATTTTAGAAAAATAAGACATGTAAGGTCTTGTAAAGGAGAAGGAGACATAAAATAGGGAGAAGAAGAAAGAGAGATTCTCATTAAATGTGTATAATAGACAGACATTAGAGCTTTTATTTATAGGGCTAGACACAAGGGCATCCCAGTAATAAACGGGATTTTCCCTAGATATTTTTAACATAATTACACGTTTATAACACTCCCCCTGATGACATTGTGTCTAAGCTAATTACCTCGTTAAAACCTTGTCAGGAAATTCCAAAAGGACAAAACCTGATCGTAGGGAAAAGAGTATAATTGAGAAAACTTATAAAAGATTTGGACACGCAAATGTTGCCTCATTAAAATATTGACAAAGAAAACCCAATGGGAAAACCTTGATAAAGGAAAAAAAGAGTACAACGTGATAGTCCAAGTAAAATACCTTCTAATTTGATACTCCCCCTGATAAGTACTTTAGTTAAATCTTGGCTTGCAAATCTTTGAGTCGAGCCAATTTCGGTAAACAAATTTCTTGAATGATGGATATATCAATACTTTCGTGAGAAATTTCTAAGTTGATGAAGTCTTCTTTTGTGTTAGTCTTCTAATGGTAGTGTTCTCGAGTCTTCACGTTTATTTAATTACATTGAGGACTTGCTTCTTGGATTCCTAGCTTCTCGGAGATGATTTGCAAAAGTAGTTGATGTAGTTTCATCAACAAAGTGCCAATATGCAGTTATAGTACCATAGGTGAGTAAAGTTTGTGATCATACCATATATGGATCAGAATGATATCCAAATTCCTAAGGGTTCTTATGTTGATGTGGTTTAACAAAATAGAATGACCTAGTTAATGGTGGGAATCCACCAAATAACCAAAATTATACAACTCCCCTTTGGATGACCACCATGTTGAATAAACTGCCTCACTAAAACCTTGCCAATAAAACCCAGTGGGAAAAAATTTGGACGGAGGAAAAAGAGCACAAATATCAACATTTTTGAAAGAAAAATCAAACGTCAACGAGATGTTGACTCGTTAAAACCTTGTCAGGAAAACCACATGGGATAAAACCTGAAATAAAGGGAAAAGAGTATAACTTTTGACGTAAATATGGATGCTAAGCCAACTATATGAGTTTTACAAAAGAAAGCATCAAAATAATAACTCTAGTCTATTTCAAAGACGAGTTTAAGCTAGCATAATTCCAACTGCAGTTTTGAGAAAGAAAGAAAAAAAAGAATCTATGTTGCTAAATCGTGGATTTTGGTGTTTTTAAGGACTCTTAAAGAGACCAATAAAGTTGATAGCATCAACTAATCCGGATTTTGGTACTTTGCAAAACTTTTTAGAAAACACTTAAAGGATTGTAAACCTGATATTATCGAGTCAGGTGGCTGCCTGGATATAATTTGAATCCTACAAGAGGATTACAAATTACAACATATTCTCCAAATGCAATACAAGTCATTCAAAGACTACCACGCCAAAAGCATTGTTCAGGGAGAACCGAATGTTATCGAATCAATCCTAGGGTTTGAGTGAAAAATGAAACCCTTAAATCGCTGTTAAAACGATTTATTTCTCTTATTACGCAATATGACTAACACCATCCTGTAATTTTCAGGCTTGGCAATTTTAAGGTGTCAAGTCTAGCTAGCATCCTTATATTGCGCCATTGAGAAATTATAATAATCCAATCTAATTTGGATTACATGCCAACCAATCACACAGTCGATATTCCTCTGCAGACGGGTTCAAGACCACCATTTATTTCTAGTAGTTACTTTAAATGCATATTCGACACTTATTAGTTTATATGATCTCACACAATTTCCAGTGTATGCATACTTTGAAAAATTCCAGTGTGGGCATTATAATCTCCCAATCTTCCATTGAGGAGATATGAACTATAGGAATGTGGATCATGTTTTGATAGACTCAATTGGAGTACTATCTGTAGCCTCTTTTAAAACGTTACTTCTTTTTATATGTGATTGGATTTGCCTTTCAACAGGCAAACGCTTACATAAAAGCAAAATGAGATATTTCACACCAATCATATAATGATAGCCTTTACCAATTTGGTCTTGATGGGAGAAAAACTGATATAACATTTAAGTTAATTAACACAATATTTTGATAGTGTATAAGTCTCCCCCTGATTATGGCATGAAATATATACGAAAAAAAATTCGTAAAGTACATATGTCTTTCGACATTAAAAAAAATGTAATCTTAATAGACATACATATTTACCATCAACCATGGATTTTAATGGTTACAACCAAAAACATATAAAATATGCAAATAAAACTCCAAAAGAAATCAATTTTTTTAGAATGAAAGTATGGACACTTTTTATGATGAAAGGAAATCAATTTCAAGATCAATTTAGTCACTATAAGGACTAATAATGATAGGCTAATAAGCCGGGTGCGCACCCATTGATCTATAGAGTCTTGCCGTATTCCCACTACAAGTGGAACAATCCAAAAAAATTGGGAAATTGATAGAAGGAAGAAAAATTAAAATTGCTCAATATCCCCCAAGAATGCAATAATTTTGTTATTCACCGGTATTTGCAATTATTACGAATAACGATTTCAACCCTTTGAGATTGATTAAGAGAAAGTTTCTTTTTAAGGAGATAAAGAAACCGTAAATCGTTATTTTTCTAGGAAAAACACCATGTTGTGGTTGATAAATAGTTTCTTTAAAGGAAAAGAAACCAATGGTTTATTATTTAATAAAATCATATATATCTAATCGTAGAAATTGTTTGAAACGATCATGCCAATCTTCCAGAATAGCCAAAAAATCACACCATTATTGGCTAAGTTTTAGAAAATATGCCAATCTATTTTCTCTCATCTTATAAAGACGATGGAGAAAACCCAATATCAATTGGTTTGCACAATCCACCAAATTTAGTCGACAAAGGAAGAAAAAAAAAATATTGTCGTTTTAGTTATCGCATCGGAAAAATCCGCTTTGTGGTTGACGAATGGTTCCTTGTAAAAAGAAAAATAGAAACCATATAGATAAATCACATGATCCATGTCTAAGGACAAAGATACCAAACTTAATTGGCCGTAGGTTTTTCAACCATGCACGTGATGAACTACCGTGAAGGTAATTAAATTGCGATAACACCGATATTTGGTGATTACAGTTTCATTAAAAAAAAAAAAAAACTGAAACTGTCATCTTTTGATGGATTTTTTCTTTATTTTCCTTTCTCTATAAAAAGATAAGAGAAAACGGAAATCAATTTTTATTTTACTAAAAACTGATCACCTACTATATATACACACAACAATTAGCAAAAAAAAAAAAGAAAAAATTACTAATGTAAGAAAAGAAAAACATTAAGATTTTAATGTGCAAGGGATCAAACGTATGTTTATCTCTCCACCGTGCGCTAGCAACTAGTGCTGTTGGTTTTGTGTTCAAGATAAAATCCGTTCACAACAATACTGAAATCATACCGTTTGAGATATTAACTCATACATGTACCTACGTCGAGACAGAATAAACATTAGTTGGGGGACCGTGAATCAAAAGAAGACTTATGATTAATATAAGCACATAGTAAAATATGAGTCAATATATATAAGAAAGGTTAGGATATATTTCTCCGTATTGTGTTTATATTTATCGCTCAGTGATTAGAGCGTGCTGATTACGTCTTGTAAAGGAGAAGGAGACAGAAAATAGGGAGAAGAAGAAAGAGAGATTCTCATTAAATATGTATAATAGACAGACATTAGAGCCTTTATTTATAGGGCTAGACACAAGGACATCCCAGTAATAGACGGGATTTGCCCTAGATATTCTTAACAACATAAGGTTGTTAGCTAAGTCCTATGGGCTAGATTGGAGTGCTAGATTGGCCAAAAAGTGTTGCAAATCATGAAAAAAGTGTGGGAAAAAAGTTAACACTAAATCTGGCTACTTCTCTTGCCTAGCATTTGCTCGCAGTCTCACTATCGGCGAGATTGAAACGCTGAATGGTGCGGCACTCAAAAAGTTGTCTCAACGCCGAACCGTTCGGCGCTCACAAAATCTAACAGTTGAGATTGAAACGCCGAACCGTTCAGCGTTCAAAAAGTAATTAAAACGCCACATGGAGCGGCGCTCAGAAAAACGCCGAATGGTTAGGCGCTCACAGATGACGTGGATGGCCAATCTAGCGGCTAGATATCTAGCCCATAGGACTTAGGAAGTTGCCCAGGCTGACGTGGATGGCCAATCTAGCGGCTAGATATCTAGCCCATAGGACTAAGCCTTAGAACCACTTTGGAATTTGTTAACAAGGGTGTTCTAGTATTTTGCTACAAGAGGGCCGGCTAACTCAGTAATTAGTATTTAGGGCAGTCTTTTTCTAATCACCAACCACACTTGCAATCTGACACATCACTACCTTTGGTCTTTACATCTCATCCATCCGTTCCCCTTGACACGCGTTGGTGCATCGTGGAAATTTGCACAGTCGACGGAACGGTTAAAACCAGCAAAAATGTCAATCTCAACCAAGTCGGCTCTTCTTCATGGTGGTCCAATATGGATTACTGTGGGATATACAAATAGAAGTCGACGAGCATGCTCCAATTATAATAGTCATGGCTCGATGCCACTTGCATGCTGACATGCCCATGGCGTGGCACCGATTGAGAAACCAGGTACGTGAAATGCCTGATCCGTAGGTCAAGCTCTTGACACGCCGCTCCCTGGTGCGAGTAACAAGAGTGACAGAGGCGTGTGTAATTTTCAAAATCTCGAAAGGGATGGCTCAATAGCTCGTCAACTGAATTTTCAAAACCGGTGCTAACAAGTTCTTGAAGTAGTTTTGATCATCTGATTAGTGTAGGTACCATTATATTAATAATATATCTTAAAACTAACCAAGTGAGAAGAAAGTCTTATCTTAGAACGTCTTCGGGCACACACAAAAAGTTGAAGAAAAAGATCAATTTGTGTAGCAGTCGTGGTGCCTTATGGATGTGCAAAATCATGAGCGAGGTTGAGTTGTCAAATAACACCCAACAGCACAGCACAACATGTACCCTAAAACAGACCCTACATACAAACTTTTTCAACAATTGACAAACTCAACGGCTGAAATCGCATCACTATCCTCCGCGATATCATAATCCTCATCTCACGCGCAACTATCGGCTTTGGCAATTGCTGGGCCCTACCAATAAGGTTATCTGTCGGGGGTAAATCTGCCTCCGTGGTCCACTGACGTGTCGACAGCCTAGAATTTCAGTATCCAACGCGGGACCCACATAAAAAGATTTTTTATCCAGCTCATATATCACGTACGTGGCAATATAATAATAGCCACGTGGGTAATGTACACGTATTGCTCTCTCATTGGATCAGATCTTATTATTTTCAAGGGGTAATTTCGTACGAATAGATTATTTTAGGGTTTTTTTTTTTTGTTTTCAATAAGGACAAACGAATGAGGAGGTGGTAGTGAGGTGTGACATCAGAGAGATTGTAATACACGTCTTGGGAATTCATGAACGGTCAGATACGAGGTGATTGATTCGACGGTGTTGATTGATTTGTAGAAATGTGGGGTCTGACGTGGTATTTTATCTTAAAATTTAGGGTTTCCGACATTGTGACGTGTCTAGGTGTTGCACACGATGTTTATGGGTCTGACTTGACTTGGATATGTAGCCAAGAAAGAGATAAATATCTTTTTTGGGTGAAGTGTGGTCAAAATTGGTTAGGTAGCCAAGATAGATGATATTTCAAATGCTGGCTCAAGCAAGTATGCCATCTTGTGGTTGTGGCTTCTAATCCGGTCACAAGTTGGCTTTACATGCTCAAACTACCTTCATTAGTTCAAGAGGGAGTTTTGATACCAGAAGTGGAAGTCAGTCTCGGATACAAAAAGTTAACTTATTTTGCTCTCTAATAATTGTTCTGAAATTGTGTTTTCAAACAGACGTTTGCTTGTTTGCTTCTAGAAGTGAAAAAGTGTTCTGAAATTGTGTTTTCAAACCGACATGTTTGCTTCTAGAAGTGGAAAAGTAACTTCTTAGATCAAAATTGTCAGAAGTTTAAGTCCTAAACAAATTTCTAGCATTACTTGTAAATATCCAAGTGCAGTCCTACTATTCAGTGAAAAATTAGCTTTTTAATACAACTTAAGTTTCAGCTTCCAACCTTCTTAACAAGCAGAGGTTTACAAGTTTCAATATCTACTCTCATACACTTCCTAGTCATTGGGCAGACAAATGCTGTTATCACGAGGACATCATATAATTGAGGATCTGGCAGAGTTAGTTGTTATTGCTTTTCCTGATTCTTTCCTTCTTGTTAACTAGAATAGACCTTAATGGCAAAACCCAAATGGGAAGCGACTACCTTGTTTCATTCATATATGTCAATTTCATAATTGGTAGGTAAAACAGTTTGGACAATCTGGCTAAAGCCATAATTATAAAATTGGTTAGGAACTTAGAAAATACAGTAAAGACAGGGGTTAAAGTAACAGACCCCTTTTCATCACTCTTCCAATGTCCTTGCAAGAAACATTTTATAAACATGAAGATAATTGACATTTCGTAAGAGGGAAACATGGAGTTGAAGATATAGGCTATATTTTTTTCCCTGCTGTGTAAAATCGTTCTTCTAATATATTTCAAAATGTTAGACGAACTCATTGAATACAACTATTTCCTGAGTGTGAATCGAATAAAAAAGAAAATTAAATTTTATACCCTAAGTAAGGGAAGAAAAAAATGGCCAAAGGTAAAGAATGAGAAGCAAACCATGTATAAGGGTATCCGTGAGTGCAAACTGTAAACTGCAATTGCATGGCTTTATCTTCGGTGAAACAATTTGGCTGGATTCTATGTTATAACTAGCTTTATCCAATTTCCCACATTAAAAATGGGTCAAGAGCGGGAAGTGGACTTTAAACACCATTTACAGATACCTGGAGGACGTTGTTGTAAGTTTGTTCTTGCCAGACTTGAGATAGATTGAACTAAACACCTGAACATATTGCTCCTAGACAAAACAGAGATAAATCTTCAGTATACAATTCTAAAACCTGTGTTTACCTATACAGTCAATTTTAATATACCATTTGAAAGTAGTAGCCTGATGTGCTTTAGTGCTCAAGTTGAGGGATTCACACGTGATATTCGGAAGTAAACTTTCTCTTGTTCTTGTCAAATAAAAAAGAAGAAAAAAGTAAATAGTCTGTGTGTGAGAGAGAGACCTGAGGACCAAGATGAGCAGCAAAATTTTGCTTCATCAATATGCTTTACAGAAAGCCCTATGAACCATGATCCGACACTGACATCGTCATGGGCATATGTACGAAGAATATCTCTGCCACAACATAGAAGCTAAACTCAGTAATTGCGAAAAAATATTGTGGTACAAAATGTTGAACCCCATCAGGGAGGCATCACCAATATAAGCGGAAAATACTCCAAAAGAGAGATGGAGTCAACAGACTCATGTATTGGTGTAACAGTGTTAGTATCATCTACCGAGGCACCCCTCAGTTTGACCAACAAAAGAGTTGAGTACGCATAGAAGGACTAAGGAGGACAGGAACCAAAAAGAAAGATTACCTGTTGATTGAGACGAACTGTGCTAATGCTCGGGAAATGACAAAAATCTCACCAGAAGCATGACGGAAATATCTATTAGAAACCAACAAACTCAGTTCAGGATAACAAAAAATATAAGTAAAACACTAAGTAAATTTAAGGCAAGGAACGAAAGAATTGGAAACATATGCTGCAGAATGGATATATGGAACAACATACGGACTGATGTTATAATTTACTGGATTATTCTTAAGTACAGTTGGCCTTCTGTAAGAAAGCTATGTTCGAATCTCATAAATAAAGATATAAAAATAAAAACTCACGATTTTCCATCTCCAAATTTCCACCAATCTGGTTCGTACCATTTGTGTGCCCTGTAAGAGTCTAACAGTTACTATTTTATGCGAACTCATAAAGAGGTAATGCTACCAATTGAACAGTGAGTAATAGAAGCTACACTTACGGTTCAGAGAAAACTTCTCCTGATTTCATGCACCCAATATAAACACGAGGCTTGTCCATATGAGTTGCAAGAATTGTCGCCAAGGGATCTGCGCAAGAAGGATCAGGTATGATGACACCCATGAACCATATTACTTTACAATCGACAAGTACTCTAACAATACTAGAGGCTTAAAACATATTGTTGGATCTCATCTGTGCTAGATTGTAGCTATAAGTGCTACTATACTGGTAATTCATTTAGTAACTGCCACCTACCAATATTAACAAAAACATCATCGTTGACCTTAGCATAAAACTCTGAATCCCAGGTATCTGCGGCATAGGCGAAGAACAATTTTGTCTTCTTTGGAAGCTCCTCAGGTGCCTCAGTGTTGTCCTGTTCAAGAATAGGATGCTATTACCATGATGAAGGTTATCCATATCTCACATAACAAGAGCAGTCAGCATGTATATAAAATTTTGACACCTAATTTGTCTGAGGCACAGTCCTACAGTTCACTGATCTACTGAACTTACCAGGATAATGAAGTCATTATGCTGCCCATTTTCACTGTCAATCCCTCTATCCAAGCTATCTCCACGATTTGCACTGAAACTCAATATAAACTAAGTTACAAGGAGATGTGAAAACAAAGCCAGAAGTTTTAATTTGGCACGAAAAGAATGTAACCTTCTTCCAATAACAAATTTTATGATAATGCCCTTGTCCTCTTCCATTCTTTTCAAAGCTGCACCTGCACAGATTGTGTTGCAGACTTGTAAGTTGTAGCATGAAAATAAGTTTAAGAAGTATTGGCAAACATGCTCATAACCAAAAAAACATTCATAAATCATTTAACATCACCCTCGGATTCTTTCCTGCCTTCAAAATTTTATACGAATAATGTTTTTTCATTAGTGAAAAAGACATCTACAAATGCCGCGCACTCTCAGCTGGTGGCATAGGATAAGGTTCTCATACTCGCAAAAGGATATTTAGTATTAGTAATAGATGGGAAAAGACAGGGATGTAATATCCTACCAGTTGGCATCCAAGCTTTACGGATAGCATTCCGATTGTTTTGTTTGCCAAACCTTGTAAGTATTCCTATAACAGCTACCAATCTTTTCTTAGGTTTCGTCTTGTCAGTCTCTGTTACCAATGACAAGTGCTTTGAAACAAAACCTTCCTGTCTAGCTGCTGCCAGCTCCATCTCAAGAGCTGATAATTTCTTTTGCTGTTCCCTGACAAAATTAGGATCCATCATCCTAGCACTCAAATAAAGTAGTAGAAGTGCAACAACCAACAAACTTGTAACTATTATCACGTACCTGCAGTCTATGACTTTTAATGTATCATCAACTGATATTGCGGTTTGTCCCTGAAAATGGACGATCTCTAATCAATCAGAATTATACTTCCAAAATTTCTCTAACAGAACAAGGCTATTGAGGCTTAGGCAATATAAAACGCTATCCAATCCCACAATCAAGATGAAAAGAGAGTCGGACAAATAGTTATTCTTTCCCTGTATACCTCCCTATCTAAGCAATGACACATCCCTAAAACATTACATGATAGAGCAAGTACGAGCCTAAACTTTACATCACCAACATGCTAGACTTAAACATCCCTTGGTCAGACAATTCTAGGCAATTGCTCAAGAAACAGAAACATAGCACATGGGTAGGTCTTACACCAGCATACGATGCTCAAATATTTAGTACAACCATTAACTAAACATCCTACACTAAAGCAGTCCTAGGTCATCTAGTTCTAATACAATTTTTACTCAAGAAACACAAACATAGTAGTACATGGTTATTTCTTAGACCAGCATATATAACTAAGTACAAAATACAAACGTTTTAGTACAATCATCTAGTAAACACCCTAGACTACAAACATCTCCATGCCCCACAATTGTAACCTCTAAATCCAAATGCTTAATAAAGTTGTATCAACAACATAAGATATTTATTAGTTATACAATTCTAGCTCAACCATCACTAAACTGAAACATACGTTATTTCTCCCAATTAGTCACTACCAGATCTCTTGTTCAATTATCTCATTCTCACATATATAGAAATTTTGCAGTGAGCTGATTACACTATCCTCCTCAAACCCTAAATTTCAACACAAAAACATGAAGAAGAATTACCTTTCCAGTGATTCTATCAAGCTCATTAATCAAATACACTCTATTCTCTGCATCCTGCCACAACCTATCAAATAAAATTCACCGATCAATTCACATATCCAGGTACAATTTGGCGCCAACGAGATGAAGAAAATCAAGCAAATGAAACTAAATCGAAGAATAGAATTACCTTCCAGCAACGTATAGAGTAGCCATGGCAGCAACCATTGTAAAAGTAAGAATAGAAATTCGGGATCGGAAAACCAATCCAGATAATCGATTACCCGATCCCCGACTCTGCATCTTTCACTGTTTAATTAATCAATCAATCAAATCTTCATTTCCCTCCCAAATTAATAACATCAGAATCAAAATCCAGAAATAATGAAAATTCCTCGACTGAAAAATCAGATCTCCAACAACTGAAGAAGAAGAAGAAGAAGAGTGGTGAGAGCTGGTGGAGAGAAATAGAGAGA